>QLTV01000993.1:240027-255134 GCA_003457575.1 Thermophis baileyi
CTGCCTTGGGGACACTGCTGTTAACAGGTGCAGGGTTTGATAGGGTGCTCCCTATTTTGACTACTTGTTGCCTGTTTGACAGGAACGCAGCTATCCACTTATGCAGGGATCTGGAAATGCCATAAGATTTTATTTTTAAAAGTAGTTTATCATGTACCACTGAATCAAAAGCTTTGCAGAAGTCTATGTAAATTGCGTCTATTGCTTTACCCTGGTCGAGTTGTGTAGTCCATATGTTTTTGCAGTGTAGGAATTGTAGATTACAGGACAAATTTTTTCTGAAACCAAACTGCTTGTTAGAGAGTAGGTTGTTTGTCTCTAAATGGAGGGTAATGGATTGGTTTATGATTGATTCCATGACTTTGCAGGTGACGCAACACAGTGAGATTGGTCTGTAATTTTCAACTAGGCTGGGGTCTCCCTTTTTGAAGATAGGAATGACCATGGCTAATGACCATAGGTTGTTCAGGGAGCTGGTTCTGAAAGGTATCTCATAGATTGTGCTTAGAGGTTCTGCTATAGCAGTGGAAAGCTTTTTTAAGAAGTAAGCACATAATCCATCAGGGCCAATAGATAGTTATGGTTTTAGGTTGCGTAGTGCTTTTTCAATGTTATCTTCTGTAAAATCGATATGTAGCAGATCGTTGCAATTAGTTATGGTAGGACTTAGAAATGTGGGGCTTGAGCCATTGCTGTTGACAAAGACTGAACTGAAGAATGTGTTGAAGAGGTTGGCCTTAACGGCTTCATCATTGCAGTTTTTCCCATTAGGCCCTTTTAGGAGTGGGATGGTTCTTGAGTCTTTAAGTTTGGTATTTACAAAATTATACAGTAGAAGGCGTGGGTGGATTTTGTGCGTAAAAGATTTTCCTCTTGTATGCAGTGGTAATTGGTGCATTCAGTCTTTATCTGGTGGCATAAGGTTTTGTAAGGTCTTTTAAAGTTAGCTACGTAGCCAGTTTTGTTTTTCAAAGAGATTTTTTTTTGATTGAAGCTTCCTTATTGTTATGGGTAATTTGTTTTTTCTGGTTTTGTGGGTTATTAATGGTAAGTATAGTTTAATGACTCTTTTGACTTCGAGCAAAAATTTGTTATAATGGTCTTCAGTAGTATTACAGTCATTGAACAGAATTTGCCAATCAAGAGACGAGAGGTCGGCATCTATGAGATCATAGTTGGCTTTTTTAAAGTTATAATTTGGGGTTCCATTGTTATGATCCTCTTTGTAAGGACGTAAGTTGAGACCACAATCATGCTGTGGTCACTGTTGGAAAATGGTTCTTTTGTTTGTAGACCATAAATTGAGTTTAAACTGTTGCAGAAGATGAGATCAAGGCAGTTGTTGAGTGTAGTGTTGTTTGTTACTAATTGATCCAGTCCCAGAGTAGTGACGGCATTGTACAGGGTTGCATGTATGGGTTCAGATGTGCATTCATTTAGAGTCCAATTAATAAGGGGTAAATTGAGGTCACCAAGAAAGATAAGAGGGTGTGGGCAGGAGGCTGCCCACGTTAGTAGTGAAGCAGGGGTGGATTCTAACTTATCTCGCTGCTGGTTTGCTTTCTCCCACGCCGCATGGTGGCGCCTCGGGGGGGCGCGCACTCTGCATGCGCATGCGTAGTAAAAAAAAAGCCAAAAACAAGATGGCGATGCATGCGCAGTGCCGGAAATTCGGCTTCCTGCATGCGCAGAAGAAAAAAAAATTAAAATAAATAAATTCAAAAAATTAAGAAGAAAATTCAAAAAAAAAGATGCCGGCGCCCACGGACCGGCACCGACCGAACCGGATCAGTGATGTCATCGTGACATCACCAGTGGGTCGCTACCAGTTCGGCCGAACCGGTCCGAACCGGCAGCAACCCACCTCTGTAGTGAAGTTAATTTGTTCACATGAACGAGGTCGTAGTCAGGGGCTCTGTAACATAGTAAGAAGCGAAATGTGGTATTTAATGACAGTTCACACTCGATGGTCTTGTTGTGGCCTGCCAGCGACCCGTGCAGCTGGTTGCGGACTCCGACAGCAAAGAGGCTGTTGTGGTGATGCGCCAGCGGCCTGTGCAGCTGGCACCTGAGTCGGACAGTGAGGAGGTTGGTGAGGACTCGGTGCCAGAGGCAGAGATTCAGCCAGGGCCTTCAGAACCTCCAGAAGCTCCCATCAGTGACGAGGAAGAAGAGGAGGAGCCTATTCTTAATGCACGGGCACACAGAGCTGCTAAGAGGCAAGAATGGTTACTCAGGAGGAGGTTTCCTCAGGAGACTTCAGTAAGTTCGAGTGCCTGTAATCAGATAGCCTAATTCGTTGGACTTCTTTGATTCTTTGTGCTTGGACTCTTGCCAACTGTTAAGACATTAATTAACAATTGGTGCACCGAAAGGACTTATTTATGATTTCAAGGACTTTAACAAACACAACTGCTAAGAGAGTATTAGTAGTTTAAAGAGTATTAAACAAGGTTTGTTTGTACGTTGCTTGTGTTGTTTTTCTCGGTTCGGCAGCTGGGACAGAACAGGTCTCAGGAAGAGCAAGCTCCTGTGTAACTTGAATCTTTTTCAGATTGGACTTTTTAAAGAAGATAGCACCACCACCCCCTCTGCCGGTTTCACAGTCGGACCGGTAAACATGAAAGCCACTTACTTTGGTAATGAAGTCTGGAAAGGATACATTTAACCACTTCTTGCAGACAAATATAATGTCGAATATAGCCGTATTTAGTAAGAGGAGGAATTCAGGCATTTTGTTTGCGAGTCTTCTTGCGTTAAGTAGCTTGCATTTAAGGTCTGTAGTAGTGGATCTGGAGGAAGTTGAGGAAGTTAGGGGCGTGCATGCCTAGTTTTGGTTGTTGGGGTGAAGGTTGATTGGATGTGGGACGTTGGTCTTGCTTTTGATACAGTCAGCTCGGTAGTCAATGTATAGGTCAGTCTCTCCTTGGTCATGGCGTCTTTTGAGCTCTGAGTGGAGCTCACAGGAGCGGGCACGTTGTAGTATGGATAGGTCGGGCCGTGAATGAAGTTTATTATGGTTGATGTTGCTTTTGGAGAGTAAGTTTATTGTGTAAATGAATTTGCGTTTGCTGGATTCGTTCTTGCAAACAACTCTGCAGAAGCGTGGGGCCACTGAGCCGTCACTGTTCTTGAACTCAGGGCCATCGCGGGAAATGTTGATTATTTCATCGGGGGAGATGGCTGATGCCTGAAAGCTGCTGATGAAGTTGCGAACCTTTGTGATGTCATTGGATTCATTGGTGTCCTCTAGACCAAATAAGATAGCGTTGGGACGCTTCTGTTCCCGTTCGATGGCATCTTTGATGAAGATGGAGATATTATTTGCAGGGTTTGTAGTTATCTGTGGTTGTGGTTGTTGGATTGGGATAGGATTTTGAGCTGTTGGATGTTCGCTTTTCTGTGTTGTATCTTTTTTTTCTAGGGATGCTAATCTTGCTTCTATGTTGTCAAGGGATGTTAATCTTGTTTCTATGGTGTCGATTCTTTCATGCAGGACAATAAATTTGTCCAGTTTGGATTTGCACGATGGGCAGAAATACTGAAATGCATGTGAGGATGATTTTAGGAATTGGGCTATTTAGTTGGGTCATGAAACATCTGCAAGCAAACAACCAAACTCAGAGAGCACCCAGGACCCCACAAAAAGGAACAGATAAGGTCTTCCTTTACCGATTTTGTTTTATTTCTGAATCTTGATCATATTTTCCCCTCCTTAATTATTACTTGCTTCTGACTTCTGTTTGGCTCCTAGGCTCCACAAGTTAATTTCTCCTGAGAGCCACTATCTCACACAGCTTCTGGTTCACCACCAACTTCCAGGTCCCAGCAACTGAACCAACTGACTGGGCAAGGTTGGGCAGTAGTTGACTTCCAGATGTTTTAGAGGTCAGTTTTCAGGACTTGCAAGCATCACAGCCAATGGCCGGAATGCAGCAGTCCAAAACATCTGGAGGCCATCAAGATCTCTACCTCTAGTCCAATCGGTTAGTTAACCAATGATCTTCTTACAGCATTTTGGAGTTTCTCAATCCCAGGATGTATGAATTTGGGGGAGGGGGCTTCCCTGCTCTGGAATGTGTCTTGTGGACTATCCTTCTCCTCCAAAGCTAGATTGGAACCAACCCTACTGATTTTCCAGCAATCCCTTAAAACTCACTGACCTGGAGATCCCATGGGAATAGGTTGTGTTTTTTTTAAAAGATCGGATCTTTTTAATCCCAACTTTATTGTTTTTATAAGTAACTCAAGATGACAAACCTACATAATATTCATTCCTCCTTCTATTTTCCCCTGTGAGGCAGGTTGGGTTGAGAGAAACCCAAAGTCACCCAGCCTGCTTTCGTGGCTAAGTCTGGACTGTCTCCTGATGATTGGCCCATAGTCACCCAGCTGGCTTTCATGCCTAAGGCGGGACTAGAACTCACCGTCTCCTGCTGATTGGCCCATAGTCACCCAGCTGGCTTTCATGCCTAAGGCAGAACTAGAACACATTGTCTCCTGGTTTCTAGCCTGGCGCCTTAACCACTAGATCAGGGGTCTCCAACCTTGGCAACTTTAAGACTTGTGGACTTCAACTTCAAAGCTGGCTGAGGAATTCTGGGAGTTGAAGTCCACAAGTCTTAAAGTTGCCAAGGTTGGAGACCCCTGATCTAGACCAAACTGGCTGTCCTGCAGAGTGGCTATATTCCACGGAAGACATTAAAGGCCATCTCCCATGGCTTCACTTAGATTTATGTTTTTAATTAGTTAAGGATTTAAGACTATTTAAGATTGTTTTTCTTTTTACTGTATACCACCCAGGGTGACATCTGTAACTGCATAAGAGCGGCTATATAAATGTGATAAACACATAAATAAAACTCATCGCAAGAAACAGACCTGGATGGTTTGGGCAGGCCAAGTAAAACTTTTGAGTTCCTAGGATTGGTGTCTGCCCCCCAAATAGGCCAGACAGAAAACAGGACATGATGAGTTAATTCTATTTATCATAAGGCTACATTGAAGGAATCTTGAATCTTTTAAAAATTTTCTTTCCCTGTCTCAGAGGTGGATTTCTGCCGGTTCGGACTGGCTCTATAGAACCAGTAGTGGGAATTTCCCCCCGCTCGCCGAACCGGCAGCGATGGCCAGCTGGAAACGCCCCCGAACCGGCTCTCTCAGCGGCACCTATGGTGCCGCCATCTTGTTTTTTGCTTCTGTGCACACGCAGAAGCTGTTTTTTGCTTCTGTGCATGCGCAGAAGCTGGGTTTTTAGCACTGCACATGCGCGCACCTGCCCACGCGGCACATGAGGAAGCGAACCGGCAGCGAGGTAAGCCAGAACCCACCCCTGCCCTGCTTGTTATGCAGCTGAGGGCTCCCCGTAATTTTATCTGATAGTTCCCTGGTATTTCCACCCTCCGTCTCCCAAGGCCATTCCCGATTCTACGCCTACACTTTCCTAGCAGAACCTGAGCAACATCTGGATAATTCTCCACTGCTCCCCACGGATTCTCATTTGTACACATAGTCCTCGACGTACGACTGAATTGAGCCCAAGATTTCTGTTGCTAAGTGAGACATTTGTTAAGCGAGCTTCGCCACATTTTACGAACTTTCCTGCCACCGTTGTTAAGTGAATCACTGCAGTTATTAAGTTAGTAACATGGTTGTTGACTGAATCTGGCTCCCTCCATTGAATTTGCTTGTCAGAAGGTCGCAAAAGGGGATCACGTAACCCTGGGACACTGCAACCGTCATAAATACGAGACAGTTGTCAAGTGTCCGGATTTTGATCACGTGACCACGGGGATGCTATGACGGTCATAAGTGTAAAAAATGGCCTTAAGTCACTTTTTTCAGTGCTGTGGTAACTTTGAATGGTCACTAAATGAATTGTTGTAAGTCAAGGACTGTCTTAATTTTCTTATCCCAAACGTGAAAATCATCCGTCTTCCTGCAGCCCCCCTTTTCAAGGTTTTCCTATATTTTTGTCGGGTTTTAGAAACCGTTGATTCAACAATGTCATTAAGAGGATATCAAATCTTGTTCCAGCCGTGAACTCTGTAAACCAACCACTTTTTCTTAGCCAAAGTCGGGTCCAAGATTATGGGACTCCTCGCCACTTGATTTCCACATATCCCTTTTATTGCATCATCTGAATAATATTTTCATCGCCAGGCAACTGCGTGCAGGTAGTCCTCGATTTACGACAGACTGTCCGAAGTTACAACAGCACTGAAAAAAGTGACTTATTAAAATTCAGATGCTCGGCAACTGACTCATATTTATGACGGTTGCGGTGTCCCAGGTTCATGTAATTCCCTTTTGCGACCTACTGACAAGCAAAGTCCATGGGGAAGCCACATTCACTTAACAACCGTGTTATTAATTTAACAACTGCGGTGATTCACTTAACAACCGTGACAAGAAAGGTCATACAATGGGCAAAACTCGCTTAATTGTCTCGCTTAGCGACAGAAATTTTGAGCTCAGTTGTGATCATGAATTGAGGGATACCTGTATTAACTCTCCCTGGCCTTTGATTAAAGTTTTAATGCTACCATGCTATTTTTAACTTTTACTGCATTGCTTTTGTTCATTGCGGTACTGTTTTATTCATTTGGTCTATTTGATTGCGACTTGGAAGATAAGTTTTTTTTTTTTAATTATCAAGGGATTTTCACCATTTGAACTGAGCCACGTTCAATCAGACATTGCAATTCAATGGAATAAATTGAAATAAATTGAAACTCCTTTTGGAAAAAAAATTCAAAGGCCATTCCCCACCCCACTAAAAAATGGTAACCGGTCCAGACTTGTCATGGAGCAAGACAGCGTTTACCTTGAATTAAATGAATGAAACAAAGACAAACTGATTTCTCTGTGCTGCCCATCTTTAAAAGTACAAATTGCTTGTTATTTCAGGCGTTGAGTTTGCTTTTTACATGGTGGACTTTGAAGTTCACCTTGAATATATTTTTTCCTTCTCAGCTTCCTTTTTTTTTTTTTAAAAAGCAGCTTATAAGCAGAATAATCTGCACACATTTGTGCGTAATGAATTTTCCTGCTACTCTGATTTACATGGGTGTGGTGCTCTCTTTCTCTGTCACGTTCAAAAAGACTGGGTTTAGTGGATTTTTTTTTTTTTTATCAAGCTGTTTTCTTCCGTTTGAGATTTGTGGATATGATGTTTTTAGATTCCTTTGGGAAGTGGAGATAATTTCATAATAATTTCCTTTGGGAAGGAAAATGGAGATAATTTCAACATTTATTTTCTTGGGATTTGAGATGAAAGTTTGTGCAATCTTTGCCCTTAGCTGGATGTCAGTAAGTTGGATAAATATTTTTTATTATTATTAGAATAGAATAGAATTCTTTATTGGCCAAGTGTGATTGGACACACAAGGAATTTGTCTTGGTGCATATGCTCTCAGTGTACATAAAAAGAAAAGATAAGTTCGTCAAGAATCATAAGGTACAACACCTAATGATAGTCCGGGTACAAATAAGCAATCAAATCATAGTAGGAACCAGTCAATGTAAATCGTAAGGATACAAGCAACAAGTTACAGTCATACAGTCATTAGTGCGAGGAGATGGGTGATGGGAATGATGAGATTAATAGTAGTGCAGACTTAGTAAATAGTTTGACAGTGTTGAGGGAATTATTATCTTCATGTGAAGTCTTTGGCTCCCTCTGAGCTTGGGAGGTTTCCTTGCAGACATTTCATGACCCAGCGAGGTAATATCATCAGTATTAGAAGTGAGAAGGGTTTACTCTCAATTTATATGCAAGTGGCATGCCTTGTTGGTCTGAATGTTCTTGGTGGTTCCTTGATTGTTGTTTAATGCTTGATTGTTTGTCTGGGGTTAATACAAGATTATCTGGGTTTCTCTTCCTGTGAGGTGGGAGGAGGAGGAGGAGGAGTCCTTGGTGGTCTCTGAGTTTGGGGGTTTTCTTGCAGACATTTCATGATCCAAGTAGGTAACATCATCAGAGCTAGAAGGGAGTTGGGTTTGTAGAGTGGTGGTGGTGGAGGAGGAGGAGGAGGAGGAGGAGGAGGAGGAGGAGGAGGAGGGCGGCTGTGGGATCCTTTATGCTCTCTGAGCTTGATGGTTTTCTTGGAAAAATTTCATGACCCAACTAGGCAACATAATCAGTGTTGGAAAGGAGTGGGGTTTGCAAGGAGGAGGAAGAGGAAGAGGAGGAGGAGGAGGAGGAGGAGGTGGGGGGAGGAGGAGGAGGAGAACGTGTTCTTTGACTTGGTGCTTTTGTTGCAGACATTTCATGACCCAACTAGGCAACATCATCAGTTGATTGAATTAGAAAGCAAACAACGCTGTTTAAATGCCTTTACCGGACTACTAACAAAGAGCGAGTATCTTCTCTTATAATCTATGTGCTTCTTTATTGGTCCATTAAAAGAAATTTATTGATGTTACCAAACCTTTTGGAGTCTGGAAGCCATAAATCACTTTGTTGCCTACATTCATCATTGAAGGAAAAGCTCGCATTTCACTTGCAGTGACCCAGTGAAAACAAATGTGAACATTTCCCTCCCTCCGGTTTAAGCTCACAAACAGCCATTCCACCCCCTCCCCCACAAAATTGATCCACAGACACCTGGGACTCCATCCTTCTCTCCTTTTCCTCTTCCTTCCTTCTCCTCCTCCTTCTCTCCCCTTTCCTCCTCCTTCTCTTCCTCCTTCTCCTTTTTTCTTTTCCCCTTCTTCCCCTGTTGCTCTTCTTCTTCTTCTTCCTTGCCTCTTCCCCTCTTCTCCTCCACTATTCCTCTCCTCCTTCTTTCCCTTTTCCTCCTCCTCCTATCTCTTCTTCCCTTGTTTCCCCCTTTCTCTCTACTTCTTCTCCTTTTCTCTCCTCTCCTCCTTCTCTTCCTCCCTTTTCTCTCTTCTTCCTCTTTTCTCCCTCCCTATTTTCCCTTTTCTTTTTTCCTCCTCCTCCTGTTGCCCTTTCCTTCTCTCATCCTGTCTTCTTCCTCTCTCCTCCCTCTTCTCTTCCTCTTTTTCCCCTTCTCTTCATTCTCTTTCTCTTTCTCCCCTGCCCTCCTTCTCTCCCTCCCTCTCTTCTTCCCTCCTTCTCCTCCTTCTCCTCCTCTCCTTTTATCTTCCTCTTCTTTCCTTCCCTTCTTTCTTCTTTCTTTCTTTTTCTTCCTCTCCCTCCCCTTTCTCTTCCTCCCTTCTGCTCCTCCTTCTCTGACTCTTCATCCCTTCTTCTCCTTTTCTTCCTTGCCCTCCCTTTTCTCTTCCACCTCTTCCCTTTTTTCCTCCTTCTCAGTCTCTTCTTCCCTTTTCCTCCTCCTTCTCTTCCTCCCCTTCTCCTCCTCCTTCTCTCCCCATTCTTCCCCTTTTCCTGTCCTTCCCTCCTCCTCCTCCTCCTCTCCTGCTCTTTTCTCCCCCTTTCTCCTCCTCCTCCTTTCTCTTCTTCTCCTTCCCACCTCCCCACTCCTTGGGCAATCAAGATGGCTAACAACAAGATGTTATCAACCCTTTCCCTCCAAATACCATCACCGAAATGAAAATCATTATAAACCAGTTTAGACTCACACCCTCCTCCCAACAGCTGGCTAAAGGGGAAAGTTTTGACCCCAGTCCTAAAAGCAAGAATTTGGAGGCCAAATCATCTCCCAAGAGACCCCCTCCCTCTGGTCTGACCCTCTAGGAAGGGGTGGACAATTAATTTTCCCAATGGGCCCCATGAGAAACTGGACTGTTGCGGAAGGCCAAGCCAATAGCCTGAACTTAATTCTGCTCAAGATTAATTTTATCGCTTTATAAAAAGCAGTAAATTATCTGGGTTTGATTAGCTGCTACCAGTAAGAACACATATTATGATTACTGGGAAAGTGCGTAGGTACACACGCACATACATAAATTGAAAAAATATATAGCAATTGCCTTCAAAATAAAAAACAATGGAGCAATACAGGAGGTCCTCGACTTATGAATACAATTCAGCCCAACATTTCTGCTGCTAAGCGACAGTTGTTAAGTGAATTTTGCCCCATCTTACAACCTTTCTTGACACAGTAGTTAAGTAAATAACTGCAGTTGTTAGTAACACGGTTGTTAAGTGAATCTGGCTTCCCCGTTTACTTGTCAGAAGGTCACAAAAGGGGATCACATGACCCATGGACACCGCTACCGTCATAAATATGAGTCAATTGCCAAGAATTTTGATCACGTGACCATGGGGATGCTGCAACGGTCGTTAAATGTGAAAAATGGTCATAAGTCACTTTTTTCAGTGCCGTTATAACTTTGAATGGTCAATAAATGCAGAATTGTAAGTTGAGGACTACCTGAAACAGAATAACAGAGTAACAATAGAATAACAGAGTTGGAAGGGACCTTGGAGGTCTTCTAGTCCAACCCTCTGTTCAAGCAGGAAACCCTATACCACTTCAGACAAATGGTTGTCCAATCTCTTTTGAAATCCTCCAGTGATGGAGGCACCCACAATAGAATAACAGAATAACAACTAGAATAACAGAGGAGTTGGAAGGGACCTTGGAGGTCTTCTAGTCCAACCCCCTGCTCAAGCAGGAGACCCTGTGCCATTCCACAAAAGTGTCTGTCCAATCTCTTCTTTAAAATCTCGTGTTAAATCCATTCATCATTTAACCCCAACTAGCTCTTCTCCAAGGGGAGTCCAAGTAGGAAATCACCCTCTGATCTTCCCTACGTAGCCAGGAAAACGTCCAATTTTCAGCATTTTCCTCCACCAGGCCTCATAAAGTTCCAGCTGCATGGAAGGGCACCCCGCACCCCCATAATGCATGACCCACCTCCTCAATTTCCTTTTCTCTCTCACGAGCAATGCCAAAGTTGCTTGGCTGGTTTCCCCCAGTTTGTTTGTCACAGTATGTTGGAGAGGGATTTTTCTGTTCCAGAGCTCGGACCAAAAACAGCTGGTCAGAGAGGCCAAACACTGGCCAAGCTTTGACAGATGCCGAAATGCAGAACTGCAGCAGCAGCAGGCAGCAGGGCAAGAGAAGAAATTTGCTAAAAATAAAACGTTGCCAAAAGCCATCCAGAGGTGGGAACAGGAAAAGCGAGCTCCGGGTTGGGCACCTTGTTGCAAAGGCTGTTGTGCCAAAGAGCCATCGCAACGAGAGCATCCCGAGGTTGCATTCGCTGCTGTGGTGACAAGCAGGGCAGGGATAACTTCCCTGGGAGGAATTCAACTGGTGCAATGCAGGTAAAGCAAGAGCAGGAAATGCTTCCTCTGTTGAATATCAGCCTGCTCAACCGGCCGGAGATGCTGACTTGGAAAGGAGACCAACAGGAGAAGCTAAAGAAATGTTGCTTTTAGGACTAGGACTTTGGTGAGAGCCCGAATTAAGCCCGTTCTCTGCAAGGCTACAGTCCTCGATTTAGGACCATTTGTTTAGGAGGTAATATCGTCAGTGCTGGGAAGAAGTGGGGTTCTATTTCTATCACTGATGACATTACCTAGTTGGGTCATGAAATGTCTGCAAGAAAAAAGTCAAGCTCAGAGTACACTAAGGACCCCACAGCTGTCCTCCTCCTCCTCCTCCTCTTCTCCACAAACCCCCCTCCCTTCTAGCACTGAAGATGTCACCTAGTTTGGGTCATGAAACATCTGCAAGAAATCCCCCAAGCTCAGAGAGCACCAAGGACCCCACAGTTCTCCTCCTCCTCCTCCCCCCACTCCGGAAATCCCATTCCTTCTAGCACTGATGATGTTAGTTAGTTGGGTCAGGAAACGTCTGCAAGAATACCATCAAGTTCAGAGACCACCAAGAGGCTCGCCATTCAACCCTGAGCTGCAAATATTCTCTTTTATTGGTTTGATAAATAGGAAGAAATCATTGCTGGAATGGCAGACAAATTGCTTATTCAGGCAAATAGACATTTTGCCTGATTAAATAATTAGCTCCACACAGTTTTCAGAAGAGAGGGAGGGGAGAGAAGAGAAGAGAAGAGAAGAGAAGGGAAGGGAAGGGAAGGGAAGGGAAGGGAAGGGAAGGGAAGGGAAGGGAAGGGAAGGGAAGGGAAGGGAAGAGAAGAGAAGAGAGATGTGAACTTGGCAACAGACCTCCAAAAAAAATTTGGTGCCAGCAATCAAACATGGGAAGGCGGCCAATCAAAATAGCAGCACAATTTTGCTGGAGCATAAACCGAGTGTCCCCAATTCCCCCTGGAACAACCCCAGCCCTCCCCCTTCCTACTTTAATTTCCAGCAAAAGAATAAATGTAATTGAACAAAAATACAATAAATAGGCCAGATAGGAAGAGCGCCTCTAAGCACGCACAGACTTTCTGACTCTCTGATGCAAAAGTGATGTACAGCGCACCTTTGCATTTAATGTGTGGGTGTCTTTTAAAATAAAAATAGGTGAAATAATAATGTAGGGTCTTTGGGGTTCTCTGAGCTTTGTTGTTTTCTCGCAGACATTTCATGACCCAATTAGGGAACATCATCAGTTCTGGAAAGAAGGAGGTTGCAGGCAGGAGGAGGAGGAGGAGGAGAAGAGGAGGAGAATTGTGAGGTCCTTGGTGCTCTTGGAACTTGGTGGTTTTCTTACAGATGTTTCATGACTAAACTAGGGACCATCATCAGTTCTGGAAGGAAGGGGGTTGCAGGGAGAAGGAGGACTGTAGGGTCTCTGAGCTTGGTGATTTTCTGAAAGAAAGAAAGAAAGAAAGAAAGAAAGAAAGAGAAAGAAAGAAAGAAAGAAAGAAAAATCTCTCTCTCTCTCTCTCTCTCGCTCCCCTCCCCCCTCTCTCTGGAAGGAAAGAAGGAAAAAAAGGGAGGGAGAGAGGGAGGGAGGGAAGAAAAAAGGAAAGAGAGAGAGAGAGAGAGAAAGAAAGAAAGAAAGAAAGAGAAAGAAAGAAAGAAAGAAAGAAAGAAAGAAAGAAAGAAAGAAAGAAAGAATACAGGGTGGGAGGGAGGGAGGAAGGAAGGAAGGAAGGAAGGAAATAAGGCAAGAAAGGGAGGGAGAGAGGGAGGGAGGGAAGAAGAAAGGAAAGAGAGAGAGAGAGAGAGAGAGAGAGAAAGAAAGAAAGAAAGAAAGAAAGAAAGAAAGAAAGAAAGAAAGAAAGAGAGAGAAAGATGCAAATGCACCTTTTCTCTGAACCTAAAGATTAAAGCAAAAACTTGACATCATGGTGTTCAGGTGTGGAAAAGGAAGTTACTAATAAATTCAAATAAAGGAAGAAATGACATAGTGCAAGACAGTGATGACACAATCCCTAAGTGTTAGATTTTCCCTTCTCCATCTGTTGCTTTTTAGGTGTGTCAGAGTTTAATTCCAGTAAGTTTTCAGGACATCACGAAATCTCACCCTTCTTGGAAGGCACCCGAAGTATTCAGGGGGAGAAAAATTAATTGGACTAGAAACTTGATATTTTTTCCAAATTCTTCCTTCTAGGTTTTTGTGGTGAGGCGGGTTACTTTATGTTCTGTGTTCCCCAAATTTTACACCAAACATTCTTCCAGGCTGAGATTTGTCCTGGTGTTCTTTGCAAACCATCAGAAACCATCCGCTAAAATGCGTCAACCCTTGCTAATTAAATATATTTTCCAGATTAACCGATGCAGAACAAAGACAGCGCAAAGTGATGAGGGATTGCAGATGATGAGCTGCAGGATTTTTTAGAAATACGAAGAATAAAAGAAGCTCTTTAAAAAAAAAATAGAAATACCATTGAGGGTGATCAATGATAGCACAGATCAATGAAAAAAAAATCAATTGCAGGTAGTCCGTGACTTATGACCACAATTGAACCCCCAAATTTCCGTTGCTAAGCGAGACAGTTGTTAAGTGAGTTTTAGCCCCATCTTACAACCTTTCTTGCCACAGTTGTTAAGTGAATCACTGCAACTGTTAAGTTAGTAGCATGGTTGTTAAGTGAATCTGGCTTCCTCACTGACTTTGCTTGTCAGACGGGGGCAAAAGGGGATCACGTGACCCCGGGACACTGCAACCGTCGTAAGTATGAGTCAGTTGCCAGAGGCCGGATTTTGATCATGTGCTGCAGTGGTCAGAAATGTGAAAAACAGTCATAAGTCACTTTTTCAGTGCCATTGTAATTTCAAACAGTCACTAAATGAATGGGCAAAGTGTATTTAGAAGTTTGTGTGGAATACCTGTATTCCACACAAACTTCTAAAATACTTTTTTATTTGGATATTTAAAGGTTGTTTTGAGAGGCGAACATCAGAAATACATTGCCAGTTGTGGCAACTGGAGGAGTTATAATTTTTTAGAAATGACTAAAACTGGCAAGACAGCCTGAAGGGCCAAGACAAATAGAAAAAAAAGAATACACTTTGCTTTTTTAATGCATGTTTTTGGGGTGGTAAGTTAGTGATTAGAGAAAAGGGCAAAATTGCTTGAAGGTCAACAGTGGCAGATCATTGATAAGGAGGACGTGCAAATTAAAAGGTCAATTAAAAGGCCAGCAGCTATGAGTAGAAGAGGGGGGGGGGAAGGAAAATTCCAGGATTTGGAATATCTAAGAAGTGAAAATTAAAATGCCAAGATAGTAATGCCTCCATCCATCCAATTTCTGTCTCATCTCTCTCTCTAATATTCTCTTTCTCTCTCTCTCTCATGTACCTACCTACCTACCATCTAATCTTTTGCCTATTCTCTCTAATATCCTGCCTTTATTCTCTTTCCCTCTATAATTTATATAATCTTAGATCTATCTCTCAAATACTCTGTCATTATTCTATCTACTGGTATCTATCTATCTATCTATCTATCTATCTATCTATCTATCTATCTATCTATCTATCTATCTATCTATCTATCTATCTATCTATCTATCTATCTTTCATCTATCATCTCTCTCTCTCTCTCATCTATCCAATCTTTTGTCTATTCTCTCTCTCTCTCTCTCTCTCTCTCTTTCTCTCGTACCTACCTACCATCTAATCTTTTGCCTATTCTCTCTAATATCCTGCCTTTATTCTCTTTCCCTCTATAATTTATATAATCTTAGATCTATCTCTCGAATACTCTGTCATTATTCTATCTACTGGTATCTATCTATCTTTCTATCTATCTATCTATCTATCTATCTATCTATCTATCTATCTATCTATCTATCTATCTATCTATCTATCTATC
>QLTV01000993.1:288811-299379 GCA_003457575.1 Thermophis baileyi
TCCGACTCCTCCTCCTCTTCCTCCTCTCCACAACCCCCGCTTCCTTCTAGCACTGATGATGTTATCTAGTTGGGTAATGAAACGTCTGCAAGAAAACAACCCAGCTCAGAGAGTTCCAAGGACATCAGACTTCTCCTCCGCCCCTCCTCCTCCTCCTCCTCCTCCTCCTCCTCCTCCTCCTCCTCCTCCTCCTCCTCCTCCTCCTCCTCCTCCTCCTCTTCCCCCCTTCTTCACAAACCCCACTCTCTTTAGCACTGATGATGTTACCTAGTAGGGCCATGAAATGTCCGGAAGCTCGAAACCACCAAGCTAAAAGAGCACCAAGGAGCCTACTGTTCAAATCTGGGCTACGAATAGTCTCTTGTATAGGGGAAGAACTTTAAGTTGTTTCTGTGTCTGGCTGAAGATGGCCCCCTGGCTCCCTCCCAGGCACTGCTGGGGTTCTTTCAAAATGAAGAATAATATTCCCCCAGTGTCTTAGACATGAGTTATGATATTAAGTGCAGTTATTGGGCTTCAGTCTCTCAGCCTAGCAAATCAAATTTTATATCTTTGCAAAAATCTATCAAAGCGTGCGCTTCGGAACAAAATTGTTCTTTCCACAATAAGCCTGGGAGAACAACTGACTCAATAAGAGAAGACTTGCAAAATGGGTTTTTTGGAAAGCAGGGAGTCAGCAAAATTGTTCGGGGGGTGGGGGGGATGGACTGTTTTCCGAATTGATGTTCTCCGAGCCCATTTGGTAGTTTCATGTTTCTGAAAAACACATTTTGGTGAGCTGCTTAAAGCCCAGATACAGGTACGACCATTCGTTTAATGAATGAAGTTATAACAACACTGAAAAAAAGTGACATCGTTTTTCACACTTATGACCGTTGCAGCATCCCCATGGTCATGAGATCAAAATTCAGACGCTTGGCGGTAACTCATGTTTATGACCGTTGCACTGTTCCAGAGTTATGTGATCCCCTTTTGCGGCCTTCTGACAAGCAAAGTCAATGGGGAAGCCCGATTCGCTTAACAACCGTGTTACTAACTTAACAATTGCAGCGGTTCACTTAACAACTGTGGCCAGAAAGGTCTAAAAATGTTTATGCAGCTCACTTCAACAATTGTCTCATTTAGCAATGGAAATTTTGACTCAATTCTGGTCAAAATGTTGGGTTCAATCCTGCTGCAGCTGCCAAAAAAGCCAACACAGTTCTAGGCTGCATAAACAGAGGGATAGAATCAAGATCACGTCAAGTGTTAATACCACTTTATAATGCCTTGGTAAGGCCACACTTGGAATACCGCATCCACTTGTGGTCACCACAATGTAAAAAAGATGTTGAGACTCTGGAAAGAGTGCAGAGAAGAGCAACCAAGATGATTAGGGGACTGGAGGCTAAAACATATAAAGAACGGTTGCAGGAACTGGGTATGTCTAGTTTAATGAAAAGAAGGACTAGGGGAGACATGATAGCAGTCTTCCAATATTTGAGGGGATGCCACAAAGAAGAAGGTCGACCTATTCTCCAAAGCACCAGAATACAACACAAGAAATAACGGATGGAAGCCAATCAAGGAGAGAACCAATCTAGAATGAAGTAGAAACTCAGTGAGAACAATTAATCAGTGGAACAGCTTGCCTTCAGAAGTTGTGGGTGCTCCATCACTGGAGGTTTTCAAGAAGAGACTAGACAGCCACTTATCTGAAATGCTCCTGCTTGAGCAGGGGGTTGGACTAGAAGACCTCCAAAGTCCCTTCCAGCTCTGTTATTCTGTAAGTCGAGGACAACCTATATGGCTGGCAAAATTTGTCAAGCGTCCGAGTTTTGATCAAATGACCGCTGGGATGCTGGCAAGTCGTATGTGTGAAAAGTGGTCATGTCACTTTTTCAGTGCCATTGTAACTTTTTTCAGTTCGTTGCAACTAAACGAACTGTTGTTAGTCGAGGACTACCTGGCTAGGCTCTGTTTGAACCCTCTGTTATTAAGTGTTGGATAGTCTGTTTTGGGGCCCCAAAGTCACAACTGACAAGCGTCCGGATTTTGATCACATGACTATCAGGATCCTGCAATGGCTGTAAGTGTGAGAAACAGTCAGAAGTAACTTTTTTCAGTGCCGTTGTAACTTTGAACGGTCACTGAATGAACTGTTGTAAGTCGAGGACTACCTGTACATACTTTCATCTATAATGAAAATCCTCTTTATAAGGGAATTAGGTGACTCTCTGACGCTAATTGGTGCCATCTCACAAGTCGAGCCGATGAAATATATTTGTGCAAATATATTTATTTGTTGTTAATTGTCTGCTGCCAGAGATTTTAATAAATGCAAACAATTCCAGCTGGCAGAAAGTCTCCAGAGAATGTATTAAACACAGTCTGTTTTAGAGAACTTTAGCCTGCTAACAAAACTGTTCCATATACTGTATCGGATTTAAATTCTTGTTTTCACTGTCGGGAAAGTCACTCCTTAGTTCCAGGTTGCTTCTCTCCTTGATTAGTTTTCATCTGTTGCTTCTTGTCCTGCCTTCAGGTGCTTTGGAGAATCCTTCTCCTCTTCTCCTTTTACCACCACAATTTTCTCTACCTCCTCTCCTTTCTCGAAAACCGACCAGGGCAAGATCTTTCAAGGAATCAGGGAGGAGAGATATGTTAGATTGCTAGTTGGCATATCTCCATATCAACTCATTCATATGATTTTGTTCAACCCACACAGATGTTTTTAAGAAGAGACTGGACACCATTTGTCTGAAATGGTATAGGGTGCTTGGGCAGGGGGTTGGACTAGAAGACCTCCAAGGTCCCTTCCAACTCTCCTGTTGTTATTCTGTTCTTCTATTATTCCGGTTTTTCGGTTATTCTGTTGTAGGTAATCCATCACTGCAAGAAGAGAATGGATAGCCATTTGTCTGAAATGGTATAGGGTCTCCTGCTTGAGCAGGGGGGTGTTGGACTAGATGACCTCCAAGGTCCCTTCCAACTCTGTTATTCTGTTATTTGGTGGGAGAGTAGTGGTGGATAAATGAGATGGTCAAATGTGGACCAACAGTTGCAACAAAATGCCTCAGAGTCCCACAGCGGAAATCTCTGTGAGTTGTGCTGTCCAATCAAAAGATGACCAAGGTCCTGGCAAGCACACGAGAACACAAGTATGGCCTGGTGTTCTGGAGGCCTTGGTGCTCTCTGAGCTTGGTTGTTTTCTTGCAGACATTTCATGACCCATCTGGGTGACATAATCAGTACTAGAAGGGAGTGGGGTTTGTGGAGAGGAGGAGGAGGAGGAGGAGGAGAAAGAGGATTGTGGAGTCCTTGATGCTCTCTGAGCTTGGTGGCTTTCTTCCAGATGTTTCATGACCCAACTAGACAATGTTATCAGTGCTCGAAAGGGTGGGGTTTTCCCATTAGAAGAGGAAGAGGAGGAGGAGGAGGAGGAAGAAGAATAGATAAACCAGGGGAACATAAACAAAGAGGAGGAGGAGGAAGAGGACGATGATGACTATGTGGGCTCGCTGAGCTTGGTGGTTTTCTTGCAGATGTTTCATGACCCAACTAGGTAGCATCTTCAGTGCTAGAAGGGAATGGTAAAGCATTAGTTAAGTAATGAAACGTCTGCAAGAGAACCACCAAGCTCAGAGAGCCCCAAGGACCCCACAGTCCTCCTCCTCCCCTATAAACTCCACTCCCTTCTAGCACTGACCCCGCCCCCCCGTCGCGCCATCAAATGCCTGCAAGGAAACCACCAAGCTAAGAGAGCACCACGGACCCCACAGTCTTCCTCCGCCTCCTCCTCCTCCTTCCCACTTCCTCCTCCTCTTCCTCCTCCCTTCAACCCACCCCCCCTTCTAATTTCTTCATAGGTGGCTGAGGTGAGGACAAAGACTGTTTTTTTTTCTTTTTCTTAAAAGGATATAGCATCGCTCTCCTCCTCCTCCTCCTCCTCCTCCTCCTCGTTCTCCTAGCATCTCTATCCTCCTCCTCCTCCTCCTCCTCCTCCTCCTCCTCCTCCTCTTCCCCTCCTCTCCACAAACTCCATTCTTTTCTTGCACTGATCCTCTTCCTGATCGAGTCATGAAACATCTGCAAGAAAACCACCAAGTTCTTAGAGCACCAAGGACCCCGTGGTTCAACTCTGAGTTATACATCTTCCCTTCTGTTGATTGACAACTTTGAAGAAAATCTGGATGCTGTCAATGCCAAGTCCCCTGGTGTATGAGTTCATCATGAGCAGGTCATCATGATCTGAGTCGGAGAGTCCGGGGGAACCAAGCCTTGAAATTTTTGCCACTGAAGGACTTGGCAAAAGGCAGATCAGGGTGAGGTAGCTTCCATCCAACTGAAGGTCCGTAATGCCTGGTGGATTGTTCAGATGAAACCTATGTCAACTTTCCTCCCATCACTCTGTTGACCAAAGTTTAGCCAAAGTTGAGTCAAAAAGTACCAGAGGCCATCAGCAAAATAAAGAAAAGAGGTCCATGAATTTAAATCTACACCTAGTCCTCAACATATGAACACAATTGAGCCCAAAATTTCCAATGCTGAGACATTTGTTCAGTGAGTTTTGCCCCATTTTACGACCTTTTTGCCACCGTTGTTAGATGAATCCCTGTCATTGTTAAGTTAGTCACACGGTTGTTAAGTGGATCTGACTTCCCCTTCAGATTTGCTTGTCAGATGGTCCCAAAAGGGGATCACATGACCCCGGGACTTTTTCCCCAGTGCCGTTGTAATTTTGAACGGTCACTAAACGAACTGTTTTAAGTCGAGGACAACCTGTATGGAGCATAAAATTGTCAGTGATGACGAGGGAGGCATAAAAATCAGTATGACATAAAGTAAGATTTGGAAAATGAAACAATACGGTGATTTTCTGGAGAGAAGAAAAGAGAAACCAAATTCCTTGGTGGTTTAGAAATCTTATAACCGAGTTTTATAATGAAATGTCTTTATTTTATTTATCGTACGGCCCATTCACCTCATATTTCAGTAAAAAGGAATCCAGGGGTAGAATACAAAACATAAACTATAAAATCTGAAACCTTAACAGGAAGATTGCAAATGTATATCTAAGTTGCAAATGTGATTCTTTTTTTTTTTTTGGCCTGATTTGTTGCAGCCAGGATATCAGATAAATCTCCCTTACAGGTGGGTCCTCGACTTACGACCACAACTGAGCCCAAAATCTCTGTTGCTAAGTGAGACATTTCTTAAATGAGTTTTGCTCCATTTTACGACCTTTCTTGCAACAGATGTTAAGGGAATCACTGCAATTGTTAAGTTAGTGACACGGTTGTTAAGCGAATCATTAACCTTGCCTGTTAAATGGTCACAAAAGGGGATCACGTGACCCCAGGACACTGCAACCGTCATAAATATGAGTCAGTTGCCAAGCATCCGAATTTTGATCATGTGACCATGGGGATGCTACAACGGTCGTGAAAAACAGTTGTAAGTCATTTTTTTCGGTGCCGTTGTAACTTTAAACGGACACTAAATGACACTGTTGTAAGTCGAGGACTACCTGTATACATTTTCATCTGTAATGAAAATCTTTTTTATGAGGGAATAATGTGACTCTCTGCCTCTAATTGGTGCCATCTTATGAGTCAAGCCGATGAAACAGTGCTTATTTGTGCAATATTTTTATTTGTTGTTAATTGACTGCTGCCAGGGATTTTAATAAATGAAAACCCTGCTGGCAGAGTCTCCAGAGAATGGAGAATGTATTAAACACGGCCTGTTTTAGAGAACTTTAGCTAGCTAACAAAACTGTTCCATACACCATAGAAGGAAGTCAACAAAGTAAACTATTTTTCCAGCCTGGATCCCCACGTTAATCAGACAAAACTGAAAATTTTTGTCACTCATTTATTTTTTTATTCCTACAATGGATATATGGCTGCAAAAGTTAGCAGAGATGGTCAAAATGATTGCTTTGATTAAAGAAGTGAACAGTTGTGAGTTTGGAGGTTTTTAAGAAAAGATCGGGCAATCATTTGCCTGAAATAGTATAGAGCCGTGATGGTGAACCTATGGCACGCGTGCCACAGGTGGCACGCAGAGCCATATCTGAGGGCACGCAAAGTGTTGCCCTATGTCAGCTGGCCAGCTGATTTTTGGCCTTCTGGAGGGTGGGGGGAGGCCGTTTTCGCCCTCCCCAGGCTTTAGGAAAGCCTCCGGAGCCTGTGGATGGCGAAAAATGGGCCCAACAGGCCTACCGGAAGTTTGGAAATGAACTTCCGGTAGGTCCGTTGGGCCCGTTTTTCGCCATCCACAGGCTCCGGAGGCTTTCCTGAAGCCTGGGGAGGGTGAAAAACGGCCCAACGGGCCTACTGGAAGTCCAGAGGCTTCAGTGAGGCCTGCGCGCATGCACAGGGGGGGCAGCGCGGAGGGGTTGTACGTGCATGCATGGGGGGAGGGCATTGCATTATGGGTGTGGGCACGCGCACGCGCGCTATCGCACACGGGCACACCCTTTTGGCACCCGAGTAAAAAAAGGTTCGCCATCACTGGTATAGAGCAGTGTTTCTCAACCTTGGCAGCTTGAAGATGGGTGGACTTCAACTCGCAGAATTCCCCAGCCAGCAACACTGGCTGTGGAATTCTGGGAGTTGAAGTCCACCCATCTTCAAGCTGCCAAGGTTGAGAAACACTGGTATAGAGTTTCCTGCTTGAGCAGTGGGTTGGACTAGAAGACCTCTAAGGTCCTTTCCAACTCTGTTACAGGTAGCCCTCAACTTACAACAGTTCCTTTAGTGATCGTTCAAAGTTACAACGGCACTGAAAAAATGACTTAGGACAATTTTTCACACTTATGACCATTGCAACATCCCCACAGTCACATGATCAAAATTCAGATGCTTGGCAACTGACTTGGATTTATGACGGTTGCAGTGTCCCGGGGACACCTGATCAGCTTTTGCGACCTTCTGACAAGCGAAGTCCACGGGCGAGCCAGATCCGCTTAACAACCGTGTGACTAACTTAACAGCTGCAGTGATTCACTTAACAACTGTGGCAAGAAAGGTCGTAAAATGGGGCAACACTCATTTAACAAATTTCTTAACAACATAAATTTTGGGCTTAATTGTGATTGTAAGTTACCTGTATTACCTGCTAATATGACCATAAAAAACTGTCTATTTGAAAAGTCCCAGTGTCCTCTTTTATTCCATGCAGAGATTATGCTGCCAAATTTTATGGATTTAGGACAATAAAGCACGTAGCAGAAAGACCTATTTTTTGTGTGTGTGTGTGTTATTTGGCTACCAATACTTCTTAGGAGATTTCTGGGAATTTGAGGAAGGGAATTTCTTCGGATAAAATCTAATTGACACTTGTTAATCTGAAGGAACCACATCTTTTTCAACCTTAAGAAGTGTGGACTTCAACTCTCAGAATTCCTTAGCCAGTGTACTGTAAGGACTTCAACTCCCAGCATCCTCTAGCCAGTTATTTTAAGAAGTGTGGACTTCAACTCCCAGAATTCCCTAGCCAGTATGCTTTAAGATACAGGGACTTCAACTCCCAGGATTCCCTAGACAGTATGCTAGATTGAAAAACACTGCTTTAGACTAATCCAAGTGGTATGAAGCAGGGCTGGTGAGAGGTGAGTTCCTCCCGGTTCAGACCGGTTTGCCCGAATCGGTAGCAACCCGCTGGTGACATCACGGAGCCGGTTCGGTCGGTGCCGGTCTGTGGACGCTGCCATCTTTTTTTTGGATTTTTTTTTGAATTTCTTTTTTTCTTTTCTTCTGCGCATGCGCAGAAGCTGAGCGTGCGCCGCCATCTTGTTTTTGGCTTTTTGGGGGGATTTTTTAAAATTTTCAGCACTGCTCATGCACGCGTGCATGAAGTGCATGCGCGCCCATGAGGCACGCCCACGCGGTGCAGGAGGAAGCGAACCGGTGGCGAGGTAAGTTAGAACCCATCCCTGGGGGTGGTATTCACTTACCTTCCCTACCGGTTCGCAAATGTGAACGCATGCCTAGTCCGCGCATGCACAAAGCCTTCTGCGCATGCGCAGAGAGTCAAAAATGTGACGTGCTTACATCCGGATGGTTGGGCGGGGCCATCCACAGTCAGCGCTACCGGTTCGCCCGATCTGGATAGAACCTGCTGAATACCACCACTGGTATGAAGGCACTTTCACTACGAAAATTTTAGCCAAGGACCCCCATCCTCTAGATTTCTGAATGTTAATTTTGATTTTACAAATGTATTCCTAGATTAATGTCTTTGATATTCATGTGGATGTCTTGCGGGACCCAAAGATTAGCAATAAATGCGTACTTTGCTATTACTTCTGAACATAAAAGTAATTTATTCCAAACTCCATGTGAGATGACTCATATATATATATATATATATATATTTCATTCCCCAGAATAATAAAAGGAGATTTGCCCCCCCACCCCTCAAAATGCCACCCCATAAGAGCAACCTGGTATAATGTAATAAAAAAGGGAAAAAAAACCTGTTCAATTATTTTATTGCAGATGTTAATGAAGGTTTCCAATTCGACTCGCATAGATAACGAAGATGTTTACGAATCAAACAAGATTGTACATGAGAAATACGGTACGTGAAATTTTCTCCCAAGTGGATCCTTAATTGGACTGTTGGCAAGATAAAATATCTTTTTTTTTTTTTATGGAAAAAGAGAAACGAGGTTTCTTGGATGGGCACATTCAGTCCTTCTATAATTTTCTTCTCAGATTGTAGGACGGGTAGTCCTCGACTTACGACCACAACTGAGCCCAAAATTTCCATTGCTAAGCGAGACAGTGGTTAACTGAGTTTTGCTCCAGTTTACAACCTCTCTTGCCACAGTTGTTAAGTGAATCGCTGCGGTTGTTAAATTAGTAACACGGTTGTTAAGTGAATCTGGCTTCCCTATCGACTTTGCTTGTCAGAAGGTCTTAAAAAGGAATCACATGACCCTGGGACTTAGCAACTGTCATAAGTACATGCCAGTTGCCAAGCACCTGAATTTTGATCACGTGACTTTGGGGATGCTGCATCGGTCGTAAGTGTGAAAAATGGCCACAAGTAACTGTTTCAGTTCTTTTGTAACTTTGAACGGTCACTAAATGAACTGTTGTGAGTCAAGATCTACCTGTACACCCTGGTTGCCAAGTGGCTGAATTTTGATCATGTGACTTGGAGGATGATGTGACAGTCATAAGTAGGAAAAAACGCTCCTATGTCACTTTTTTCAGTGCCGTCATAACTTTGAACAGTGACTAAACAAATGGTTGTAAGTCGAGAACTACCTGCATAAATTGCAGTGAGAAAGTTGTTTAAAAACAACATTTTAGCTGGGCCTGAGTAACAAAATATATATTCCCCCCCCCCCTTTGGATAGTTGATTCCTGCGAGCGTCATTTTGTCGTTTTGCGTCAGCCCTTAAGGCCCACTGTTGTCACAACATTTCCCTGAGCGATTGTGTAGTTTGCTGTCATGGTGTAATTTTTAACGAGTCGGCTTAGTCATTGTCTGAGGAGTAACAAGTTGTGGTTGCGTTCTCGCAGCCCCCTTCTGTTGCTTTCTCAGCGAATGTGTCTTCGGGTTTCACTCAAGGAGCTGAGCAAACACTAAGCACAAAACAATAATGGTTCACCCCATATACAGGCAGTCCTCGACTTACAACAGTTCATTTAGTGACCGTTCAAAGTTATAACGTCACTGGGGAAAAAAGGGACTTGTGGCCATTTTTCACACTTATGACCATTGCAGAATCCCCGTGGTCATGTGATTAAAGGCACGAAAGCCGGCTGGGTGAAGTTGATATCCTGCAAATTGCAGAGCCCTCTGTTTCATTATACTTATTTAATTTATAGGTATTCAATATTGGGAGTGGAAGCCCACCCCTCTTAAAGCATGCTAGCTAGGGGATTCTGGGAGTTGAAGTCCTCCCCTCTTAAAGCATGCTGGCTAGGGGATTCTGGGAGTGGAAGTCCACCTATCTTAAAGCATGCTGGCTAGGGGATTCTGGGAGTTGAAGTTCACATCTCTTAAAGCATGCTGGCTAGGGGATTCTGGGAGTGGAAGTCCAGCTATCTTAAAGCATGCTGGCTGAGGGATTCTGGGAATTGAAGTCCACCTATCTTAAAGCATGCTGGCTGAGGGATTCTGTGAATGGAATTCCACCTATCTTAAAGCAAGCTGGCTAGGGGATTCTGGGAGTTGAAGTTCACATCTCTTAAAGCATGCTGAGCTTACTGGCTGAGGGATTCTGGGAATTGAAGTCCACTCCTCTTAAAGCATGCTGGCTGAGGGATTCTGGGAATTGAAGTCCACTCCTCTTAAAGCATGCTGGCTGAGGGATTCTGTGAATTGAAGTCCACCTATCTTAAAGCATGCTGGCTAGGGGATTCTGGGAGTTGAAGTTCACATCTCTTAAAGCATGCTCTGGCTGAGGGATTCTGGGAATTGAAGTGTTGAAGTTCTAAAGCTTACTGGCTGAGGGATTCTGGGAATTGAAGTCCACTCCTCTTAAAGCATGCTGGCTGAGGGATTCTGGGAATTGAAGTCCACTCCTCTTAAAGCATGCTGGCTGAGGGATTCTGGGATTCTGT
>QLTV01000993.1:312054-322869 GCA_003457575.1 Thermophis baileyi
ATTTTTTTTTCACATTTTCCCATCTTAAATTACATCTGTCCCTTTTCTGTCTTAGTTTCAAGTTGTTTGGAAACATTTGTCTGAAATTTTAATATTGATTTTGCTGTCTGTAATGATGTCTCTATGGTTTTGCTTCATACCCTTCAGTCTTTACTCACCTGGCTATTAAATAGCGCAGTGTGGCACACTGTTTTCGTTAACATACTGTAAGCATGTATTGATTGCTTGAGTTTTCTATGCAGTTTTGCAAATACTAATAATTGGAGAAAATTAGTAGTGTTTTAGTTTAGGTTTAATTCACTTAATACTTCCTAGGGACCGGGAGACGTTTAATTCCAGTCTCATCTTGGGGCATGGGAGTTGGGTGGGTGACTTTGAGCCAATCACCAGGAGATGGTGAGTTCTAGTCTCTCCCTTGGCACGAAAGCCAGCTAGGTGACTCTGGGCCAGTCCCCCTCTGTCAGCCCAATACACCTTACAGGGTTGTTGTTGTTGAGAAAAAGAGGAGAGGAAGGACTAGTAGATATATTTGCTGCCTTGAGTTATTTATAAAAAGAATGAAAGGCAGGATATTAAATAAATAAATAAATAAATAAATAAATAAATAAATAAATAAATAAATAAATAAATAAATAAATAAATAAATAAATAAATAAATAAATAAATAAATAAATAAATAAATAAATAAATAAATAAATAAATAAATAAGTGAGTGAGTGAGTGAGTGAGTGAGTGAGTGAGTGAGTAAATAAGTAAATAAGTAAATAAATAAATAAATGAGTGAGTGAGTGAGTGAGTAAATGAGTAAATAAGTAAATAAGTAAATAAATAAATAAATAAATAAATAAATAAAGGCAAGAGAGAGAGATGTCCTTCAGATTTGTAAGATTCTGTTAAAGCAACTTCTGTTAAAGTCCTTGATTTACAACCACAATTGAGCCCAGAATTCCTGTAGCTAAGTGAGATATTTGTTGAGTGAACTTTGCCCTAATTTACAACCTGTCTTGCCACAGTTGTTAAGTTAATAACTGCGATTGTTAAGTTAGTAAGCANAATTAAATTATTAAGTAAGTAAATAAATGAGTGAGTAAGTGAGTAAATGAGTAAATAAGTAAGTAAGTAAATAAATAAATAAATGAGTGAGTGAGTGAGTGAGTAAATAAGTAAGTAAGTAAATAAATAAATAAATGAGTGAGTGAGTGAGTGAGTGAGTGAGTAAATAAGTAAATAAATAAATAAATAAATGAGTGAGTGAGTGGGTAAATGAGTAAATAAGTAAATAAATAAATAAATGAGTGAGTGAGTGAGTGAGTAAATGAGTAAATGAGTAAATAAGTAAATAAATAAATAAATGAGTGAGTGAGTGAGTGAGTGAGTGAGTAAATGAGTAAATAAGTAAATAAATAAGTAAATATAAATATGTGAATGGATGGATGAATGAATGAATACATATTGTTATTTTCTCCTTCTGCTTTTCTAACCAGACTTCTAATAATCCTGCATTTTTACCTTCCTATAGCGTGAAGGCAAGACACATCTGGATTTTGAGATGATGGCGATGGGGGAACTGGTGCTGTACATTCTCAAAATAGCTTTTTTGATGTCTCTGGTCCATTGGTCAAAAAAATCAAACTGTTCTCAATCACCTCTCGGTGTTTTCCTAGGATGCTATTTACAACTTCATCTTATTCCTAAATTTTTTGTCTTTTTTTCTCCAGCTGGTGCTCTGAAGTGAACAGTCCCATGAATTAATAGCAGAATGGAAAGGACCTTGGAGGTCTTCTAGTCCAACCCCCTGCTCAAACACGAGGCTTTTCACTGCTGGAGATTCACCGACAGGTAGGCCTCGGGTTACAACTTACAACCATTCGTTTTGCGACCATTTGAAGTTCCAACGGCACTGAAAAATGTGACTTACAACCAGTCCTTGCAGTGGCAGCATCCCCTCGGTCACGCGATCAAAATTAAAGATGCTTGGCACTGGTTCTTATTTAGGAAGGTTGCAATTGTCCCGGATTCACGTGGTTCCCCTTTTGCCACCTTCCCATCCAGCTTCCGGCATGTAAAATCAATGGAGAAAGCTGGATTCACTTCATGACCATGGGATTCACTTAACAGCTACAGTGATTTGTTTAAGAACTGCAGATATTCACTTAGTATCGGTGGCAAAAAAGGTTATAAAATCAGGTGCACTGATGATGTTACCTAGTTAGTTAATGCAACGTCTGCAAGCAAACAACCATGTTCAGAGAGCACCAAGGACCCCACAGTCGTCATTGTCGTCATCCTCCTCCTCTTCCTCCTCCTCTAGCACTGATGATGTTACCTAGATGGGTAATGAAACATCTCCAAGCTCAGAGAGCATTGAGGACCCCATAGTCCTCCTCCTCCTCCTCCTCCTCCTCCTACTCCTCCTCTCTGCAAACCCCACTGCCTTCTAGCACTGATGATGTTACCTAGTTGGGTCATGAAATGTCTGCAATAAAACCAACAAGCTCAGAGAGAGGACCCCACAGCCCTCCTCCTCTTCCTCTTCCTCTTCCTCTTCCTCTTCCTCTTCCTCCTCCTCCTTGTTGTTGACCCCACCGCTCCTCCTCTTCCTCCTCCTCTTCCTCTTCCTCTTCCTCTTCCTCCTCCTCCTCCTCCTCCTCCTCCTCCTCCTCCTCCTCCTCCTCCTCCTCCTCCTCCTCCTGCTCCTCCCCCTGCTCCTCCCCCCTCCTCCTCTCTGCACCCCCCTCCCTTCTAACCCTGATGATGTTCCCTAGCTGGGTCATGAAACGTCTGCAAGTAAACCACCAAGCTCAGAGAGCACCAGGGACCCCACAGTTTAATCCCGAGCTACAAATATTCTCTTCTATAGGAAGATATAGTTCTGGATTTTCATAGTGAGGTTCAAATCCTATTGACACAATCATTTGGAACTGTGAATAATGGCATTCGGGAAGAATTAGGAAGAAGGATTATCCAATGCCTAAGAAATAAATATCTCTTGGGTGAAATCGAAGCCAGAGGAAAATCTATCTCTCTTTGAGCGGAAGGTGGAATTTTCCATTATGCTGAGCATTGAATTAATCAAGCACCAAAATGGAACAGAGTAAGCCCCGAAGAAATCTATAATATTGGCCCCTTCTCTTTTAATTCCAACCGCAATTAGAATTACTAGTAGAATATGGAAAAGCAGCACGGTTAATTAACAAATGAAATGAGTGGTATTCATGCTTCTCCAAGTAATTACATTTATAAGCTGGGCTTGCAAAAACAGAACAAATCATTCCTTTCCTGGTTATTTGTTTAAGCTGCCCCTTTTCCGGGGTCACGCAACTAGTCCTCGACTTACGACCACAATTGAGACCAGAACTCCTGTTGCTAAGCAAGGTGATGGTGAAGTGACTCGGGCCCAATTTTATGGCTTTTTTTTGCCACGGTTGTTAAGCGAATTACTGCCATTGGGAAGTGAATCACACAGTCGTAAAGCGAAATGTGCAGTCGGTAAGCGAATCATGATTTCTCTAACGACTTTGCTTGTTGGAGGCCTGGCTGGGAAGGTCACCAAAGATAGTCACGTGACTGCGGGATGCTACGATGTCGTAAGTGTGAGGACTGGTCCAAATTTTGATCACATGACTACGGGAGATGCTGCCGCGTGAGCGTGAAAAAATGGCCTTCAGTCACTTTTTTCAGCACCGTTGTAACTTTGAGTGGTCGCTAAACGAGGACTACCTGTCACCCCGAACTTTCTCATTCACAGTTAGATTTCCAGCAAGAGTGAAGCCCAATGAATTATTAGATTGTCCTTCAGGTGAAGAAGAGAAGGAAGGTGTGACAAATAGGAGGACATATATAGGTAGTCCTTGACTTACAACAGTTCATTTAGTGACCGTTCAAAGTTACGACGGCACTGAAAAAAGTGGTTTATTAACGTTTTTCATACTTACAACCAATGCAGCATCTCCATAGTCATGTGATCAAAATTCGGACGCTTGGCAGCTGACTCGTATTTATGACGGTCGCAGTGTACCGGAGTCACGTGATTCCCTTTTGTGACCTTCTGACAAGCAAAGTCAATGGGGGAAGCCAGATTCACTTAACGACCATGTGACTCACTTAACAACTGAAGTGATTCACTTAACAAATGTGGCAAGAAAGGCCTTAAAATGAGGCAAAACTCACTTAAAGCTGTCTTGGTTAGCGATGGAGACTTTGGCCCTGATTGTGGTCGTAAGTCGAGGACTACCTGTATGGGGCTTGAAATGCACCATTAATATCCAGCATCTTGATTTTTCTGACAACCCCCCCCCCACTCCCGATGGAGACCCCAAAAACGGGAGCAAAGCCAGTGAAAATCTCTCATTGACAACATCAGATGTTTTACAAAAAAAAAAAAAAAAAAAAAAATTAATTATTTTCTGCTGCTTATCCCATCCCTCCAGGCCTTTTCCAACCGTGCAAAACTACAGAGCGCAAAGCGTAACAAAAGCTTAAAATCCAGAGTCGAAATCAAACTCTAAAATCATTAACACTTAAAAGCTTAACGGAAGAGATGCATTCCACCCCCCCTCCTCTTTCCCAGCTGGTTCTCAGACTGATAAGGGAAGATTTATTGAGATAAGATGGATGGAGGAACTTCAGAAATGGAATTATTTGTTGGGTTTCTTTTTCTAACAGCTCTTTTATTTAATACTCTGAGAAAGAGGCAGAGCTTACGGTACTGATAGTGGGAAACTTGCAGCTGGCTATTTACAGAATAAAATCCAGAAAATAAATCAGTCTCTCTCTCTCTCTCTCTCTCTCTCTCTCTCTCTCTCTCTCTCTCTCTCTCTCTCTCTCTTTCTCTCTCTCTCTCTCTCTCTCTCTCTCTCTCTCTCTCTCTCTCTTTCTCTTTCTCTTTCTCTCTCTCTCTTTCTCTCACTCTCTCTTTCTTTCCCTCCCTCCCGCCTTCTCATGTCCTCCTTCTCCTTCTTCTGTCTCTTTGCCTTCCCTCTTTCCTCCCTCCCTCCTTTACTTACTTCCTCCCTCCCTCTTTCCCTCCAATCTCCTACTCTTCTTCACCCTTCTCTTTCCTTCTTTCTCTTCACCCTCTCCTCTCTCCCTCCCTCCTTCCCTCCCTCCCACCTTTCCACCTCCTCTCTTCTTCCCCTTCTCCTCCTTCCGCTTCTCTCTTTGCCTTTTCCTCCCTCCCTCCCTCTCCCCCTCCCTCTCTGTGTATCATCTATCTTTTTATTATCTATCTGTTTCTGACTATTTATCCATCCATCCATTCTTACATATATCCATTCATTGTCTGTCTGTCTGTCTGTCTGTCTGTCTGTCTGTCTGTCTGTCTGTCTGTCTGTCTGTCTGTCTGTCTGTCTGGCGATCTCTATCTCTCTGTCTCCGTCCCTCCCTCCTTCTTTCTCCTTCCTTTCTCCCTCCCTCTTTCTCTCTCCCTTCTTCCCTCCCTCCCCCCTCTCATCCATTAAAGATTAATGTGTATCCTCAGCCTACCTAGAGTTTGAATTTCAATGGTCCAGAAAAGATTTACCATCTTGGACCTAACCTGCCAACACACCGGATTTCCTTAATTTAGAAAAATGTTTCTAAAAAAGCGTTTTTAAGCTTTTTCATTGGAGAGAAAGGGGAAATGAAGTTTTCATTCATTCTGCCTTTTCAAATAAACTGACAAGCTGCATTTTTTCCAGCCTGATTGATTAATTAAGTTGTTCCTTTTGATGATATAATTTTCAGGTTTAGACGCTGCTCTCTCCTCTGGAAATACCTTAGAGCTAAAAGGAACATTGCTGCCAAAATAGATTTTTCTTGGAAAATTATAGATAAAAATGCACATTTAGAGGAAAATCCCATGAAAGTGGATGTGTTTTTAGTTACTAAACCCCCCCCCCCGACAGAATGAACTTGAATGAACCCTTAAAAATGTACCAACAATATTTATTTCTTATTTATTTTTAGTTATTATATCTTCCTTATTCCATCTTTATTATTTTATAAGTAGCTCAAGGCACCAAACATACTTAATCCTCCTCCCTCCTCCTATTTCCCCCTCAACAACGACCCAGCGAGGTGGGTTAGGTTGAGAAAGAGGGACTGGCCCAAAGTCACCCAGATGGCTTTCATGTCTAAAGCGGGACTAGAACTCACCGTCTCCTGGTGATTGGCCCAAAGTCACCCAGAAGTTTTCCTGCCTAAGTTGGAACTAGAACTCACCGTCTCCTGGTGATTGGCCCAAAGTCACCCAGATGGCTTTCATGCGTAAGGCAAGTTTAGAACTCACCATCTCCTGTTTTTAGCCTGATGCCTTCACCACTAAACAATTTGGCTCTTGTAGAAATAGAAAAATAAATAAAATAAAAATAAAAAATAAATGGAAAAGTTAGTGATTACTACCTTAGAAACAAACAATTTGATGTAGATATGGACTGAGAATTTTTATTCAGCTCTACACTATCCTGAAATTTAGCTCCACACTACTGGTGGTCTTTGACTTATGACCAAAGTGACTTTTTTAAAGTGAGTTTTGCCCCACTTTATGACCTTTCTCACCACAGCTGTTAAGTGAGACACTGCAGTTGTTAAATGAGTAACACGGATATTAAGTGAATCTGGCTTCCCCCTTAACTTTGCTTGTCAGAAGGTCGCAAAAGGGGATCGCATGACCCTGGGACACTGCAACCGTCATAAATATGAGTCAGTTGCCTAGCATCTGAATTTTGATCACGTGACCCCCAGGGATGCCGCAACAGTTGTAAGTGTGAAAAATGGTGACAAGTCCCTGTTTTCAGGGCTGTTGTAACTTTGAACAGTCATTGGACAAATGCTGGCTGGGGAATTCTGGGAGTTGAAGTCCAAAGGCTTAAAATTGCTGAGGTTGTGCGGCAGCTGCCAAAAAAGCCAACACAATCCTATCACATGAAGTGTTAATACCACTTTATAATGCCTTGGTAAGACGACAACTGGAATACTGCATCACCACGATACAAAAAGGATGTTGAGACTCTAGAAAGAGAGTGCAGAGAAGAGCAACCAAGATGATTAGGGGACTGGAGGCTAAAATATTTGAAGAACGGTTGCAGGAACTGGGTATGTCTAGTTTAATGAAAAGGAGGACTGGGGAGTGACATGATAGCAGTCTTCCAATATTTGAGGGGCTGCCCCAAAGAAGAGGGGCCCAACCTATTCTCCAAAGCACCTGAAGGCAGGACAAGAAGCAACAGATGGAAACTAATCAAGGAGAGAAGCAACCTAGAACTAACATTTCCTGACAGTGAGAACAATTAACCAGTGGAACAGCTTGCCACCAGAAGTTGTGAATTCTCCAACTCTGGAGGTTTTTAAGAAGAGACTGGACAGCCATTTGTCTGAAATGGTACAGGATTTCCTGCCTGAGCAGGGGGTTGGACTAGAAGACCTCCAAGGTCCCTTCCAACTCTGTTATTCTGTTATTTTCTGCTAACACTGATTTACAGAACTTCTGGCCTCCCTTTTGCTGGCCCAGCCATGACGAGACAGCTTCCTCTCTGGGATGCTCGAATTGCGATGCCCGTCAGAGCAGGGGGTTGGACTAGATAATCTCTGGGGGTTTTCCTCAACCTAATGGAAGAGAATAACCTGCAACTCTTTTTCCTCCCCAGGCTGAATATTTTATAAAGTCCCTTTTTTCAGTGCCATTGTAACCTTGAATGGTCGCTAAACAAATGTTTTGAAGCTGTGTTTTGTGGTCCTTGCAGAAACCCGCTGAAGAGCATTGAATTGAAGCTAATTGCGTTCATCCCAGCCTTTGCAAACTGGATTTCTGTTGCAAAAATGAAACATCTGATGACTCTAAAAAAACAGGATGAGCTTAGTTAACCACCTATTATATTGAGTAAATAAGTTGGGCTTCATTAAACACTCAGATGACCATGCCGTAATAAACTGGAAAAAACCTCTTTAAACATCATCCAGTAATAAAATAGACCTGGAACAGCCATAAATGAAATTTCTGAGAATCAAGAGAGACACTCGGCGCAATTTAGAAAGGTTGCTGCATCCCGGGGTCACGTGGTCCCCATTTATGCCCTTGTTAGCGGGCTTCTGACAAGCAAAGACAATGGGGATTCGCTTTACGACCACAAGATTTCACTTAGCAACTGAAGGAATTCGCTGAACAACCGTGGCCGAAAAGATCGGGGGAAATTGATTCTTTTAACAATCTTTGTGCTTAGCAGTAGAAATTCTGCTCCCGCTTGCGGTCGTAAGTTGAGGACTCGCTGTGTGTAAAATCAAGCTACAGGTAGTCCTCGACTTACAATGGTTCGTTTAGTGACTTTGGTTGCAACGGCACTGAAAAATGTGACATATGACCGTTTTTCAAAGTTACGACCAATGCAGCATCCCTATGATCAGGTGATCAAAATTCAGCCTCTTGGCACCTGACTCACATTTACGACGGTTGCAGTGTCCCAAGGTCATGTGATCCCCTTTTGCGACCTTCTGACAAGCAAAGTCAATGGGGAAGCCAGATTCACTTAACAACCGAGTGACTAACATCAACTGCAGTGATTCACTTAACAACTGTGGCAAGAAAGATCGTAAAATGGGGCAAAACTCACTTAACAACTGAATTTTTGGGCTTTGTTCTGGTCGTTAGTCGAGGACTACCTATATAGAGCCAATTCTCCCGGCTATCAGCTTCTTTCTCTTACCAACCCTCAGAAGCAACTGATGTTTGCCTGTGGGGATCCAGGGGTCAACTTTAAAACTTGTGGACTTCAACTCCCAGAATTCCTGGCTGGAGAATTCTGGGAATTTAAGTCCATGAGTCTTAAACATTGCCAAGTTTGGAGATCCCTGAAATAACCCAAAGAACTAATTCGGATTAATTGGTTTAGAGATCAGGCTGTTAACTGAACCCCTCAGACAGACGGTTTGGCAGGAAAGGAAATAAGGTAATTTTAATTAAGCAAAACACTCATTTGATGCTGGCTGCTTAATTAGTGGTATATTTGACTGGATCTTATTAACCTAAACCAATTGGAAAGGTTTGTCTTAATCTGGTGCGTGAATCCATGAAGGGATGACACTAATTTCATGTCGAGACAGGACAGATTCCAGCTTGTAAAAGTTACCTTGCCTTCTTTTATTATACAGGTAGTCCTCGACTTACGACCACAATCGAGTTTCTGTAGCTAAGCGAGAATTTGTCAAGTGAGTTTTAGTTCATTTTACGACTTTTCTTTCCACCGTTGTTAAGTGAATCACTGCCATTGTTAAGTTAGTCACACGGTTGTTAAGCGAATCTGGCCTCCCCACCAACTTTGCTTGTCAGAAGGTCGCAAAAGGGGATCACATGACCCCAAAACACTGCAACCGTCATAAATATGAGTCAGTTGCCAAGCATCTGAATTTCTATATTTGGACAGCTCCACAAAATCTTACAGGGAGAGCTGGACTAATTCTAATTTATTATCTTCCTAAATATAATTTATTAGAATTCCTAAAAATTTAATACCCGGTTTGAAAGTCTGCATAATTAGCTTCAGCTCCGAGTTTGTTCAATCTATTGGCTGTTCCCTCTCTTCTATATTTGCAAGGCGTATTGTGAATTAATGACACCCAGATGGGGGAAAAGGACAGTGTGAAGGTGCTTGCATTATTTTATCCAGCGTCTTTTTGTGCGGCGATTTTTTTTCTTTCAGGAAGCACATTTACAATTTGCACAATCCTAAAGCACACAAGAGGATACAGGGAAATTGACTGCACAGATTGGACCCAATTTTAATTTTTAAATTAATTTCTGTCACGTTGGATCAGCGCACATCAACCAGCTTGATTCCAGACCGCGAGGCCTCAGACTTTCAAAAACTTGATGGTTCTGCCTTTGCTTTATAATTTCTCACACACGCTTTTATTAATTGTCTTCCTGGCAACAGGCTATAAAAATATATGTGCCAGGAGAATGGTAATAAAACATTGAGATTCACTCCGAAGCCCAGATGGTCTCGCTTTCTAAAAAAAATCCAGACAAATGTTTCATTCCCATTTTTTCAGGACTTTCTCTGCTTAAGGAAAATCAGGGTTGGGAATCATAGAATCCTAGGGCTGGAAGGGACCTTGGAGGTCATCTAGTCCAACCCCCTGTCCAAGGCAGTAGTCTTTATTCCATTCCGGACAAATAGTTTTCCAATCATTTCTTGAAAACACAAGAATATTCCAGTTCTGCTATTATATTGCTCCTAAAAGGTATCCTTTCCTTCACCAGCTGTGTTAAACTACAATTCCCTAATTTCTACTGGTATGGAAAATTCAGCTGGCAAACGCCATGTAAGTGTGCTTTGTTTTCAAACAGAGACTTTGGTTCTTTCCCCTTCAAAGGGAGAAGAGCTTAGAGACGTGTGAATAATGGGAACTGTTTAGTTGGCCATATTTATGTTTGATCCAGAATTGTGTGTAATTGGGTATTAAGTGGTTGCATACTTGTGAGAGACAATATAAGTAGATATTGGTAGCTTAGGGTTGAACTGTGGGGTCCTTGATGCTCTCTGAGCTTAGCTGTTGTTGTTTTTGCAGACGTTTCATGACCAAACTAGATAACGTCATCAGTGCTACAAGGGAGTGGGGTTTGCGGAGAGGAGGAGGAGGAAGGGAGGGGGAGAAGAAGGATGATTGTGGAGTCCTTGGTGCTCTCTGAGCTTGATGGTTTTCTTGCAGACGTCTCATGACCCAACTAGGTAACATCGTCAGTGCTATAAGGGAGTGGGGATTGTGGCGAGGAGGAGGAGGAGGAGGAGGAGGAGGAGGAGGAGGAGGAGGAGGAGGAGGACAATGGTGTTGTTGTTGATC
>QLTV01000994.1:61258-88413 GCA_003457575.1 Thermophis baileyi
CCACTGCAATTAGGCAGCTGGGGGGGGGGCTTTCTCTGGCAGAGACTCGGTGGACACAACAATGCAGCTACCCCTGGTAACCACTCTGGGCTGCTGAGACATTTTAATTTTTTTTTAAAAAGACGCTTATTTGTTTCTCTGAAAGCAAGTGAGCCCATTCTCAGACTAATCGTTTGGATGGAGCGCTGGCGAAGTTTGCAAACAACTCTGCTCTTTGCTGGGAGGAAGGTTCGCAGAGGGCCTGCCCTCGTTTCTCTCCTGTTCGGTTAGGACTCCCAGAAGCTGTAATGCCTACAGGCACTCACAGTGGCTTCTAGAATTATCTATCAGCTTTTCACTTGTAAGAAAGAATGAAGCTGAAAATACTCTTGATAAAATGGGAGAGCAACAATCCTGGGAAAATATTTACAAAGAAGCTGGCTGAGAGCAAGCACGGAAACGGTAACACTATTTTGGAAAGAAAGTTTCTGAACTGAACAGCCCAAGAGAAGGGGAAAGTGTGAGGAAAACAGAGTACTAAGAAAAGAATAAAAATGTGTAGAGAATGCAACCATTTGTAACAAGAAATGATTTCAGGTGGGGAATTAGCACGAGTCTGTCCTGGAAGCATTGAAGGCTAACCCAGAGGTGCTTTTTCCAAAAGGCAATTGGACTTTCTGGAACTGAAGACGCTTCTTGGATGAGAAGCAAAACTTTTTCATGGGGGGAAAAAAACCCCAAGAAAGTCCAGTTGCCTTTCAGAGAAAGCACAGATGACAACCCAGATGACTTGAGAATCTCCACAGACATTTGAAGGCCAAAGGTTTTTGGGTGCAGAGTGCTCTTCAATCAGATCAATCGTCCTCAACTCTCTTTCGCTCTACGGCATGATCTGCTTTCCGTGGCTCATGGACTCGGCAGTCTGGGCTGACAACTCCCAAACCATATCAGAGGCCGCAAACACAAGCCCTTCTGGCAGGGCCAGCCAGGTGGAGCTCAAGGAAATGGCGGCCTGACACCTGCCTCTGCCACAGGGAAGGAGGAAAGAGCACAGGATGAGGCTTCCGTGGCAGAGGGGCAGAAAGCCACGGTCTCAAGCCGGGTCTCAACGGGGGTGCCAAGATCAAGACAGGGAGGAGGCCATGTGCTGGGCTAGGCCCCCAGGTCCTCCGAGAGACAAGGGCAGCCTCTGAGGGATCTCAGATCTGGGGAGGAGGCCAAACACACATCTTCACGCCACCAGCCAGAATAAATTTAGCAGCAGCTCACGAACCTTCAGGAGGTGACACGTCTGCTCGCGGCCAGCTGCCCTTTTTCGGGGTGGAAGAATTCAGCCTCTTTTCTCCAGTGTATCAACTCAGGTTTCATTCTTTCAAAAGAGAGAGAGGGGGGGGCTATCGCCTAGATTTTTTTTTTAAAAAAAGCAGCCCCTTATTTCAAAGGTCTGATAGGAGACCGGTCTTGCAGTCCCCAGTTGGCAGTGCCTTTAGGTCCCGGGAGATTAGCTGGTTTTTTTTTTTTCCAAAGCTCCTTTCTGAAATAAAGGACAGAATTCCAGCACAGGGGGGGGGCAGCAGATCAGAATATCGGGGACGGCTGGAGACGGTGCCCGTTCCCTTTAAGAGCAGGGCTCCCACGGACACAGCCATGCCACCTCCCGTCAAGCTAGAAGGGAGCAACTGCTTTCCTGTCCCTGGTTGGTGCAAGGTCACCTCACGGTCTGTTGTGGAAACGGGTGTGGGATTCTTCCCTTGTGAAGGATCCAGCCCTGCCCTGCAGCTCACAGGTGGGATTATTTGCTATGGGCTCCTTCTGCCAGGACGGAAGTGCCCCCCCCAACATCTGGAGCTGTCAGCCAAGAGCCTCTTCCTCTGCCCTTCTGCTGCAGGTTCCCACTGGACATACGAAGGTAAGGAGAAACGGCTACAAGCAATATCTTCCTCAGCTCATCGGAATTGCAAATGCAGCCACAAAGTCGGCAGGGGCTGGCCAAGCGTGCCTCTTCGCTGACAAAGCCTCCCACAGTCCTTCAGGTGCTCCAGAAAGGCCCTTCGGAGGTCTCCAGTTGGAGGGAAAAAAAAGGCACTTCCAGAATAGGGGGAGGAAACATTTTGTGAGAGGAGGGGGGGGCCTTTCTGCGTCCCGGATCCATAAGCCTTTTCTCTTTTTCCAGGCTCCGACGGGCAGACGCACTGGCCAGAGAGATATCCAGACTGCGGCTGGCAGGCTCAATCGCCCCTCGATATCCGGACAGATTTGGTCCAATATGATCCCACTCTGCCCCCCATTGAGCCAGAGGGATACCGAGACCCTGGGAGCGGCTCCTTGACCCTGACCAATAACGGGCACACAGGTGAGAATATTCACAGGAGCTGTTGTTTATCGTGCCAAGGCCTGGTTGAGAAGACAATGCTTTTTCTGTCTTCCCCACCTTGAGGACTAGTAACTCTAGAAAGAGCACCATACCATAGATCTCAGTGGTGGGTTGCTACCGGTTCGCACGAGCCAGTAGCGGCGGCGGGAGGCTCCGCCCACCCACCCGGACATCATCACGGACAATCTGCGCATGCGCAGAAGCACCGCTTGCGAGCAAAGCAAGCGCGCGTGTGCGTTCACAGTTCCGAACCGGTAGCAAAGGTAAGTGAAACCCACTGCTGATCGATCTGCTTTGTGACAGTGTTCCTCCTCCCCGCTGGCTGCAAGCTGAGCCTCCTTGCTCTCTGCCTCCACAGTGCAGCTGTCCCTCCCCGAGAACCTGCGCCTGCACGGCCTGCCCAGCCTCTACTCAGCCGTGCAGCTGCACTTCCACTGGGGCAACAACCGGGCCGGAGGCTCCGAGCACCGCGTGGATGGCCAGGCCTTCCCAGCAGAGGTAAGCCATCAGCACTTAACGTGCAGGGAGCCCCGGCCAGGCCCCTTGCTGGGGCACAAACAGTGGCTGAATTGGCCCAACGGTCCACCTCCTTTGCCCGAGGTTGAGAAAAGAGCCGCAAGGAAAGCCCAGTTCTACTGGAGCAGGGGTCAGCACCTTAAACACTCAAAGAGCCATTTGGACCCATTTCCCACAGAAAAGAAATCCCCGGGAGTCACAAAACCCTTCCCGTGCCTGACTATTTCCTGAGCGGCCACAGAACTAGCATATGTAGTTGAATTAAACGTTCTGTGTTTTTTTTTTTCTGAAACTTTTCTTTTCTTGGATTTATCCATGGTTGGCCTACCAGGGGTCGAAAAGCTCAATAAATCGCGTGCCAGCGGGTATCACACATTGGCGGTTGTGACACATATTTTGAGCGACAGGGAGCCACAGCAGAGGGATGAAAGAGCCACATGCGGCTCCAGAGCCACAGGTTGCTGACCCCTGTACTGGAGTTATCTAGGGATTGCAACACCCAGAATGTTCATCGAGGCTGGCTGGGAATTCTGGGGACTGCAGACTCTCCCATCAGGAAAGCCCAGTTTAAGAAGCCCTCCCTTGTATCCAGGTCTTTTTTTTTTCTGAAGGAGCCACTTTTCTGTGCCCATTTTGCATGGACTGGTCAGGACCTTTCCAATATCTGTGGCCCCCAAATGACTTGGGACTCTGGCACCGTGGGTCCTGCTGATCTTTACTCCGTGAAACCCCGCTGTCAGTTGCGTCCTCTCCTTCATCACTGGTGTGTTGCAATTTCTCTTTTCTCCATAACAAATGGAACCGCTCTGTCCTCAGAGGGACTTTGCCCTAACAGATCCCTCTGGCCACGGGCTGGAGGCGGAATGGAGTTGTTTTTCATAGTCGGAAAAGCCAACTTGGCTGCCCGCAAGAAGAAATCCCAACTCCACCACATTTCAATAAAAGTCACGAAGCTTTTCCTCTCTGGCCTTTAACTCTTTGTCCTCACCCTCAGCTTCATGTGGTCCACTTCAACTCAGAGAAGTATGCCAACCTGAGCGTGGCCAAACACCAACCGGATGGGCTGGCGGTGCTGGGCATTTTCCTGGAGGTGAGCATCTGCCGGGTGAAGATGGTGCCATGGCCACTGTCCAGAACAGTCCAGCATTTCCTTGGTTCCTCCACCCTCCACACTACCCTTCTTGGCCACTTTAGGATCCCTCCCTGCTCCCTTACGCCAGACATTCCTTAGACAGCCACCTGCCAACCAGTGGTGGGATTCAAAAAATTTTTACTACCGGTTCTGTGGGCGTGGCGTGGTGGGTGTGGTGTGCCTTGGTGGGCGTGGCAGGGGAAGGATACTGTAAAATCTCCATTCCCTCTCCACTCCAGGGGAAGGATACTGCAAAATCCCCATTCCCTCCCGATCAGCTGGGACTCGGGAGGCAGAGACTATTTATCCATGGGGGCGGGGCCAGTCAGAGGTGGTATTTACCGGTTACTCAAAATTTCCACTACCGGTTCTCCAGAATTGGTCAGAACCTGCTGAATCCCACCTCTGGTGCTAACTCTACTGACTGCTGAAAAATACAGATCCCATGTTTATTAACGTCCTTCCAGAGCTTCTGGCAAGGGAGGCCCCAGGAAAGCTCTCCTTACAGACTAGGTCACTTAAGCTCTAGGCTCCCCTGCTGACAAAGGGGGACGCAGCCACCACTGGCGTTCAAGGCGCTCGAGGGCTGACTTCTTCAACAGAAGGCATACCGCAAAACGCTTCAAAACCCATGACCAGAGGTCGGTGCTCTGAAGGAGGCATGAGTGAGTCCCACGTGGGCTTATGTAGCCGAGGACTTGAGTTTCCCATCTCTCTCGGGCCTCGAAAATTCCTGTGTGATGGGGCCACAGAACCTTCTTTCCTGAATCAAAACTGCCTCCTTGGTAAACCTTCACCCACAGTGCCAAGCAGACAGAGTGACGCAGTTTATTTAGTCGCCTTCTCCTATCCCTCGATCCCCGTTCCTTTTGTCTCTCTCCTGTTTTAAAATTTCTCCTCTGCCCCACGTGAAGCCAATTATTCAGCTACAGGCACCATGCCGGCCTCTGGTGGCCTGGCAAAGAAAGAGAGCCAGCAGAGAGGAATCCTTTCTTCTTTGTATCTGGCAGGTTGACAGTGTGGTGGAGAATCCTGCCTACAACCACATCTTGGACCGTCTGGACAGCATCCTTTATGCAGGTAGAGGGTCCTTTGGGGGAGGGGCTGGCGGGGGGGGCGGATGACAAAAGCACAAGGGAGAGAGTGGAACTGCTGGCAGAGACCCTTGGGAGTTGGGCGGCATACAAATTTAATAAATAATAATAATAATAATAAAATCCTAGCTGGGCTCCCGAGGAGGATCGAGACGTGTCACTTTGCAGTCTGCTTCTTAAAACACACGTCCATTTTACAATAACGGTGGGGGGAAAAGTGCTGGAAAATAGATTTTATATTCCCAGTGGTTCTCAGTAGTGAGATTCTTCAGAAGCAAGCACTTAAAAGCCCATCAGCCCGGGAGCTGCTCTGCAGAAAGGCCACTGGGGCCCCTGCCCGTTTCTTGGAGCTGGGAGGCCAGACTAGGCAGGCCTCCAGCCTTATACAGCCTCAGGGGTGCAACAGGAAAGCTCCCAAAAGCCCGCCCTGGACTCTCTCCCCCCCCCCCCCCCCCCCCCCCCCCCCCCCGAGAGAGAGAGGGAGGGAGAGAGAGAGAGAGAGAGAGAGCTTTTCCCACCAGAGCAAGAAGTCACCGTTGCCCCGTTCAGTGTGCGAGAGCTGCTCCCAGCGCATCTGGGCCACTACTACCGCTACAGTGGTTCACTGACAACCCCGCCTTGCTATCAGAGTGTGCTGTGGACGGTTTTCCGCCAGCCAGCCCGCATCTCTGCCGCTCAGGTAGAACCTGAAAGATGGAAGTCCATCATTAAGTTTAGGCAAAGGGTCTGCATGTTGGACGGGGAGGGGGGGTGGCCCCAGGACAGCTGTTGGAGAATGGCTCTCATTGGTCAATAGAAACAGGGGTCACATCCAGCGGGGGGGGGGGGGAAGGGGGTGGCCTGCAAATTCCTCTAGAGGAAACTGGCTCGACTCACATCTTTTTCTAGCTGGAGAAGCTGCAGAAATCTCTTTATTCTACAAAAGATGGGAAGACACCCTCCGAATTGCTGGTCAGCAACTTCCGGGTGCCCCAGTCCTTGAACCAACGCCTGGTCTTGGCCTCCTTCCCTGTCGGTGAGCAGGGAGGCTGTTTTCCTGGGCGCTTATGTGTGTGGACTCACCTGTAGAGATGGGGAGGCTGCCTTCTGGTGGACAAATTTGGCCCAGCACCACATCCAGGCCTGCCCCCAAAACAGTGTTTCTCCCTTCCCTTCCAGGGCCATCTGAATACTCTGCAGGTGTGACTCCCCTCCTGTGATGCTTGCTCAAGGGGGCCAGGCGGGACTTGCCCAGCCAGCTAGCCAAGCTGCTGCAGTGGTGGAGCCTTGCCAATCCAGGCCAGCCCTGGGGCCGGAGGACCACCACCGGTTAAAGAGCTGGCCATCATGGGTGCGGGTGGGGAGGGGGTTCTGTCAGTCAGAAGCTTCCAATAATCATGCAAAGAAAATGGGAAATGAGCCAGCAGGACTGACCACCTTTCTGGAGTTCTAGAACGACACCTACTACGATAGTTAAAGTGTTTTTTAGCCATGAACCTCCTGGCTCACACCTCAGTTTGTTCACTGTTCTAGTCCTCAAAGAGGAAGTGCATTTCCATTTTTAAACTTGGGGTTTAACCATCTCCCCCACCCCATCCCCTCTTCAACTGTTCTGACCTCTTTCCCTCTTTTTTTCTTTCCAGGTGAGGTCATTGCCATAATCATTGCAGTGCTCTTGGGCTGCCTGGGTGTCTTCCTCGCTGGCTGGATTTTGGCCAAGAGAACCCGGTGAGGAGCAGGTGAATGTGGGACAGCAGCCCGGTTCCTGCCTAACTGCATTGCAGTGCCCGAATAAGGGAGCTTCCCACATGTTTTGTTCTGGAGGGGCAAGTGATTGAAGTGATCCTTTCTCCCCCCCCCCACTTCTCGCTACGTGGAGTACCGAGAATGTGAAAACCTAAGAGAGAATTTCATTGGAAAGAATAGATATTTATTAAACTACCTCCTGCCCCCATCGTGAGCTTTGTGTTTTTCTACTCTAGTGAACAAGAATGGCAGGAGCAAAGGGCCACTGCAGAAGCTTCCCCACCAAGACAAGACTTCCTCCTGCAGCCCTGCCATCTTTTCTGTTCTTTGCGGAAGCCACAAGTATTTAGACTGGGGGGAGGGAGGGAGGGGAAACCAGCAAGATTGTCTGGAGAAGGAACTAGCCCAACCAACTCCGGCCTCCCTCTTCTGCCATGCTGCCCAGCTGATTTCCAGAGGCAGTTGGCACCTGGGGAAGAGTTTCTCCTCCATAATGCTGTGACCCCTAAGAGAATCCGCAGCCCCACCAAGACTCCCTTTATCGGTTTAAACACAAAGCTGCTATTGTGTCTCCCGCTAACTTCCATGGTTGCCAAAGGAGAGGAAGCCATGGGAATCCCAAGGCCCAAGTTGAATAGCTGGGCTGGTCTCGCCCAGTATTCAGAATCCCACTCAACAAAACACAACTGCCACATTCACAAAACCAGCTGTGCTGGGACAAGGGTTGCCTTCTCGGAGCACTTGGGTGACAAACCACTCAGCCCTATTTGAGTCGAGACAAGCGCGCTGTGCAAACTCAGCTTTTGAGCTTGGCCAGCCTTTTAATCGGGCAGCAGAAGCAGAAGCCTACATCCAGAAAGGGCCCCACGGCGTGAGACGCCCTTTGTGCCACCCACTGGCAGGGCCCGCTTTCCTGGTTGCCCAAGGTGACCCCAGCATGAGAAGAGTTACCTTTTTATTAACTGCACCATGGACCAACTCATAAAAGGATTTAGGGCTCAACGTTAAAGAAAGTAGGATTAGGACTTTATTTAAAAAAAAAGAATTAGTCCGAGCAAGAAAGATCCTTTGTGTTCATACAGACACAGTGGCACCTCCTAGCCAGCAGAGGGTGCTCTTGCGCCCCACCAGGTCCAGTGCCTATACTAGTATACAGGATTCCCCAGTGGAAGAAGGAAAAGTTTAGGCTGAGAACAAAGGGATTTTGTTGGCACATGGGGAGCTTAGCCGTAGCCCACAAAACCTCCAGCGGAACCCACTAGGGAACATAAGGGACTGGGGCTTGCTCAGCTCTCCAGGAGAACCTGAGTGTTCATCTTCCGGGGGGGGGCAGAAAAAAGTAGCAAAGGAGAAGAAACAGAGCTGGAGGAAGGAGAGGGTTCCCAGCCACAAGCCAAGGTACACAGTTAAGTCTTCCTGCATTCCAAGCTATCTTTTGGGCCAAGGAGCCTCTTCTCCTGCCTCCCCAGGGCCAGGCAGGAGCTCCAACCATCTGATCAGCCCGTCCCAGGTGACGACCCACGTCCAGTGGTGTGGAAATTGTCCGGGGGGGGGGGCTCATCTTTCCTAGGAAGCTTCTGACCACCAGGACCCAATGGGCAGGGACTCAGTCCTCCACAGGGAGTTGCAGCTCAGAATACGCCATAACGTGGCCGTCCTCTTTCTCCCCTGCCTACAAGGAAGGACAAAATAATTAACCTGAGGGCAAACCCGAGATAAGGCACCAAGTAAGTCTTCCAAGTTCGGATCACCCTCCTCTGGCTTCTAGCAGGACAGATGGAACAGGATGGGCAATGGAGAACTGAGAGCCCCAACATGTATTCCTCAACTGCGTTGCACCCCGGATGCAGGACCTTCTGCTCATTTGCTCATCCACCCCGCCTTGGGCACTTTCGAAAGAACAGTGAACAGCCTCCCAAGATTCTTGCTGTTCTGCTCCTTCCCCCCCCCCCCACACACACCTTCCCTCTTCTCCAAACCCCACAAAAGGCATGGCCCTCACAGGAGAGGCAGGCAAGGATGTTGCGCAGTGAACCACCAGCTGTGAAAAAGGCCCACACCCCCTGTCGAGACAGTGATCAGGAAGATGGGAATAAGGCTTGCTTCGTAGCGTGGGTTCAGAGATGTCTGTGGGGAGAAAGTGAGAGGGGCTTTACAGAAGGCAGCGGAGTCTGCAGTGGTTCCCCCACCCACCCATTCCCTCCATCTGCCTTTGAACTGGGAGACTTGGCCCGGTCTGCTAAGTGGCCCACTTTGTCCCAAATCAAGGGTGAAATCCAGCAGGTTCTGACAGGTTCTGGAGAACCGGAAGCGGAAATTTGAGTAGTTCGGAGAACCGGCAAATACCACCTCTGGCTGGCCCCAGAGTGGGGTGGGAATGGGGATTTTGCAGTATCCTTCCCCTGTCATGCCCACCAAGCCACGCCCACCAAACTACACCATGCCCACCAAGCCACGCCCACAGAACCGGTAGTTTAAAAAATTGGATTTCACCACTGTCCCAAATGCAGAGTACAATTCCCTCCTGCTGGGGAAGTACAGCCCCACTGTGTCTCCAAGGGAAAGCTATTTTAACTATGTTCTGTTAAAGGAGCTACATTGCTTTGGCTCCCGTGATTCACTAAGACATAAACCGTGGCTTACAATCACAACTGGCTGGAAACCGGAAAGCTGGTTATCTTTTCCCTGTTTTCAGACATTTCCCAAGTCAAGGGACAATTGGCTCAGCGTCTTTGGGAGGCCCTTGTCCTGAGCAATCACACAGTAGTCCTATGAAGGCTTCAAGCAACATTTATTTGTTTGGCTTTTCTCCTTTTAATCAAATTAACCGATGTGCGTTTGAGGTTATCCAACAAGAAGGCCCTTCCCTGTTGCAAATTTTTGTCTTCTGTGATTTCAAGTTTGATCATGAGATTACTCCATGCTGAAATATAAGAGAAACTTGCTCCTGTAGTAAATGATCCGGGGATCATTCCTGAACGGATTCTGCAAACAGGCGCTTAACAGACCAATTTTTTTTTTTTAGAACTATCTTTTGAGCATGTTGGGCTGTTAACCCTTCCCCCTTCCTCAGAAATAACGGATGGGGGGCGGGATCTCTTGTCCTGGAGAAAGCCAATCTAGAAAGAACAGAAGCCCAGTACTGCCTTCTTAAGAGGAGAACCAGATCGAACACACATTTTAGCACAAATCCTGGCAAACCGGATCTCCTTCCAGATCCACTCACCAGCCCTGATATCACCAGGTGGCTGACAATCACCAGGGCCAGCTTCCAGTAGCGCCTCTTCTCACAGGCGTCGAAGAAAATGGTCCCCCAGAACGTGTGTAAGAAAACCAGGGCCATGGTCCGAAAAGCTGAATTGAGAAGCCGAGAAAGGGGAATTCAGCCACATGACATGCCTGAGCTTGTGCAAAGCCTGAGATGGCTCAGAGAACGGAATTGGGGCCAAGCACAGCAAAATGAGACTTCAGCAGATGGGCACAGTCGTATAAAAATGCCTAACAAAAGGATTAGGAAAACGATAGTTTATTGTCAATGTCTATGGAGATTCTCAGTCATCCCGATCATGGTTGTCCCAAAAGTGCTTTCTTTTTTTCAAAAGGCAACTGGACTTTCTTGATTTTTCTTTCTTTCTTTGAAAACCTTTTGCTTCTCACCCAAGAAACTGGATCTCATCCTCAGAACTGAAGAAGTTTCTTGGATGAGGAACAAAACGTTTTCAAAGAAAGAAAAAAACCAATAAAGTCCAATTGCCTTTTGAAAGGGGGGGGGAAAAAAGTACTTTGGGGACAATAGCTTTACTGTCGTCAGCATTTTCTTAAGGAAAGCCTTAGCATTGGTTTTTTTTTTTTCCACACCTGTCACAACAAAATGCTTTTTCTGTTTGGGTGGGGTTTGCAGCCCAGTCTATGCCCATCCTACTCCGGGTGAAGCAGGCCTGAAGCAGCTTTATAGATTCCTGTTTCATGGAAGGGGCCCTGCCTTTTTATAGCCTAGCCCAGGGGTCAGCAACCCACGGCTCCAGAGCCGCACGTGGCTCTTTCATCCCTCTGCTGCGGCTCCGTCGCTCAAAATACGCGTCACAACTGCCAATGTGCGACACCCACCGACGCGCAATTTATTCAGCTTTTCGACCCCCGGTAGGCCAACCATGGATAAATCCAAGAAAAGAAAAGTTTCAGAAGAAAACAGAACCTTTAATTCAACTATACATGCTAGTTTTGTGGCCGCTCAGGAAATAGTCAGGCACAAGAAGAGTTTTGTGGCTCCCGGTGTTTTCTTTTCTGTGGGAAACGGGTCCAAATGGCTCTCTGAGTGTTTAAGGTGGCCGACCCCTGGCCTAGCCAGTTGTATCTCATACTTTTCCTGATTCTAAAATGTTTGAAAATGCCTCTTGCTGATGCATGATTCAGGGCCTACCTGAAGTGATGAAGTAATAGGGCGAATCCCCATGGATGCCAACTGTGCTGGGACCAACGGAATCTGCAAGGATGTTAATGACGGAGAAGATGCCGCTGATAATTCCAAAGGAGAGGCCGGACACTACCGGTGGGTGGAAAATCAGAGTGGGAAACATTTGAAATGGTTTGCCCAATTAGCAGCAACTCTGACAGCTGTTTAGAAAAGACACGGCGCGAGCACTCCGAAAAGGCAGTTCCCAAAACGAGAGCGCAGCTTTTTGAGGCATAACGTTTGAAAAGGAAGTGAATCTAGAAATGTAAGGGATGCCAGATATGCAGCAGCCACCTAAGCTAAGCTTAAGGTCATCAAAAAGCAGAAAGGGAGGGGGCAGGAGACCCCCGACTCTCCTCTGTGGCAACCCCCAGAGCCAGGGGGTTCACTCACCATAGGCCATTTGTTTGGTCGAAACAGGGGATCACCCATCTTCGCTTATGGTCACAAGCCCTTCATCCGCTTTCCTAAAACAGGACGCAGAGGAAGCGGCGAACTCATTAAGCTCCAAAAATACCAGCAACAAGTGGCCGCCTCCACTGACTACCCCCTTTTTTCCCCCTTGTTCTTCTTGGATTCTTTGTCCCATTTAGGTTAAAGGGACAACATTTCACCTTGAATTAACACCATCACTAACCCTAACTCTACCACGCAATCCCAAGGAACCGAGGGCCAGGTTCACCGATCCCAGCTTAAGCTAGAGTCCCACCCAGAGGTGGGATTCAGCAGGTTCTGACCAGTTCTGGAGAACCGGTAGCGGAAATTTTGAGTAGTTCGGAGAACCGGTAAATACCACCTCTGACTGGCCCCGCCCCCATCTATTCTCTGCCTCCCGAGTCCCAGCTGATGGGGAGGGAATGGGGATTTTGCAGTAATCTCCTTCCCCTGCCACACCCAAGCCACGCCCACCAAGCTACACCATGCCCAAGCCACGCCCACAGAACCGGTAGTAAAAAAAAAATTGAATCCCACCTGCAAATGAAATAAAGAAAGGAGGCACAAATAAATATCCTGAGAGATATTTGACTGCCTATCCTCAGAAGACACCTTGCTCTGAATGCTGAAGTCAGTATCAAAAAAAGCACTGGAGTAGGACCATCATTTACTTAGTAAAAGGTTTCCCACTCTTTACTGCCCTCAGACCGCAGTTCCTGGGAATCTCTGGAACAAGTTTATGTGGAAAAATTAAGAAAATTAAGCCAGGCCTAGACTGGCTCCAGGGACTGGCCAGAGGCAAGCGTCTGCCTCTGCCTCTCCCCCCCTAACCCACCCACCCCTTACTTGAGGAGCTTGAAGCGAGCAAAGCGGAAGGTTTCCTGCAGCAGGACAGACACCGCTGCCCCAAACGTCAGCAGGAGATGCTGCAGCCACTTGTCCTCCTGGTCACTCAGGTGAACGGAAATGAACCAGGGAAGCCAAGAGAAGGGAGACCAACCAAAAGAAGGCCCTGGATTTAGAAAAAAAAGAAGGGGAAAAAAAAAAGCCCATTCATTTCTCTTAGGAGATGCTTTTTGTGGGTTCTGAAAAGACGCCCCTGACATTTCAATTCAACCTGCATCAACTACAGCAGCCTGAATTAACTGCTTTTTATAGTATTTTGCACAATTTGCACTGTTTCTGCCCATCGTTTTTTTTTTAAAAAAAAAACAAAAACAAAACAGCAATTCACCAAAGTTTGCCCTAGACGTCTATCTTAATAATTTCAGTGGCTTGTGAAATTACAGATAGTATCCCCCCTTTTTTTTTTCAGGCATAATTTTGGAATCCCAAAAGCTACTTTAAAAAAAAAAAAGCTGATTTTTTAACACTGTCAAGGAGCTGGAATTGGCATATGGGGTTACCTTTTTAAATTTTGGTTCAACATCCTAATATATGCAGAGCTTGTTAAGAGTTTTCTCAACAACACGCCTCAAACCTGAGAAGAATGTTTTATTATTGAAAGACAGAAATTTATTTCAAGGAAGAGTTGAAACAAAGCAATAATTGGTAATAAAACAAAGCACTTGAGGCAGTGGGGTTGGCATATAAAAGTCCCCCCTGACTGGCACTGATGAAATTACACAGTTAGGGTAATGAAACATCTGCAAGAAAATATCCAAGCTCAGAGAGCACCAAGGAGCCAAAGGCGGGCTTGGCTCTCAGTCCCCTCCGCGGGGGGGGGGGGGATTCCCAATTCAAAGGGGTCACATTCTTCCCTCTTGGTGGGGGCGTCAAAAGAAGTCGAGCCGGAGGGAGGGAGGGAGGGAGGGAGGGAGGAAAAGAAGAAAAAGAAAAAAAGAAAGAGAGAGAGAGAGAGAGAGAGAAAGAAAGAAAGAAAGAAAGAAAGAAAGAAAGAAAGAAAGAAAGAAAGGCCGGGCCAGAAGCACCCGGAGGGCTTTCCCCTGGGTCTGCCCCTGCCTGACTGGCCGCCCAAAGCGGGGCACGGGGCGCTGCTCGGAGAAACTTCCAAGCAGGCCCAGGGGGCGGCGACGGACGTCTTGACCGCCTCTCTTTTCTGGCCAGCCCTTCTCACAGTCGGACACGCCGGCTGTGGTACCCACGAGCGCGTGGGCTTTCCAGCCGCAAACGGGCCTTCGAGGAGTTCCGCTCCCCGGGTTCCCCGCGAGGGCGCCCACCGGAGCCCGGCCGCCGAAAAGAGGTCGGGGCCACTCGATGCGCAGCCGACGGGACACCCCGCCGCCGCCGCCGCCGCCGCTGGCAGCCCCCCTTCCTCGCTGAACTGGGGAGGGGGCGCAGCCAGCCGCCCCGGCCCCTCCGCCCGCCGGGCCCGCCCTGACCCGGCCACCAGGATAATGACGCGCAGGGGGTCCCCGGCCACAGTTAGCAGGCAGAGCGCCAGCGCCAGCGCCGGCCCGAAGGCGATGAAGGAGCAGGCGAAAAACACGCACGCCCCCCCCCCACCATCGGGGCTCGGCAGGAGGAGGAGCGAGGGGAGGACTGGGACGCCCCTGGGCGGAGCTTCCCGCACGGGCACCCTGGGAGCTGTAGTCCCCCGGAGGAGAACACGCGGCCGATGGGGGCCGTCCGAGCTCGCGGCAGGCGGGGATCCCCTGCTGGTGCGTCACCAGGGGCGCCTCCAGGCCCAAAGGGGCGTCCCGCCCCCCTCCTGCCCCCGAGCGCCAAGGAACGCGGGGCATTCGGGCGTCTCTAAGGCACCTTTCCGCGAGGGGGGAGGGGGCGGCCGGTGCCGCTGGCCTGGAGCTCCGGCAACGAGCGAGGCTTCCGCCTCCTCCCTGCCGGCCCACCTGACGCCAAGCGCCGTCCGTCTCCTCCGCTCAGCGCAGCGGAGGGTGGCCGTCCTGGCCGACGAGGAGACGGAGGCAGAAGCAGCCCAGCTTCTGCGAAGGTTGCCGGTTTGCGGAGGAGGAGCCGCGGTGCAAGGTTGTCAGAAGGAAGCCAGCGCCCGCAGGAAACCCCGGGGCGGCCCGGCTCCTTTCTGCGCTGGGGACGGACGAAACCCAGACGTCCCCCGATCCCGTGCCCACCAGGCCCCTCGGCGGCGGCCCCGGCCCGCCTGCCTTACAATAAGTACTATAGGAACTAAACGGGCCCACCTGGATCAGAGAATCTTGTGAAGCCATCAAAAAAGCCAAAATTGGGAAAGAGCCTCTTGGGCCAGATGGTTTACCTGCCTCTCCTTCCTTAGAAACAGAGACAGGAAATACACCCAGACTGACAGTTGGACAGAGGCCAATATGGCATTAATACCCAAAGGAGGTCAGGATTCAGCACTACTGAATAGTGACTGTAAATTGTTACGGATGATTTTGGCCAAGAAATCCCGAAATGGGTCCAAGAAAATGGGTCTTTCTGGATTTTATTCACAAAGATCAACCTAGGTTTTTAACCAAAAGATAAAACCGCTCCCACTGTGCCCTTGTGATTCTGTTTCTCCATTTAGGTAAGGCAAGATCTCTGAAAGGATGAGCCAATGGGTTATTGCAGAGGTCTTCAAACTTGGCAACTTTAAGACTTGTGGACTTCAACTCCCAGAATTCTCCAGCCAGCTGGCTGGAGAATTCTGGGAGTTGAAGTCCACAAGTCTTAAAGTTGCCAAGTTTGGGGACCCCTGGGTTATTGTCTTGTCTAGTACCACACCACGTGCACAGATCATTGTAAACCATTGTAAACGGAGAATTAACAAAACCTTGTGAGATACAGAAAGGGACGTGAGGGAGCTGCCCCTTCTCGCCCTTGTTATTCTCCTTAGCTCTGGAACAACTGAACAGAGTCATGAGACAAAATAATTTCTGGGGTGAGGATTAAAAGGAAAACATGAATTATGGGCATTTGCCCAGGATTTGATAATTGTGGAAAATCCTTTGTAAGCAATAGAAATATTAATGGAAAAATTAAAGGATGTTGGTGCTTAGCTGGATTCAAAATTAATAATGAGAAAACAGATGTTAACAAAAACCTAAGGATTGGAGAGCAAAAGAATTGGTGGAAAAAATGGTTAAAGATTGAGACAAAAAAGGAAAGTTGAGAAAAAGTATGAGCTACAGGCAACAAACCCCACACTTGCTCACGCTGATGACGTTTCCTAGTTGGGTAATGAAGCACCAAGAAGTCCACTTTTTTGTTGTACAATTATAATTAATCAGTTCGTAAGGGGCTAAAAGGAAAGTGGTCAATTAATTAATTCTCTAATTGTTTGCTAATTTTACTCAAGGTTAGTAGAGTAAAATGCTGACTTTACACAAGGAATGCTGTAAAAGGAATGCTTTATATTCACACATGCTCACTTGTGCGTAATCCCCCATTGAAAACAAGGGGAAAAGATAAAAGATAAACGGCACACAAAATGAAATGAAACGGGGGGGGGGGGGGTCTCACTCTCTTTCGCTGAAAGCCTGGGAGAAACGGCAGGTCTTTGCAGCTCTTTCTAAGCGAGGAACTGCAGGACGGCAGGTGTGGTCAGCCCAGGTCAGGCCTCAGAACTTCCAGTTCAGCCTTGGGAGCTTCCCAAAGGTTGCTGCCTGCTGTCCAGTGACGCCAAGTTATCATCAAAATCGAGGGAGTTTGGGCCTCATTAGCTTCCCTTCCTTGCTACAGAAATTTAGAATTCAGGACCAAGGTAAATGACGTCCCACCTTAATTCTCCATAGCAAATGACTGACACTGAGTCTGTAACGAGGACAGCAATGCTGATAATGAAACCACTGCGTTTTCACAAGTCAAATTGTAATAATATGGCATGTAATTATAATTGTCTCCAAACCATAAGAGAGAAAGCAACTGACCATGCTGCCTATAACTTCAGTCTAATAACAATTAATGACCATCTGTGGATTCTTCATCACTGACAATTTCCAATAAGACATGTCCCAATACCGATGCTTCGAGTGCACAATGTATCTTTAGAAAAGAACATTTGTAGCTAGGTGTTAAACTCTGGGGTCCTTGGTGCTCTCTGGGCTTGGTTGTTTTCTTGCAGACGTTTCACTACCCAACTAGCTAACATCATCAGAGCTAGGTGATGATGCACGGATTACTGGCATTGATGTTACCTTGTTGTAATTAAACGCCTGTGAGAAAACAACGGAGTTCAGACCACGGAGGACCACACACAATGTATCTTTTTAAAAGGCAGATTATGAATTCGGCTGTTAAGACACTGGCCATCTTCTAGGATGGAAATAGGCAGTAGTTTTACAGTGAACAGATACAGAGAACCAAAGGAGGCAGCACGCTGTACCTGCCCTACATACAAAAGAAAAAGTCAAAGCTCCCCAAACTGCAGACACGGAGGCAAAAAATATTCTGCTGTTCTTGCACTTTCCCACCATTACCTTGATGATCAAAACAGTGATATATTTTTTTAGCCTCTAGTCTGCAAATTTATATGCACATGGAAAGCAACATGAAAGATTGTGTCACAACAAGGAGTGTTGCTCTATAGCACGCAGAGGAGACCCCTTTTTTTTTTTAAGAAAGGGAGCGAGGGCGGGGAGAAAAAACTTCAGAGCCTCGTTATCTGCAGGGGAGAAGGGGTCCCCGACCCCCGCTTGATCGGCAGCCCCGCCCACAGCCCCGCGTTGCTTCCAGAGCGCCTCGGGCGCACACAAAAGGAGGCATCGGCGCCCGAGAGCGGGGCGGGGGAGGGAAGAGGGGCGCGCGCGGCCACTCGTCGAGGCGCGGGGGCTCCGCGCGTCCAGCCAATCGGCTCCCTGGGGCGGGGAGCGGCGTCGAGAGCCACGCCGGGAGAGGCGGGGCATCTGCTAGGGGGCCCCATGCGCCGTGTCATGGAGGCTCAGTGTGCGAGCGGCCATTGAAGGGAAAGGAGCTGCGTGTTTCGCAACAGGAGGAGGGATCGGGGTGGCAGAGCAGCCCGGAGTTCTCAACTCCGCTCGCACCGCCTTCGGGGCCCTTTGCTGAGCAGCCGGGAGGGGGGAACTCTCCCTTTATTTTGTTCTCCTCCTCCTCGCCACGCATCCCCCACGCCTGCCTGTCGGGTTCTCCTCAGGTAGTTTGCGCCCCTCCCTCCTTGCTCTCCACTTTGGAGAGGCTTTCCAGATGGAGATGAAAAAGCTGGAAATGAAGAAGCGCGTTAACCTGGAGTTGAGGAACCGCGCGCCCGAGAAGGTGAGGACAAACCCTTGGGAGGCAGGAAATCGAAGGTTTTTGTTTAAAGATTCCCAAGATTTCCCTCCTCGCGCCTCGATCGGGCCAAAAGCGCGCGGCGATCGATGCGCGCGGCGGCGGCCGCGTGGGGGGCCTTAGCAGCAGAGCGGCCGCCGGACCCGTCTCCTTCGACCAGTCCTTTCAAGGGCTCTTATCCAGGGCCCGACCTCCCAGAGACGGGCTTTTCTCTGCGAGGCCTGGCGGCGGCGGCGGCGGCGGCGGCACCAACAACAGCCGACTGGCTTCTCTGACTTTCTCTCCACCTTTTCCCCCCGAGCGATCCCGGCGCGGCATAAATCACAGGACGCGAGGTTGCTCCTGCCTTCCGTACCCTAAAGGGGGTTGTTGGAAGGCCGATGCAAGAGGCGAGCTGGTTAACTCTTCCGTTCCCAATGCCGCCTCGGCTCGGGCAGTCCCCGCCGTGCAATCTCTCCCCGCCCCAAACCAGTTAATTAAAAATAAGCGGCGGCTCCAGAGGAAGGAGAACCGAGCGCAAGAAAGGAGGTTCCCAAGTTAAAACTTTCCTCCCTTCCCCTCCTTCCTCCCCCCCCCCTTTTTTTTTTTTTGCAGTTAACGGCTCTTTCGTCAAATCTAGGTTAGGCAGCCTCCACTGTGGAAAAGGTGGTGGGGAGTTTTTCCACGCTGCCCTCCTCCCACCCAGCAAATTGCCCGTTGGGGTGTTTGCCCCCCCCCACTTTCTCGTGCAGAAAAAAGCCAGATCGTCCGTAAGGGTGGGAAGCCTGGACTCTGCCGGTTCTTGTAGCGAATGTACTTTACACAAATGCTGGTAAACAACCCTGGCTGCAGCTGAATCCATCTTAGTCTCTTCTACGCAGATGAATTAAGACTCCTTCCTCTTGTCTCCGTGGAGCGGGTGGAGGGTGGACCGTTTCTTTAAAAAGCAGAACACGCTGCCGCGGCTCCTTCCAGCCAGACATTTCCAATGTGCTTTAATCTTTCTAAAACACTGAGGGCAGCAATCGCCCCAAGAGCAGCCATGGATGGGCAACGCCCCTCCCTGTCCCTTGAAATCTCATGCCTGGGCGGTCAAGGAGATAAGGGCAGTGGAGAGAGGACGATAAGCTATGCCCGCCTGGGGCTTCTGTGCCCTGTGCCTCTGTCTGGAGTGTTCACAAAGGCAAGTGTGCACCCACCTCCTGCGCGAGGATGTGATGGCGTACGCTGGCCCTAGGGAAACCAGCTGCCTGCAGGCCCAGGGAGTTCTAATCCAGCCCAAGAACACAAGATGGAGAAAGGTGGGGGTGGGGGGCAAAGAACAACCCACCAGAGAGGAGAAGCAGGAAACTTCTCGTCTCACTGCAGAAAATGCCAGGGGTGCTCCCTCCGCCATAGTTCCCTTCCAGAAGGAGAGGCTGTCCCCAAAGCAGCTGCGTGGTTGGCAGGGGAGCCCAAAGTCTTGGACTGGCCCATTAGGGCTCCCAGATGGCCCAGGATGGCTCTTCCTCTGCCCAACCGCCTCTGCATGGGAGATTTCTTTGAGCTTGAGGTTCTTTGGAAGATTGCCAAAGGTTCCCTAGGTGAAAAGCTGTGGTTCTTCTAAAATGTGCTCGAGTGTTTCTGTGGCTTTGTGCTGGAGGAAGAGAGGAGGAAGCAGAGTGATCCTCTTGCCACTTTCCCCTTCCCTGCTGGGGAAGACCCAAGGCAGAGCTCCCCTGCATCTTCCCTGCTGATGGGCGACAGGAGCTGCCCTTGCCCTTCTTCAGAAGGTGCAGAAGATGAAGAATTAACAGCCATCCCAGGGCCCATAATGCACAGTACGCAATGAGCCCCCTTCCCTAGTACATTCCTGAGAATAAATGTGAAGAGTTCTTTACTCACCCAAATCATACACTTTTTACGGTATTTTCTATAGAAGAAATTGATGCTTCTTGTAGTACCTAGTAAAAAAAACAAAAGATACCACTGCTTTTAAAAGCTTGGCAAGTCTCGTTTAAAAGAGGATGCCACTACAAAGTGCGCCATGAACAGTTCTTAGGCTGGAGCCCTGCCCCTGCCCCTGGGGGAGTCCCCCTGCCCAAAGCAACACCAGGAAATGCTGTAACTTAAGAAAGCGCTTGCCGTGTGAAGGCAACGGTTACATTAAGCTTCCAAGTCTCCTTTCACTTTGTAGCGGTAGGGTGCAGTTAAGTGTCAGAATGTTTTCTATTTGGAATAAAAAGTTTCTAGTTATTACTAAGAATGTTGCTACTGTATCTGTCGAAGTCCGAAGACCTTTTTTTTTAAAGGTCTTTGCTCTATCTGAGTATGACCTGTCTCGGTATTTAAAAAAAGTTTTAATTTTTATTACATATGATGTGATTATCACGTGTGTCCAAAACGAATCTAAATGACCGTCTTTTCAGTCAAGTTGGAAAATACGCTCCGCCCCCTGCGCCAGGGAGTGGGGATTTCCTCCAGCTGACGGGCGAGTGTGCCTGTTCTTTCAGGTGGCTGAGCTGGTGCTGGACAACTGCCGGTCCAGCAATGGTGAAATCGAAGGCCTGAACGACTCGTTTAAAGAACTGGAGTTCCTCAGCATGGCCAACACAGAGTTGACCTCTTTGGCCAAACTCCCCACGCTGACAAAACTTCGAAGGGTGAGTGCTCGGTTCTGGCAGGTGACCTTCAGTGGCATGTGGCAGGTATACGAGCTGTAATGCCCATGGCCGTCTTTTGTGTAAGAATCGCGTCAATGATCATTAGTAATAATACAGGTCGCCTAACTGTTATGCCCATCATATCACGAAAACACACATTTGCTTAGGTAATTTTTTTATGAGAGAACGTGTAGATTTCAAAGTCAACTCTACTGACTGACATGTTTATGCTGTAGCTGGAACTGAGTGACAATCTAATTTCCGGCGGTCTAGAAGTCCTGGCAGAGAGATGTCCAAATCTTACATATCTAAATTTGAGCGGCAACAAAATCAAGGATCTCAGCACTGTTGAAACTCTTGTAAGTATAAATTGGATGGGATGGGGAGGGGATTTAAAGAGGTCTTAAGATGTACTTGGTCGTCATTACCTAGCGGTCACTGAATCAAGGCCAATGTATTTAAGATGGAAAAATGGAACATCGTTGTTTGAATAATTGGTGTCGTAACTGCTGCTATAGGGGATATGATTGTGACTAAATCTGTATATATAAAAGCCAAATGCCACTCACGCATCATCACGAAATCTCCAGCACCATAAAGCCTACAAACTTGAAACTTGGCACGTATGTTCCTCTTGGCTTCTAGGTACTCGCTAAGAAAGGATTTTTCAAAATGACCATCAGATCATTAGTTATTTCTTATATTATTATTAACACGCTCTGATGCTAAGGAGTTAGATGTTCTACTCCCCCTCCCCATCTGAAAAGAACTCTGTTCCAACTGCCAGTGGGCGTGGCCAGCGCATAACTCATCCAGCCTGCGGGCTGGGAGTTTAGACATTCTACTCCATGCTAAGGAGTTCAGTTTCGTAGCGAAGCACGGGTATCCAACTACTAGTACCAAATACAGTCCAAACAGTGTAAAAGAGCTTTACGACAGTCTTTTCTTAGATGGGGCCCTCCTGATGTGTTGGATTACAAATTGCACCCTCTTTGGCAAGGCAGTCCGACCAATTTGCTCTACATGGAACCCTGGCAGATCCCAATTAAAAAACGAACCAGCAACAACTCTGCAGGCTAGATAACAAGCAAATCTCTCTGTTATAAAACACTTGGAAGTTAGAATCAGGTTTGGGTTCCACGCTGATGTGAATGCTGTTACGCATATCGCATCTCGGGCAGAATTACTGAACCTGCTCACTGACCAAGAAGCTGTTTTTCATTCTAGCATACAAAGGGAGTTGGCACCAATGTAAAAAACTACAAAGGGCAGTTTCAGTTCTCTTATTGTCTTGGTCCAAAACCCATGGATAAATATACCTAGCATAGTAACTTGGTTTAGCAACTTAATAAATAACATCTCCGTGTTTTTCCTAATTTTTAGCAAAATCTGAAGAACCTAAAAAGCCTTGATCTGTTTAACTGCGAGATCACAAATCTGGAAGATTACAGAGAAAGTGTGTTTGAACTGCTCCACCAAATCACGTATCTAGATGGGTTTGATCAGGATGATAATGAGGCCCCCGATTCAGAAGAGGAAGATGATGATGGTAATTGTTCATTGGAATATTTACTATGAATATTTTCAAGGTACGGGTAGGAAATATATACCTGAAATATGAAAATTGGCCAGAGATCAAAATACACTCTTCAAATTATACATGTTCTACAATGCTAATAAACGAATGATTGTCCTTACACGGGGAAAATAAATCTTGCAGTTGGCAAAATTACATTTCCTATAAATATACATTCTTTAGAAATAGTTCGTTGTATAGTGGCAGGTCTTTTCAGCAGTTTAGTTACACTCCTGTGTGACCTGCAACCTTTCAGAAGCGAGAGGGTACCTGAGCATTTATTTCCGCTATCTCCCACGTTCATGTAGAAGTGGGTTTTTCCACTGCATGCTGAATTTGAACCCCTGGATCGACCCTTAGGTTCTAAGTCAGAAGTGAAGGATGGCTACAGCATGCATTTTATTCACTTTTCCTTCAGATGGGGATGAAGACGAGGATGAAGATGAGGACAAAGCTGGTCCCCCAGGAGAATATGAGGAAAACGATGAAGATGACGAAACTTCAGACTTGGGGGAGGGGGAAGAGGAAGAGGAAGAGGAGGAAGTGGGTCTTTCCTATTTGATGAAAGAAGAGATTCAGGTCATACCTTACTGTTCATTTGCAAAGCATTTAAACCTTAACAACTTGGCTTCATATTTTAAAGCCCTGTCAGCTTGTGCCAAAGTCCTCTACAGGTTTTCTCCTGCCACAGCATAAGTGGATATTCACTGTATTCAAGCTTTAGGGGGGAAAAAAGTCAAATATGCCACCTTCCTTAATGTGCTATTTTATTTTCCTTAGTTTGTATTTTACACTTTTTTTTTTATTCATTTATATCCACCAGGCTTCATCTTTCACTATATTTCTCAGGAGAATTATCAGGGGTTTTTTTTTTTAACTGCACCTTAGAAACTGCTTTTTAAATCATCTAAACTGGTGTTTCAGTTGAAAGATTACTAATTTCCCACAAGCAGGATCTGGGCCTGGATTACAGTGGTAATATATATTCTTAGGCAAAAAGAATGTGACCTTTATAATTTATTAGGTGTAATATAGCTCGCCCTTCAGCTTAGTGTCTGCTTGGCAATCAGCTGAGAATTGTATAAGTTGTAATCTAAAACCTCCAGTTATGAGGAAGGATGGCATGGCTATTATATTACCGCAATTACAACTGTTGCTTTAAGGGGCTATTTAACCATAGTTTTGGTTTTCATTCTTATTTACATGGAAAATGTTTACTTCTTTACTTTCATAAGTTTAGCTAAATGGACCTTAGTAATTCTGAATTTCTGAAATCATTAACTTGTTTCTCTAAAGGATGAAGAAGATGATGATGATTATGTAGAGGAACGGGACAATGAGGAAGAAGGTAAGCTTCATATTCAGCCTGCATTGACTTTTTAAGTTTTACTATTCTGGATTCAAAAGTTGCCTTCTCTGAGAGCAAAAAGAACTTTTATAAATTTTGTTAGCTGGGATGAAATTAGTCTTTTCATTTAACTTATAATAAATTCCTGGTTCATTTGAGCTTCTAAACTACTTGTTTAATACTACTTAAATTTAGGTTTTATAGTTATAAATTGATGACTTTTTATTTTTGCTTAGCAGATCCATTGATATTTTAAATGTGTGTGTTACCATTACATGTAATTGTTCAGAAGCGATGAAAATAAAGAGTACAACAGTGTGCAGGAGTCACTGCCCCAGAGGTGGGATTCAGTCGGTTCAGACCAGTTCAGGCGAACTGGTTGTTAAAATTCTGCCCCGTTGGGCGAACCAGCTAATCCCACTACTAGCTGGCCCCACCCCTGCCCTTTTTTCAGGCCGTTATCCGGGCCGTTTTCAGCCTGTTTTCGGCCCATTTTTTGGCTGTTTTCTGGCCGTTTTCAGCCAGTTTTAGATGTTCAGTAATAGTAAATAGATAGAGAGGAAAATTGTACCTTGTTGAGGCCTTTGAGGCGAGTGGCCGGGAGGCGGGGCTGGGTGTGATGAGTGACGTTGAGTTGGCCACATCCACCCAGTCACATGACCACCCGGCCATGCCTACCCAGCCAGTCATTAGGGTAGAGAACCGGTTGTTAAATTATTTGAATGCCACCACTGCACTGCCCCTTAATTTTAAGAGCTGAGGTGGCGCAGTGGTTAGAGTGCAGTACTGCAGGCTACTTCAGCTGACTGCTAGCTGCAGTTCGGCGGTTCAAATCTCACCGGCTCAAGGTTGACTCAGCCTTCCATCCTTCCGAGGTGGGTAAAATGAGGACCCAGATTGTTGGGGGCAATAGGCTGACTCTGTGAACCGCTTAGAGAAGAGGGCTGTATAGCACTGTAAAGCGGTATATAAGTCTAAGTGCTATTGCTATTGCTATTTTCCTTTGGACATGTGTAAAAATTCTGTCCCACAGACGCCGTTGTCCGGGGGGAGAAGAGAAAACGTGCAGCTGAAGACGAAGGAGATGATGACGATGATTAAGTCGCAGAAGATACAAATAGGACCCGATTTGTTTTTGTTGGAATTATGCAATAGTGATATGCAGATTTGTAAGGCTCCATGTATGATAGGTCTCTACAAAAGATATTAATGTGTTTAACTTTTTATAGGAAGTGTTTTACTATGTTTTCCCTTTTTATCATTCCAACTAAGACATAATAATCCATTATTGATCATATTTCCATCCGTTTTACTCACTGAAGCGGTTGTCCCTATTTCCTGCCTAGAAACTTTATTCCTCCCTTTCCCCCCCCCTCCTGTTTCCTCATTATGAGCATGCTGTTAACCCTAGCCAGTTAGTTCAGATGGATTGAACAGATTTAATTTAAACTTTTAAGAGAGCATGCTCATGTCAAATATACAGGAGTAAGATAACCAACTCTTCACTGGAAAGGACTATGTCGCAACTGAAATGGGAATTAGGTGATCTGGAACTCGCATTTTACCTATCATTTTATTTTAAAAGGATATCTGAATGATGCACTGAATTCCTAGTTCATTTCTGTGTGTGGTTAGTCTCTCTCTCTCTCTCTCTCCCTCTCCCTCTCTTCTCTCTCCCTCTCTCTCTTCTCTCTCCCTCTCTCACACACACACACACACACTCTCTCTCTCTCACTCTCACACAGACTTTTCTGGTAGATAACTTTAAGCAAGACTGGAATACAGTTTTCTAAAATAGTCTCTCTCTTCCATAACAAAATATAAACTGGAAATAATTATAGTTCATTCAAGATTATAACTTCTTCATGATTCTTTTGACCATTCCTCTAGACTCATAGTTTACGTTCACATTTCAGAACTCTTTTGTTCGGGTTAAAATTGAAGAGTCATTCTTCAGTACTAAATTTAAACCAATAGACGTTATTCTGCATTTTCTTTCTCGCTATATTGCCCTGTCAAGCAATATTGACAGGTAGATATAGAAGTGAGCTGGGCTTAGAGCCAAGCTCCTGAAAACCACTACAAGTTGCTTGTGTTGCTGAACTGGGAAGACATTTAGGAAGGCAGCTGTTTAATTCCGTGCCGGCCCCTGAAGCCAACAGAGGGGACAATGGCTTTACACCTCGAGTCATGGAAAGAAATATACAAAATTGCAAACGATTTGGAGTTCTCTCTGGGATAGGTGCAGTTCCTAAAAGTATGGGGTCTCGTTGAGGAAAGTTATTCAGTCAGAGTCCTTGATTTCACTGTTAAAAAAATATAGAAATACATTTGCTAAATGTGACCAAGCAAGGCAATACTAATCTTTTCTTGTGGAAGGTAGACTGGTTATGTTCTTATACCCTTTTGTGCAGGTTATTTTGACAAAGAAAACCGTAGAAAAAATGGATTCAGAGCTCTTTTCTGGTTCTCTGCTTCTGACAGATGAACTTGTATTATTAAATAAATATTTTACTCAAAATAGATAGTATATGTATTCAAATCACACGATTTATCTGTCAGATTTTAGAGAAGCTGTTTTAGATAAACAGACAATTTCTGCATAGGTGCTTAAAGTTGCATTGCATTTGCCCGCCATATATTTAGAAACACAGGCGTTCTTACTAGAACACGTGGCGCTCTTTACTTTCAGGGACCAGCTTTCATAAACTTCAGTAAAATTAAATATTCTCCTCCTCCCCCTCGGAAAAAGGACAGGGCGACACGGCACAGCTCTCTTTTAAGGCATTTGAAAGGAAAGTGAAAGGCAACTTAGTAGAAATTAGGGTTAGGGATCTTAAAGGACTTATTAGACACCAGTCCCAATTTCGTTTCTCTGTAAGAATAATACTTTAAAAACCATAAAAGCCTTCGGGTTGAAAGCCGCGTTGCCGTCTCACAATCGCGGCTTCTTCTTACTCGTTTCATAGACCGGCTTCTCTGTTCCCAAAAGTGTTGCAGGGTTCTCCGGAATCGGACTCTTGTTTTTTTCCCGCTAAAGGGATTCGACTCTCGGGCCGGCCTGCGATAATCATTCCCGTCAGCCAAGCGGAGAACCGGCCTCGGCCGCCTGGCAGCGGGGAACACGAGGCTCGCTTTGGCGGGAAAGAGGGGAGGGGGGGGCAGCGGGAGGCCGAGCGCGGGAAGGCCCGACCCAAAATGGGGCCGCAGAAGCTCCTCCCCTCAGCGCGCCGGAAGCCGGGCCGGCTCGGGCGGAAAAGGCTCCTGGCCGGCGCCGCGGATTGGCCGGCGGTTGTCGTAGTCTCCCAGCGGCCCCGCCCCCGGCCCAATCCCGGCGGGGGACGAGGAGAGCGTGCGGCCGGCGCCCCGCCCCCTCCACACCGCCGGGGAAGGGGAAGCCTCGGCCGGGCCGCTTCATGCCCGCCGCCAGGAGTTCGGGCCAGAGGGCCACGCGCGAGCGGAGCCACTTCCTCTTCCCCGCTCTGCTCGCCGCCGCCAAGGCGGGAGCCTCTGCCGCTTAAAGGGGTCGCGAGTCTTCCTCACCCGAAAAGCCCCCTCCCCGCGCCTGAGCGAGTTGACCGCGTGGGCCAAGCGCCGCCACCGCCGCCGCCAGGGGGCAGCAGGCGCCCAGAGCTCCCGTCACCGCCCAACGGACGGTCCGAAGCGCTCCCCCCCCCGCGGGGCCTGCAAAGCGGAGCGGGGGGGGCTGCTGTGGCTCCCCCGCCCCCCACCGGTCA
>QLTV01000994.1:88552-101489 GCA_003457575.1 Thermophis baileyi
CGCCCCTCCCCCCCCCGCAGAAGGGACCGAATGCCGCGTTACTCGGGGGCCGGCGGGTCCCTCAGCACCTCGGGGGGGGGGCGGGGGAAGCAGGCGGAGAAGAGGGACGGTGGAGGCAGGAGAAGCCACGCCAGGCGTCTCCTTCGCTTGCCCGCCGAGGCGCTTCCCTCAGCAAGCAAATCAGGCGTCGGCCTGTTTCTTCTTTGGGTTGACGGCGTTTTCCTCCCAGAAAAAGCAGAGGCGCCGATTGTAAAATGGAAAGTAAGGCAGAGAGAGGTCGTGAGGTCCTCGACCGAAAATGCTTAGCCGAGAAGAGTGCCTGCGATTCCAACTTTCTTGCCAGTGAATTCACTCCGAGCAGACGCCCCGATCCCTGAGGCTTCATCCCATCTGGGAGTTCAGGCCCACCTGTAATGACTTGTTCGGCCCCAAGGATCGCTGGATTAGATCAATATTGAATTAGAATTAAAAAAAAATTCAGAGCCAAAGACTTTAGAGCTTTTTTTCAGTTCCCCTGTGATCTTCTGTATGAAACAGGCACTGGGGTTACCCGGGCATCTATTGCCTAAAAAAAAAGGCAAACGCTTTCCGTCTCTAGGATTTAACCAAACTGAGTAAACTTTCTGGCTAAGCATTAACTTCTTAAGACGGCTCTTGTGATTGTGTAGGCACAAAACTAAAATTAGACATAGCATCAATATGCTCCTTGTATGTCCTCTTCCTGTGTCTCGTGGAGTGTGTGGGGAGCGGCATATTGGAACACAATCAATCCAAATTGATAATACAAGATCCAATTATCCAGCTGACCCTTCAGAAGCTGCTATTGCTTGCTACCTTATTCCCCAAATATACCTTTGATTTTGTGTAAACTACACCTGAATATGTAAGCGGATACAATATAGGAGTTGCTATAGTAATAAAACTAGGAAATGCAACAAAACAAAGAAATTATGCTTTGTCCGCTGTATATTTAAATCAGCATTTTCAAATTATGGGGGAACGCAATCTCTTTTACCCTCCTGCTTTTGAGAGCTCTTGGGGCAAATTTACAGTCTGATATAGAGGGGGCTTTAGAAAATGGGAGCCCTTCGGGAGTAGTACTGACCTTGAACAAAGGGTCCCTGGGTTTGGCATCAGTTTGGTTTCTTGTCCTTATTGGCCATCATCCTCGTCTCCTCACATTCCAGACTTCGTGCTGAGGGTCCCCAGTTGTAAACTCTGCCTGTTGCCTTCACCTTCCCCAGGTGAGATGTCTCTGCTGCCTTCCCACACATTCCCAGGAAAGAGCAGAGCAGAGCAGGCAGGGAGGGGCTTGAGGGCAGCAGCAGCACCCCCCCCACACACACACACACAAACACACCTGGAGTTTGTGAACTCTGAAGCCAGTAAAGGGAGTCTAGAAAAGGTTGAATAAATAAACACTTCCCCGACTCCTTATTTTATTGCTCCATAAGTGGTGCTCAATTATTATCTCCACTGAACAAAGTTAAGGGGAAAACCTTGTTCTTATTTGCTTTAGTGACCACATTTGTCCACCCAAGCCATATACATTTGTCACTAGTAAAGGGCTAGGTTTCAAAGAAAGGATGTCTTCTCTACATCCCAGTGCTGTCTCTTCCCCCCACCCCCATTTTGTAATTTCCAGGTAAACCCAGATAGGATGGCAGCCTAAGCGGCACTGGATTTTAGCAAAAAATAGAACAGGTGCTGCGTCAGTGTCTCCCTCTTTGCCCCTGGAGAGAAACAGGTACGCAACTCTTGAATGCAAAATTAACTTAAACCCTGTTAGTTTGCTGTTGTGCCATTGCAGTGATGAAGAGCAGGGACCCAGCGATTAATTGAAGGAAAACCTCCCCGTCAGAATTTTCATTTTATCACCCAGTGTGTGAATTCTTTGCCAGTAAGTTGAATTCTTCCCATATTCAAACTTTGTATACTTCCCAAAAAGTATCCCTTGTATCCTTTCTGTCTTAGAAAGGAAATGTAGGGTTGTTGGATTAAAAACAAAAATTAGTAACATTGTACTGGGTTGTGCGGAATATACATAATCAAGTATTCTGCAAACGCCAGATCAAAACAATAAATTAATTAATACATGCTGTGAGGTTTTTATCAAGCTATATCCAGGAAGTAATTTAGTATCTTGAAACCTGGGGGAAACAAACTTCCAAAGCATGGCCAAATACTAATAAACTGAAAGGAGCAAATCTATTTCACAAGCTATATCAAATCAACGGCAGACCCCTCCAGAAAGCAGAATGATACAGTCTAGGATTGAGCAAAAGGCTGATATGTGCAGCAAGGAAAGGAAGGGAAGCACTGGGTTGAATTGGGGATTTATTATGGATACATGGGGGGAAAAACCCAATAATATTAGTAAAGGAAAAAATGCCGTCTCTTAGTTGTTGTTGTTTTTCACTTGCAGAATGGGAAAAAGTATGATGCTACCAAGGAATGGAAATAATACACTAATCTGCTAATTAGGCAAAAAGAAAAAATGCTCTAATTAAGCTTATCAATCTTCAGATTATAATAATATTAATAAATAATTAAATAATATTATTATAATAATATAATAAACTTATCAATCTTCAGAGCAAACTCCAGGACGTTTTGTTTAATATCAGTGAATAGGGGAGTGGCATAACAGCTACAGTATGTGGTTAGTTAAAGTCACAACCAAAAAATCAGGGAGGGGTTCACATCATTTTGAGGTGACTGGGAAAAACATAAGAGGCCTGGCACTTTGCTCTCTCATCCCGTGAACCCTTTTGCCAGACACCCAATTGGTCGAGTTCACTTCAGCACAGCCAAGGCTGCAGAGTGTTTAGGAACAGGGGAGCCACCCAGTGGTGGGTTGCTGCCAGTTCGGACCGGTTCTCCCATACCGGTGGCGGAAATTTGCACCGGCTCGCCGAACCGGCAGTGATGGCCGGCTGTCCACGCCCCCGAACCCGTCCTCCGGTCGCCGCGGCTGGCAAAGAACCCTCTGCACATGCGCAGAGGCTTCTGCGCATGCGCAGAGGGTCATTTCCCCGACGTGACTTCCGGCGCGATGCGAACTGGTAGGGAAGGTAAGTGGAACCCACCCCTGGAGCCACCTCATCTCAGGAGGGGGCAGCCTGAGAAGATCCACGCCAGCAATCAAGATGGCTGGCCAGGGTTCCTCGGAGCAGCTTCCCTCCGCTCTTGCCGCATAGCCCACTCGTTCTCGAGACAGCAGGGCCTGCCAGGGACCCATCCCGGGAGATGCTGCGCTCAGCTGGACTCCCTCCCACGGCCCTCTCCTCTTCTGGATGCCCCGCTTGCATTGGTATGGGGGGGGCACCGCTTCTGCTGCTGTTTCATGGGCTCTGGCTGAAATTACAGCGTCACCGGAAAAACGGACCAGGAATATTTTCAGTTGAGATGTTAAGGAACATCTGTGTAGCATTGAGTTGAAAATAAAGGCAGGAAAGAGGAGAGCGGACAGAGGAGAGCCCAGAGAAGGGCTGAGGGACTGGTTCTCCCATGGGCATCTCCAGCACCCCCAGGCATCATGGCCAAAATGTGCCCTCCCCCCCAGGCCACAAGAAGGATGAGCGGTTTTGTTTCCTCCCTCCCTCTTGAGGGGGGCGGGGGAAGTGTTTTTGGCCAGAACTGAGCTATAGCCGGCATGAAGGCTCCGAGGGAGGCACAGGTGCTGCAGCAAAGCTGCCAGAGGAGACGGGCTGCACACAGCAGCCTGTTGAAAGCCATCTGGCAACCTCCAGTTATCTAGGGAGCAACACAGAGCCCCCTTCCCCCATGCTGGATTCAGAAATCAAAGCTGGCAAGCTGTGGGGGGTGGAGTGAAGGGGCCGCTTTAGCCCAGCCTGGCCTTCGCTTTCTTCCACTTGGAAGAGGCCCGGTACTCCCGAGTCAAAGAGAAGAGGGCACACAGAAGGAGGGAGGGGGGAAGGCGGGCTGACCCCTTGAACTGCTCTTGCTCCACCAGCAGCAGGCTCAGGTGGGGAAAAGCGGGGGGGGGTGCCCGAAACAGCTGGACGTTTCTCCTGGCGGCTGCAGCATCAGGGCGAGGCATGAGGCTCTTCCTGCCCCCCCACCCCCGAGCCGGCTGGCCTCTCTCTGGGTCTCTGGGAAGACGAATGCCCGTCGGGCTGATCAGGTGATCGGGGAGGGGGGGGAGCGCTCCTCGCTTCCACCTTCCCTTATATGGCCTGAAGCTTGCTGAAGGCGGCTATTGGCTGCTCGCTAGATACCCTTGAGGAGGAAGACCGTTCAAAGGGAGAAGAGGCCAGTCCTTGAGCGAAGCCTCCCAGGCCCAGATGAACAGGAAACCGGAGCGGAGGATTTTCAATGGGATGCTCCCTTTCTGCCCACCAGCTGCCTCTGGTTTCTTTCGCCATCAGTCCCGCCTTCCATCTCTGAAGCCCTCGGAAGGAAGGGTGGGTGCAGGCAGCACTAGCAGAGGCCACGTGTGCCCACACAAACACCAATCCGTGGGATCCAGCACAGCCTCCTTTTTCATACCTTTCATCCCAACCTAAACGATTCCTAACCTCAATTAAGATGAAGCCCAGGATGGGCTAATCACCTCCAGAGCTCTTTGGGCTCCACAGCCTTCAGAAATATTTTCCCCTTCTTAAAACAGGCGCTCTCTCTCGTGGGGTTACTTACTTTGGTGTGGACGTAGCCCCGGGTGTGCAAACCCTGCCACTCGTGGCGTGTTCTTCAAGACAGACCGTGGCGAAGGCTATTCGGTCAATCCCTGCTGCGGTTTGCTTCCTGCACAATGGGATTCCCCATACTGAAGTCTCAACCGTTGCACAGCTATTAAACCCGCAAGTGCCACTCCAGCGGTTCCAGGCTCCAAATCAAAGCCAGCTCTGTGACTTGACAAATTTAGGTGGGCTCTTAGCAACTCAGAAATCTATGGGGACTGAACTGATCAGCAACATCAGAAACTAGTAGCTTTTTTAAATTAGGACCGTACCCCTTTGGAAGAAAAGCCCAGATTGAAAGCCACTTTTAATTTAAAATACACACACATTCATGGATTTTATCGGAACATTTCCACCAGATCAGGTGGATTTCTCCACTACAAAAATCAAAACTCCTTACCATCCCCTGCCCTACCCCTCTGAAAACAATCCACTGCCTGCGTTCTGAAGAAGAGAAATTAAGAAGAAAAATAGATTTGCTAATATTCAGCTTAATTCTTTGACCTTATTTGTGCTGCTGTCCAAACAAATGAAGGCCCCACAGGACGCCACCCCCCACTTTCCCTGAGAATTTAAACTAACGTGAAGCTGACAAGACATCTAAAAATACACTGTTTAAAAACATTCAGTGGTTTTATTTTCATCTTTAGCACAGCCTTAAATATCAAACCAGGTAAACAAGAAGAGCAGCAAGCTGGAGCAACATGCTGCCCAGACAGCACGTGGGACTTTTTAAAAAAAAAAAAAGATTTCACGTAAAAATCAGTGCAGTTAGGCTTCCTTGGACGAGGCAGGTGCTGAGAAGAGCAAAGAAGAAAGAAACACCAGAAACCAAGCCGGAACCTAAATGCAAGTATGTCACAACAAGTGTCAACTCAGGAAATCAAGGGAAGTTTCGACTGTTAGGTAAGTAAAAGAAAGAAATAAAAATCCAAAGAGGAGACGTGATAGAGGCTTATGCAACTTCACGGATAGCCAAGAGAGAACAACCTTGCTAAAAGTAACAAGCCGAGAGGTTATTCAAGAAAAGTAATGAAGGACCTTTCCATGCAATGCATAATTAGCTCAGGGCACTGACTGGCAGAAGGGTTCAGCCACAGCCACTAGCCGGGTGGCATTAAGAAAGGAGCTGGACAAAGGCAGGGCAGCTTCTCTCAGCAGCAGCAAAGCAGCACAGCTTCCATGTGCCACAGCAGAAGAGCTGCTGGGAAGAGACTCGGACCGGAAGGGACATGCTTGGAGCCGGCGCAAGGGACCAGCCTGGCAGAGGCCGAGCCAAGGGATGAACCTCCAGCCATGGGCTCCTTGGGGGAGGAGGAGGCATCTCAGCAGAACCGATGCCCCTGCTCTGCTTAAGAAACCCTGAAACCGGCCCTTAGTTACACACACAGGTTATCATCACCCAAAGGTCCAGGAGCCGAAGCAAGTAAGTTCTCTGCCTACATTAATGTCCCCACAGCTTCTGCAGAAGAGAGGAAGCTCCCCACAGACGCAGAGAGGAGACCAAGAGCTTCTAGTTGAAATTTCCTCAGGAAGAAAAGCCTTTGACAGGTTTTAATCGGCTTGTACATGCAAGCTGTCATGGTGCCCAGGAGAAGGGAGAGAGCGAGGTAAGGAAAACGATTTCATTAAGCAGTTTGCATAGATTTCTTGGGGAAAAAAAATGAACTTCTTAGCATCCACAGAATTTCTGAAACAAATGAGAGGGGAAGGGGAAGGGGAAAGGAAATAGGTGACACTAAAGCGTTTTCTCTTGGATTGTGCTCTCTGCCTCAGTATAAATACATGAGCAAATGCCAAGACACTGATATAGACATCAAAGGATTTCACAGTTCTGGAGGTGGAAGCAACATTTAACTATTTGTCCCAATCCAAGAGTGCACGCAGTTTTACGCAGGTTGCACGGGTGGGCTTTTGCACGGGGATTGCATATTGGGGCTGGAGCCACTGCACATGCATTGCTGACTTTTGCAGGAGACACATATAGTTGTTGCACCCACCCACAGCCCCGTAGATCCTCTCTGGGAAAGGGATGGCTCTGCTTTGCCAGCCTTTTCCCCCTTAGGGAAAACAAGCTGCTGCCCCCAACTCCCTCACCTCCCCTCACACCCCCATTGAAGGCTTCAATGGCGGCAGTCCGTTGCTCCTGAGCTGTGACCTCCCGTATGGGAGAGCTGTGGGACTGATTCATCAGGCCTCTGTTCTGGACCCAGAAGCTTATGCCAATGCCCAGCCAATAATAGCCAAAGGACACACTGCATAGAGACGCCTCCAAAAATGCAATAATAATTAGTTTGGACCCTGGAACAAAACGTAGCTGGAATCTAGAACTAATTTTCTCACGGTCACATAACAAATCCCCAAGAAAAAGGAAACGAAAAGTAAATTACTTACAAGCAGCAACATAATCAAGGTATCAAATTAGGGCTGCCATAATTCCAGACCAGCACAAGATGGCAGCAGGAAGCTAATTTCCCATCTCTCTCTGCTGCCATCTAGCGGTTTCCAGATACCTGCACTTCAGGCTGGTCTTCCCCAGAAATTAAAGCCTGGAGCTTTGAGAATAAGATGCACAAAACCTGTTCAAGCCTAGCCCTGCATTCTCTGAAACTGTGTGAGGGTGTGCAGCAAAGAAAAGAAAGTGCCACTCCGTACTGAGGGTTAGCTAATCTACGTGTGGGAGGAAAAACCCCTGAGGAGGAGGAGAGAGGAAGCCAAATCTTTTTAAAAGGGAGCTATTTCCAAGTGAGCTGAGACCCGAAGAAAAGAACCAAAAGCTGTTTCTAGAGGAAACCCTGTCCTGACTAAAGCGACAAATCAAAATTGTGGAAAGTGGCTTTCAGGCACGCAGGCTAAAGGGAACGGGAGCATCCCCCGCACTCTCCCTCTTTCCAGAGCACTGAGGGGGGGGGTCCTCTGGACCAGTGGTGAAATCGACTTATCTTCCCTACCGGTTCGGAAGTGCGCGCTCCGCTTGCGTGCACACTTTTTCACCATCTGCGCATGCGCAGAACGCTTTGCGCATGCACAGAGGGTTAAAAACAACAAAATGGCGATGTCCAGGCGGGTGGGCGGAGCCTCACACTGCCGCCGCTACCAGTTCTCTGAACCACCGGCAGCCGCCGCTACCGGTACGCCCAGACCGGGCCGAACCGGTAGCATTTCACCCCTGCTCTGGACCCAACCTCCTGGCTCAGAGCAATGACAGCTGTCCCCAAGGGGAAGCTGTAAGGGAACCAGGCCTGCTCTCACCTGGCGCATCAGAAGGGGAGCTTCTACCCTGAGCGGGCAGCGCTCGGCACAAAGTCTCACAGGGTTACGAGCAGCAGATAACCTGCCCTGGAAATTCAAAACGATGAAGCGGGTCAACCCTACAAATCTGAAGGGAACGAAATATGCCGAGTGCCCTACAACACAAATATACACCAACAATTGTGGTGTCCGTATGCAGTCCTTCAAAAAAAATAAGAGAAAACCTACAGGCAGGCAGCCCGCCCTTCGCATTCTTTACGTTTGGAACAATGGAAACACACTCTAAAATAAATATTGCTATAATACCAACTTCAGCTCCAAGATGCCAAAAACATCATCCCACAAGCTGCAGCGAAGAACAGCTGCTTGCTTGCACCCATGTGAAATCCCGCCTTACAGAGACGTGTTAAACTCCTTCCAACCTCCTAATTAGCGCCTTCTTCTTTTATCCCTGTCATTTCTATGCCTTTGCATGCTCTGTTCCCTGATGAATAATCTTTCACTCCTGTATCGCTTATAAGCTTATAGTCTGAACAATGTATTTGTACTGTCTGAATGGACTATTGTCTTTTAGCTTTTTAAGCCACTTAGATTTGCTTGACTGAAGCAGCATAAAAGCAGACGCCATCAGTCAATCAATCAATTCTAAACAGAAGAAGTTCCTATAGGGACTCAATCACCCTGCGCTTCCATTGCTCTTCCCTCTCGGCCCTTCACAATTTTTTGGTACATGGTAATGGTTCCGCTTTCTTTCAGGGGAAAAAAAAAACACGCTGTAAGGATTACTTTCATTGGTTTTTGTTATGGTTATTTGTGGTCTCAACCTTTGCCAGGGCAAAGAGCCGGCAAGGAGAATCTTCTCTTTAGTGGGGCTAATTATTTATTTCCATATTTCTCTTTGCCCTAAACCTAACCAGCTTACAAGTCTTTTGTCCCTTTTTTAATTTTATTGAGCTACATGCTAATCTTGACTTTGTGCACCTGCCTTTTACCTGTTACAGAATCAGGATGTGAATCTGACTTCTGAATGTGGTTACTCCCTAAGAAAACTCAGAGGGATGTAAAACGAACACAAAGGTAACTCCCACCCTAAAAGGCTGTCGTAAGTTTGGAAAAAGAAGAGAAGGAAGGGCAAATAAATTTCTCAATTTCCCTTAAAAAGGGGGAAAGGAGGGCACCTGAGGCCAATTGGAAAGTCCTGTTGTGGGGCAGAGGTAACAAAAAGAAGCACCCATTTCCAATCCTCTTTCTCGAGGGATGATTCTGGAAGACTCACATGGGCATCTCTCTCTCTCTTAAGCCTGAGCAGAAAGGGCCACCCGTGGAAAGACCAAGAATGGGAGGACTCTTCTTCGCCAGTTCCACCAGTGGGGGAGCCAAGTAGTTCTGCTTAGCAGAGCGGGGATCACCTACCAGGACAGGACGTGAAGGCACCTGAGTTGCAACCTGTGCCGAGTCTTCACTTCCCGACTCTCGGCTGAACCAGCACGAGGAGGACGGAGGCCACAGAGAGGCCATCACAAGGGGACCTTCTACCGTCTTAAGCAGTGAGCGATGACCACAGAAGGGGGAGCGGGAGTGACTCCCTCAAGGGGAAGCACTTTCTACTGCAAGATCTTGCTGGCTGGACAAATCCTATGGACCTCAACCCTCCTCTCTGTGGTTTCTCTGAACACAGGAAGCACAGGAGGCACGAGTGAACCGATGGCTCTGACTTTAACCAGAGAGCCCTTTCAACCACCGATAAATTCTCCGCAGGCGAACAGTTTTGCAAGTAAACAAGAGAGTAATGGCCACATTCAGCAGATGCTTCCTCTTGAGTTCCTCCTGTCCAACACAGTGTCCGCTGTGCTTCAGTATCAGTGATGGAAAAAGGAAACAAAAGAGGACTGGGTTTACTGGTCGATGGGGCAAGGCGGTGGCTGACGGAGTATACAGAACACTGGAGCCATCTTTTCTAATGCCACAGAAGGCATTGCTCCTGTCACCAAAACGGAAATGAGACTCAACTCAAGGGGACGAGATGCCCTCTGAACTTTCACACAGGCAGCAGAGTGTGCGGGGCCAGCCCTGAAGCTAAAGAAATCAAGGACTTCTCCCAAAGGAGCGATGGATTGGCATGGGTGGCCATGGAACGCTTCTGGCTACTCTTCTCCTATTGCACTGAAAAGATAAGATGCACGGCCCTGAAGATGACCTGGTGTCGCACGTTCTGCCGACAAGCAAAACCGTACGACGCTTGCCATGCTTTCTAAGCACGCGGTGCCTGTTGCTGCTGCTACGTAGATGAGCTACGTCTGAAGGCCAGGAGGAGGGCTGAAGAAAGCGACCGGGGGAGGGGGGAGAGGGACCAAAGTCACATGGAATAAGGAGATGGAATACCTACCAAGGACATCAGGGGAACGATGTTATGAGGTACCTAACCTTTAAGCCCATGGTGACCCAGAACTGCCTGGGATCAAGGGCAGAAGCTGCTTCCCCAGTTCCGGTCAAAGACCTCAGTCTGGAGCTCAGCAAAACTGGGTCACCTGGTTTTTGGTCGCGGGGGCTTCTGGGACTGCATCGTGTTTGGAAAATAGCCTCCTGTACAGTTTCAGGCGGCAAAGTTGGCCGGAATCTGGACTTGGACCCAAGCAGGGAAATAGCCCCTCCGAATGGCAGAGCAGCCACAGAAGATCCGGGGGGCACAGGAGGGACCCTGCCCAGGCGGCCACGTCCCCCTGGCGCCTGAGGTGCAACCCACGTCTCCTGACATTTGGGAGAGTGGCGCACCCGAGGGGCATTTGTGCGGGAGGAAACCAGAGATCTTTCTTGGAAAGGGGTTCACTGAGAAAACCATGGGGGCCAAAACAGAACCGTGCTGCTTCTGAAAAACGACGTTCCAAGATGCCGCCTCTTAAGTTGCTGCACTTTGGGGACTACAGACACAAAGGATATATTGAAATGGGCTGCCTTGAAGTTGGAAGAGAGGAACGGACGACATATAAATGTGGGGGAAGTGAGGAAAAAACTGAGTTGGTGAGGAGTAAGGATCGAAGAACAGCCGGAACCCGGTAAGCATGAAATGCTATAAATTCCAACAGCACATCCGCTCCCCAACTTCTGCACCCTCCTAGCTGCCCTGTGCCCTGTTTTCCCTAGAGATTGCCCCACTGCTTGCCTTCACATCAGGCTCCTCCTGTACTGAGGCAGCAGCAGACTCTGTGGGGGCGCAGCAGGTCTCGAGAGCCGCAGCTGTTGATAGAGGCTCCTCAGTTCACGCACCTCCTGCAGCACTTTCTGGGCTTGGCTCCAGCTGGAGGAGGCCTCGCCCAGCAGCCTCTGGATCTCCTGCAAGGTGGCCGCCGAGTCCAGCTTGGGCGAGGACGGGGCACAGGCGGGGGCAGCAGCCGAGGCGGAGCCGAGCTCCTGTGCCTTTCGCACCTCTCCCCCATAGCCCCTGGCTTCCGCCAGCAGGCCCTGCGTCTTCTCCAGCTGCAACGCCACCAGCTCCTGTATCCTGGCCAGCTGCTCAGGCTCCGGGGAAGCCGCTCGGTCCTTGAGGCTGGTCCTCAGCGAGGCCTGGCCGGCTGAGGAGGAGTCCCAGCAGGAGAGGATTTCTTCCATAGAGGCACATTTGTTCTTCTCCAAGTGAGAGAGCTTCTTGGGGACCTGAGGGGTGTACATGGTCCCTTTGCCAAAGGCCTCCCTGTGAGCCGAGAACTTCTCCCCAGACATGTTCTTCCTCCGCGGGAGGCTGTTTGTCTTGCTATTCTCCGAGTCCTTGATGTTCTCTGAATCTGAGCGCCTTCGGCCAGGGGAGAAATGGGCGACTGATTTGTCCAGGTCCACCCGGAAACTCTTCTCACAGGGGTCGTGGTCTTCTGGGGAGGCCTCCTCCTCCTGGATCAAGTCCAGGGTCAGCATCCCGTCAGAGGTTGAGGTAGATGCCTGCAAAGGCAGGAGAAAGGCAGGGGAAACGGGGGGGGGGGGGAGAGCGTGTGTGAAAAAAAACGACTCCAGGAAGGGTGGGAAGAATCACGGAAAAGGGATTTTGATACAAAACTACATCTTGGTATTAAGTTTCCATATCCTGTTGCCGTTACAGTCTGTACAGCTCCAGCAAGGTGTGGCTGAATCAGCTGAGTTGGGATGGTGGACATCGAGTGGGCAGACGCGGGCATAGCTTCCCGGGACGGTCCGGCCTTTGGTGACTTCAAAGGGTGTCGTGACGAGGAAATGAGAACCCATCCAGCCCCCTCCCCGGAACCCCTCTGCCTCTCCTCTGTGGGGGGGGGGGAGCAGACGCACTTGCAGCTATCGGAAGGGGAAGCAGCAGCAGCAGCAGCAGCAGCAACAGCAGCTCGGCTGGCTGAAGGGGAGTCTGTTGCTCCCTTCCTCCTCCTGCACTTACCACGGCCATCAAGTGGCCTCTGGTCGGAGGCCGCCTGGAGTGCTGGATCTTCGCTCTGTTACGAGTGGGATGGGCGAGAAAGCTCTGCTCCTCCACTGTCACCTGAAAAGCAACAGAAACACCCGTCAGCCGCCACCATGCGAGGCATACAACACGCCCAGTGTGACTCAACTGGAGTTTACTTGATAAATGGTGTGAATGGTTTAACTCCCAGGAGAAATGGTTTCTCCCACCCATCCACCCATCTCTACATCCAACAGTTCAGACTGCAGCTCTCTGGCATATTCCTCCCAGTCAGCCGACATTTCTTTGGGAAGTGAGGAAAAGGTTACCTCCTCCGGTAAAGGGCCCAGACTCAAAGAAAGAGCATTTCATTTGGTAATTTGCGAGTTCCCTATGTGGCAAGAAGAAAAATGAAAAGTATCCCTGAATAAAAGCAAGAATTTGCATCTCCAAACCATATTCTCCCCCATCTACTTTATCCTCTTTTAAGCCATCCCGTCAAGATGTGGGGGGGGGGCTCTTCCCTCCCCATTCAGGCCAGGGCTCCTGCCTGTCTACCCTGCCCCTCCCCTCCTCCCCACCCCAC
>QLTV01000994.1:131773-165147 GCA_003457575.1 Thermophis baileyi
CCGCCCCACGAGATTGCCCGGTGCCTCGACCCCGCCCCGGAGCAGCCGAGAAACACCTCCGGGCGGAAAAGAGGATCCAGCGCACCGGAGTTCCGGGGCGAAAGAGCAGGGGACGCTCCAGCGACGCACACGCGCAGAGAGAGCGAGGAAGGGGCGAGCGGGGCCTGGAGCGGGCGGAAAAGGGGCGCCGCCGCCGCCCTCTCTCCTCCGCTCCTTCCGGTCGGTCTCCGGGAGGCCATCCGGCCGAGGTTTCGCCTCCCGGTCTGGGCCTCCTCGGAGCCGGGATGGCGGCGGCCGAGGACGAGCAGGGTAAGTGGTGGGGAGCCGGCTGCCCGTCCCTCCCGAGAGCCGCCTCCAAGCCCGTCCGGGACCCGTCGGCCCCGCAGGCGCCGCTTCCCCCCTGGGCGTCCCCGGCCTCTGCCCACCTGTTGGCCGAAGCCTTCCATGCCTGCGGCTCGGACGGGGCCTGGCGGCTTTCCTCCGGGTCCCCCTCGCCTCCGCTTCCCGGCCTCTCCCGACCGGCCGCCGCATGCTTCTGTTCTCCGGGCTCGGCTAACTCCTGGCCTCTCCCGCACTTTCGCTTTGGGCCGGCCGGGAAGTCCCCGGAATCCTCCCGGGCTCTTTTTTAGCAGATGCGCTGCGCGGGTGCAGAAGGGCCGGGGCGGCTTCTCGGCTCCACAAGCCCTTGTCCGGTGTCAAGAGGGCGCGATGACCGCCGCCGCCGCCGCGGTTCCCGGGGGCCTGCGCGAGGGAGGGCGAAGCGAAAGGTTGAGGGCCGGCTGCGGGTGACCCAGACCTGCTTCCCGGTCGGCTTGGGAAGGCCAAGGAGGCAGCCTTTGCTTGTGGGACCCAGTGGGCTCCCAGGGAATGAGGCCTCCCCCCTGGCCTGAAAAGGGGCTATGAAAACAAGCAGCGCCTGGCAAAGGGTCGGAGAAGGTCTCGGCAGGTGGAAAGAAGCCCGGCTGCTTCGGAGGCTTTGCCTTTGGGAGAGTCGAGCGAAAGAAACTTCCTTGCTGCCCAGCCGAGCTCTAAGCGGCCTTCCCCATCCCTCCGTGGCCCTTTGCCTCTGGAGGAAGCAGAGCCCCCTCAGCCCCGGTTCCTTTCGTTTGGCGCCCCTTCCATTCCTGCTAGGCCTCCTTGGCAGGCTGGAAATCCTTTGGGGCGGCGGTTCTGTTTGTGGGGGACAGTCTTTGGTTGCCACCCCACAGGCGCAGGGCTGTTTTCTGTGGTGCTCCAGCAGCCGCCTGTCTAGAGAAGGTGATTTCCAGCGGGTGTGTTTTCTTCCGAAAGGTTTTGTGGTCCCTCCTCTCGGACGCTTGTTGGGAGCCCTTAACGTGCTTTGGACCTGACTGCTATCTATAGACCAGTGGTTCCCAACCTTTTTTTTTTTTTTTTTTTTTTTTTTTTTTAGCTTCCCTTTTTATGGTTAACTTCAAAATGTTGGAGGGAGAACTGGCGAGAGTTGGAAAGAGTGAGTCACTTCTCGAAGGAGGAAGGGAAGAAAGAACTATTCAAAAAGTGAACTCCTACTCATGCGGAGGAAGCTTAAAAGGCCATTAACTTGGTTTAAACAAGGTTCCAATTGCCCCCATTAAAAATCAAATTGCCGCCCTGTGGGGCTTGGGCCCCACGTTGGGAACCACTGCTGTAGATGATGCAGCCTCTCGTAATACCTCCAGCAAGCGGATCCTGCCCATTTGGCAGCAGGGAGTGAGCCTCTGTTCCTCAACCGGCTGTATTTGGAGGATACCGTGAAGGTCTTTCCCCCTGCAGCGAACCTTAGCCAGCTTGCCAGGTGTGGACACCCAACATGGTGGTCCCTTGCAGTGGACGTGATGTGTGAGGACAAGGAGAGAGTGATTTGTTTTCCGCCTGTGCAACTGGTTGGATAGGAGGTCCGAATGGAGCCGGGCTTTTCCGGAAGTGAGTGTTTTATCCAAGTGAGCGGTCTTCCTCACAGAAGTAGGTGCTCTTGGAATTGAGTGTCCTGTGCTTTGCAATGGCTGTCCTGGAGAATAGGGGTGGCTTTAGTGACAGTTCGGTCCTTGGGCCTCTGTTACTGATGTTCACTGTGGGGCATGTAAGTGCTGCCGTGCTGACTCCTAGAAGACAAGTCCCTCAAACGATGTGGCTACTGGAAGTGGGAAAGTCCCTTTCCTTTTGCCTTCAGAGGAGGGAGGGAGGGAGGGAGGGAAGGGAAGTCCTGGATGTGCCCAGTTCCTGTCTAGGCAGTTGGACTTTCTCTCTCGTCTGCCTCCGTCTCCCTGGGAGCAGAGCACAAGTCTTCTGGGCCAGGAGTTGTGCTCTTGGCTCCTGCAGTCTTTGATAATGAGGGATGTGATTAAGTTCATGTGATGAAATCGCGGGGCTTGGCTAGAAAGATTGCTGTGCCTTTGGCAGACGAGTGCCTGCCCGTCAGGCCCTGTTCCTCTGAACAGAACACGCCCATGCAAACAAAGGCTGCTTAGGAAAGGCCTGGCTGTGGGAGCGGTGCCGGAGAGAAGCCAATCTTTACACGGGGCTGCTCTTCAGCCAAGCAGCATCCCAGGAACCCTTCTGAAAGAAAAGGGCCGTGCCAGGAATTTCCTTACAGTGAGTCATGTGGCTGATGTAGCCAGCTCAGCCTGGCCTTGCCGGCTAGCAGTAGTGGCTGACTCTTGGGGTTTGGGGCAGCAGTGCAGTCTTTTTCCACCCATACCTAGGAACAGGATCGGGCTCTTCTGCATTCTGTGTCCTACTGCTGCTGCTGAACGATGACAGCCGTTCATTCCCCTGAAGCGGCTTCCTTGCGCCAAGACATACCAGCTCTAACCTCTGCTGACCTAGGTCCATTTTTCTCTGGGTTTAGCTCCGCCTGCAGTGCTGAAAACTGATCCTTGGGCCCATTGCAGGGCCCTTCCAGCTGTCTGGTGAGTCCACAGGCAGAGCCAGAACTGGGATGAGTCCTCTGTCCTTAAGTTAACCTCCCCATTCCATGGAGATCCTGGAATGGTCCGAAGGCCGTCCTTCCTTCCTTGTACTTGTTTCATTCAGATGGCAAAGTGTGGGTTCTGGGTCAGTTCCTCTTCCTCTTCCCCATTTCTGTGAGTCCAGTGATGGTTTCTGGAGCAGTTGAGGTGACCTGTCAACTTTCACTTTAATCTCTGATCTTGCTTCTAGACTAGCTTCTTCTGCCTGTCAGTAGGCGTCTGTTCTCAATATTTGCTTGGTCCCATTGACCTTCTGATCTTGCCCTCTTGTGTGTTTCTGGCAGCAGTCTTCCAATTGAACCCCTTAGTATATTATTGATCCAGCCTCTGGCTGAGGCTCGAGAAAAGACACTGAAATAAGCTGCTAAGAACTCAAGAAAGCAGCTGTGTAGGAATAAGCCTCCGTCATGTGGATGATGATATAGTACTGCAGGGAAACTGGTCTATTCTCTCTCCTCTACCTTAAACAGTTTAAAGCATTCGCTACTTAATTCCACCATTCAAAACAGAATAAACGCTGAAGTGGGAGGCATCTCTACGACTTTAACTGTGGAGGATGAGAATTTGGTAGGGCTTCTTTGGAATCTCAAGAATTGCAGCCATTTCTGTGCTGACTCCTCCACCTCATAGAATAGAAATTTCTACAAGCAGTGAGAACTTTCATGCATGTTTTGTAAAATAACGGTACTGTACAGAATTTAGGAATTACTGTTTAAAATTCCTAGGAGCAATCAGTGAAGGTTGTGTAAGTATCTGGATTTTTTTAAATTATCTATTAATGCTGAGGCAGATGTGTAAGTAATTTCAAGCTTAGTGCTTATTTTGTGGGAGAGGAATGTCTGGTACAGATGGCCACTTAAGCTGAATGGCACATTTTTGTCTACCATATGCCAGAGGCGAATGGGAAGAAGTCTGTGGATCCAGCTGGGTAATAGCTCTTATCTTGGACTCCCTCTTGTCCTGCAAAGTCCCCGGGCCCAGCTGGCTTCCTCCCACAGCCACTCCAGTGAAGGAGGTCCAGACTCCGTGCTTTCGTAGAAGGACCTTTGTTACCAGGGCCCTGAGAGCCCAGCACCTTGTGGCATCCATCCAGCCCTTTCCCCCTCAGCATGCACAGTGCATCCAGGAAGTACCTCAAGCAGGAAAGGAGGGCAACAGCACCCTTCTGCTCCCATTCCCCAGCAAACCTGATGAGAGGCCGCCTATTTCCAGCAGGGTAGCTGCCTCCTTTGCTCCATCCTTTCCTTTACTGAGGCAAGAAAACAAGGCTTTTCCATGAGGGTGCCCTCACCATAAAACACCCTCTCTGATGGAATGCAGGGATTTGACTTAGTCTTAGATGGGGCTTTCCAGAAAGCATTTCCTATTGGCTGAATGGATGTCCGGAATGGAATGGAATGGAATGGAATGGAATGGAAGTAGCAGGAGCTACTTTCTTGGTCAAGTGTGATTGGACACACAAGGAATTTGTCTCTGGTGCATAGGCTCTCGGTGTACATATGAACAGCAAGTGATAAATCATAATCATAATCATAAAATACAATCATCTGGATATATTTCTTTTAATTAGGAAGATTGCCAAGCATTTTTAGTAATTGGGCGGTAGGTAGGTAGGTAGGTAGGTAGGTAGGTAGGTAGGTAGGTAGGTAGGTAGATGATAGAGATAGATAGATAGATAGATAGATAGATAGATAGATAGATAGATAGATAGATAGATAGATAGATAGATAGATAGATAGATAGATATTCAAGTTTTTAATAAAGGCTTTATACTTTTTGTTTTAATATGTATGCTAATTTGGCTTACATTAAACACTCAAGAATCTGGCTGATAAATATGCATATCCATTTAAAGATTTGTTACATACTTTTACCGCTGCCTTATGTGCATTGGTTGCATTGGTGATGTTCTCTTTCATAGGTACTGTTCCAAGTATCTGCATGTTTTAGCCTAGTCATCTAGTTTTAAGTTTATTTTTATCCATGCTGCTTGCTATCTTCCCTACAAATTATAGTTGCAAATAACTGAATGCATAAAACAGAGGAACACTTGTTTTAATGTACAAATTGGTATGGTAGAGTTAATGGCCTGAAGATTGGAATTTAGGCAATGGGTTAGCTTAGGATGTTGACAAAGATATTAAACCAAAATGATTTGCAATCTATGAATGGCGTCCTTAGCCTCTCCTGGTCCAACTACTTTAACATTGGCTAGACCTGAGCTATAGTACATCTGAAATTATTTGGCACATCTTTATGATACAACTTTGGGTATCATCTTTCCTTTCTCAAGCAACATTCTTTTAAGGCTATGCCCCATGCAGGTGTGTGTGTGTGTGTGTGTGAGTGAGTGAAGAAGCCGTGATGAACTTGATGGAACTTGCTTTGGGGAATACAAGCTTCAGTTGTTAGACTTCTGCCCTTGCTTCTTCTAAGATTAGGGCTGCCGTTGGATAACGCTGTTGCATAGTGATCATACTTGTACCTTGGGGTGTATTTACATCTTGGAGTTCTGCATGATAGTCATTTGCTTTAGTCCCAACCAACAAATCTGAGGTTTTCCTGCCTCTTCTCTGCTGGGGAGATTTCGGGAAGGATTGGGTCGTAGCAAGTAGGAAATATAAAGTTAAGGGCCCCGTTTCCTAGCTGTATTATCATCCATAGTAACAGTTTTACTTGGTGCATCTATATTTATTTTATAGCAGTTTAATTGTTTTTGTTTTTTAATGTATGCCACTCAGGGTCATTTGTTGAGAAGAGTGATTATAGAAATCAGATAAATAATTGAAGCCTGAATTGTTTCTTCTGGGGATCATTAAAGGAAAATATCCTAAAAAGATTAAATATTTGATTATCCATATTACTACAGCAGCGAGAATTGTACTCGCTCAAGCTTGGAAAATGTCCACGATACCGACAGAGGATGTAATAATCCGGAAAATTTTTGAATGTGCAGAAATGGACAAACTTATAGAATTAAATAATAAGGAAGACTCGGAATATTACTCAACTTGGGAAAACTGGTATCAATGGATAGAAAATAAAAATAGGAAATATATAGATCAAAATAAGACATAAATTGTATTTACATATATTTGATCAAATAGGAATATCTGAGAATACAAGAATAGAGTTAAGATTTGTGTACTGTCATAACGATGTAGGATTGTTCAATTATTATGAATGTATTTTCGTCACAGTAGTATTTGTATATTTTAAATTTTAATAAAGGTTTTTTGAAAATTAAAAAAAAAAGAAATCAGATAAATAAAGAAATGGGCCTATCCTTCTTCATACCCCTTTTCTTTTAAGTGACATGTGATTGGCAGCAGCAGAAGGAACCGATGGTCTTTTTCCCCCTGAAGGCAATTATTGCTAAAGCCATAATGTAGCTTGGGGGGGGACTCTTCCTCACCTTTTCAAACAGCAAAAGTGAATTTCTCTAGAATTCTCCTCTATCAAAGAGCCTCTTCTACATTTGATGCACAGGAATTTGCGATAAGATACAACCTCCCCAGTCATCTTTCCTGCAGAAAAGTAAGAGAGGGGGAAAAAACAGCCCTTAGTTTTCTGCCTGTCAAGAATCTTTTCAACGCTCAGAAATAGCTACTGTTAAAGAGGGGAGTCCCAATTAGGTCCTCAGGAAGTTAGTAGCCTTCCTAAACTTCTATAAACATATTTCACTGTTAAGGATCTCCTGGTTTATAAAACTGTATCCTGTTTGGCTACTGGATTATACATGGATTGGATTGGAATTAAAGTGCTGCATGACTGGGAACATTTTTTGTGGGTGAAGGTTGGATACCAGTGGGATTACAACAAAGCTGAATGTTTGCATTGGGAGGGCTGCACAGTGCCTTGCTAAATCTGCAATTCATTGCTGGAGGATGGATTTAAAAATAAGAGGCCAATTCATGGCAAGGGGCTGTAAATGGAACCCCCATATGTGGGCCAGGCTATATCTGATGTACCGGGATAACGAGGGGGAAGGCAACATGATTTGTGGACTTAGCAAGAAATGTATTTCTGAATAGCGTTCAAGATCAGACTTCATTTGCTCTTGTACCATGTCTGCTGCTTAAGATGCTTAGCTCTCTTTAGCCTTTGCTAGATCTCACCCGTGTCATTGTTGCCCTCCTCCTCCTCCTCCTCCTCCTCCTCCTCCTCCGATCAAACATAAGTAAACCTATTTTTGTTATTAAAAACCTAAGATTCAGTAACTGGAATTGAAGAGAACTAAATGGAAAACATTTGGCGGTACTTTCCATTTTACGTTGTGCCTGCTTTTTGGCATGAAAGGTGAGGGGAAATATTCACAATTTATACACAATTTTGGCCAAGTTGAAAAAAAGCCTGAGAAATGTGTATCGTTTCCCCGTTGTGATGCAGAGGTTAAGTTATGAAGTTGGACCCAATGGGGTGTGGACTTCTCCACCCTCTATGAAGTCATACAATGTGATCCATGAATCATTTAACTGTTTGCTGGAATTCCATGAGCAAACATTCCTGCACCCATTAAAATTCTTCTATTATATAGGTGGCCTTTAATCACTCACTTAAAAAAAATATGTATCTAATAATTCTTTGGCCCAGTTTCTCTGTGTTTAAAACTACAATTGCTGGTGAGAAATGATGTGTACCCCGTTCTTATTACAAAGAATAGCAGTCCTTTTCTTTGTCTCCGTCATGTGGTATTCCAAAGTACAGAATCTAACCTTTCCTGCTTATATGAAAGTAGAACAGGTTAGGCCGATCTCCCGTGTGCCTTGGTGCGCATTTCTCTTTGAGTGTGCTTGATGTGTGCCTGTTCGGAGCTGAGTGTAGTTGGCGAAGTCACGGAGGGTCTCATGGGGCCTCCTGAAGTTCTAGGAAAAGGTGTCGTGAGGTGAATAAGTTGCTCTGGGGCTTTGTGCAGGTTCTGCCAAGAGGCCCAGAAAGGCTGCCAGATGCTTTTCCCAGTCTTGCTTGTAGAAATGGCAACCTTTGTCCTCCACCATGCCAGTTGCACACCGTTTCCGTGCTTCAAGTTTTCTCCTGTTAAAAATGGGCACCAGGAAGCTTTGGTTTGCAAAAGCCTGGCTGCCCGAGAGGGTGGACGTTATTGGCCTTTGTGAAGTGTTTGGCATCACCTCTCTCTCTCTCTCTCTGAACCAGGTACAGACACCCCTCCTCTCGTTTCTTTTCGGCATGACAGAGCACCTGTCCAGAGGAGGCTATTTATAGCGAGGATGATACCTCTTACATCCTGGGCATGAATGTGCAAATGCACGACCCTCGCAGTGCTGGCAGTTTGCTTATTTTTCAGTTTGGGAAGCCCCGCTATTTCAAGGAGTTCTCTTTGGAAGAACATATCGTAAAAGGGGGCATTTGCCATTTCTCTTGCTCGAGTTCAGCTTTGGCAGATATGGAGAAAAAGAAACACCCAGCTTAATTACATTCTTATCGGTCCTTTCTGAGGGAAGAAGCTGAGGTTAAAGTTTCAGGAAAAAATCTCAGATTAATATTAGGGTGCCGGTTTTCCTATCAGTGATATGGAACGGGTAATGCTGACCTCATTTCCCAAGGTGGCGTTTTGCAACCTTTTTATATTAGTAGTTATATACTGCCCTATGGATTGGATCCCCAGCCCTTTTAGGTTTTTTTTAATTTTTATGTGTTTGGGGGGGGGCACTTTGTGATAAATAAGTGAAATAATGAAATGGCTGGGAATTAGGGCAATGCATTGCTAGTCGCTTTCCCAGAGGGGCCGTACCGTTCCTCCCTCCCTTGCACCAAGATGGCCCTGCCCTACCACCGGCCAGACTCCTTTGGTGGTTCTTGCAGGCATATTTTGGAGGCTGCATCATAACTGAAGAGACGCTGAACTTTTGAGTTCCTGACAGCCCAGGGTCAGGCTGTGGTTTGCACGCAGTCATACGTGTTTAAAGGAAAATATTACTGGTCACTGCTTACGTTCTTTTTCTTTTCCCTTGCTTGTTCCCTAGAAATAAAGGAGCATTGTGGAATTTGTCTATGAAATTCGGTTTCATTCCTTCTAGAAGGTTTAGCTTCCTGTATTCTTTCTCTTCTATTCCTTTTGTCAGAGGTGGCCTATTTTAAACTAATTACCCTAGACTTACTTGACTTATTACTATATATGAACTGTAATTTTGGTTTTCAGAACCCAGAATTGTTTCAGAGTACCATTATATGAGTAAATCCAAAAAGAACACTTACTCAGGTATGCTCTTGTAAAACAGTTCCTCATGCATAGAGATAGTTACTGTGAGATAATAGCAAGCGACTGCAATGATTCGGTTATGTGTTTTGGAGAAGAGGGGGGCCTCAAGATCGATGGAACTGCTCATGGTAACTGTAACCGTACTTAAAATCAGACTAACAGAGGGAGGGAAGGAAAGGAAGGAAGGAAGGAAGGAAGGAAGGAAGGAAGGAAGGAAGGAAGGAAGGAAGGAAGGGACATCATTACAGGACTGATGATGCATATCACAGACACATTGAGTTTCCAAGCTTGCCTGCGCAAAGGATGAATTTAAAAACTTAGGGCTCACTTTGTGTGCAGTTACGGTACTTGATTTTTTTGGTTGCCTTTTCTTCAGAAGTGACTGGTAGATCAATACCGTCAGTGGCCATGCTTAGACAGCTTTCAAACAGGTTATTGGAAGAATCCCTCCTTGCTTTGGGGGCTTTGTTTCTGATTGGAAGGTGAATTAAGACTAGAGACTTTAGCACAATAACAAAAAGATATATTCCTTTCAATAGCTGATCATTCTTCTTGAATCTCCCAGGGATAGTAATACCTGGTTTTAAAGATAGGGAAATTACCTATTATTAAGAACTTCTCCCTTATCTTCTCCTAGCCTCTTGGACTGTCTTCTAAGGCAAGGTGACCTAATTCTACTTTCCTTTTACTTCTCTATTATCCAACCTAAAAGATAGAGCTCCATGCTTCATACTGATAACAATTCCTTTTCTTCAATTCAAAAGTATTACAGGGAGTGGCCCAGCTTACTCCTACATCCATCAAAATCTGCTGCTTTGTTCCATATGGCACTTTTTTTCAACCATTGTGTATGTTCTAGATAGGTAGGTAGGTAGCAAAAGAACTGTAGCATTATCCATACGATGGGGATATCACGCACCATGGCACAGGTAGCATTCTTGCTATCTTAGCATCAGCATTCAAAACAACATACGGCTAGCAGCTTCGGATGTCCGGCTACCAGGGCATAGCTTTGTCCCCTGCTAAGTCATTGGGAATGGTGCCTGCTGGTTTGTTTACCTCCTACAGATGAGATTAAAATATAATTCTTCTGCATGTGCAAATTAAGGAAAGTCAAGAAAAGAAACTGCCCGTTTTCATATTATTGTGTTTATAGATCTAAAAGTTTTGGCAGGTTCCTATCTCCTCTGTGTACCTACCACACATCAAAAAAAATCTGTTAGTCATTTGAGGTGTTATTTTTGATCCAGGGGATGTAGCAAGTCAGGCGTGACAAAGGCCAACCCAGCAGATTCTTTGCAAAGGAATCTCTGCCCTCGGATACAGCGGAGAGGTTACCGCTGGGCCTGGTTGAAGAACAAAGCTTGGACTTGTCAGCGTGATCTTTAGGGAGGACTAACCCAAGAGTTTCCTCTTAGCAGGGGCACTTCTTTTGCTCCTCTGTTTGGAGCCTGAGAGTGGGGAGGGGGAAGCACCCAAAATCAAGATTCTTAGAATTTTGTTAGGGTTTGTTCCCCAATTTGAAGGCTGAGGGCAGATTGCAGCAATAGTTAATAAAAGCAACAATTAAAGTATTTCTAATGGGAGATATCAGTCAGCAGTCTAGTCCACTTATCATTCCACCCCTGAATCGTTCAGTACTGGCAACAGACAGGAAAAAATGTATTTCCAATTACTTTGGAACTTTTGTAAGAGGGAGTGGAATAACGTAACATGTTTTGGGTATGTGGGTGTGTATTTGAGGCAGAGCAGTAGAGGGCAGGAAAATGCTAAGAGCCGAGGTGGCGCAGTGGTTAGAGTGCAGTACTGCAGGCTACTTCAGCTGACTGCTAGCTGCAGTTCGGCAGTTCAAATCCCACCAGGCTCAAGGTTGACTCAGCCTTCCATCCTTCCGAGGTGGGTAAAATGAGGACCCAGATTGTTGGGGGCAATATGCTGACTCTGTGAACCGCTTAGAGAGGGCTGTAAAGCACTGTAAAGCGGTATATAAATCTAAGTGCTATTGCTATTGCGGAGCAAACTACTTTCTTCTATCAAGGATTACATGGTTTGGGGGGCGGAAATTTGAGATTGAAGTTTTGCAATTGGCCGGACAAGAACAAGGAATTAACAAGGACTTCCTCCCTCCCTCCCTTCCTTCCTTTTGGTCTACTACTTTTTCAGACTTCCGGGGCAAGGGTAAATCTTGCTTTCTTGGCAGACCTGATCAGCTGTAGGGCCACTTATAGTGCAATTTGCCGGCTGCCTAAGCAGGGTTTAGCAAAACAGTCTTCAAGATTGCTATTGGGTGGTGACTTGTGAGGAGTGGAGGTATCCTTATAGCAGCATTGATAATCTTTTTCATAGAGAAAAGAACGAATGTAGTTAATTCCAGTAGAAATCTGGATTAAAAGCATGCAGAAATATTCTTAAGGTTCTTTCTGGTGTGAATGGCTTCTGAGATTCCACTATAGGGAGAATGATCCTTTTGGTAAGTAAGGAGAACAGAAGTTCTAGAGAACTTTCCATCCATTTGAAACAAATATCCATTTGCCTTTCTGCCATTGTGGCTGAAAAACCCTCCTCTTTCTCCTAGTTTAGATTCATGTTTGATTATTGAAATCCAATTTATATTTTATGGCAATGTCCATTTGCGTTCATTTTAATTAGCGTTCTTGGCCTTTCGAAGCTCTTGCAGATGCCAAAGTTATTCTTGCCCAGGAGAATTGAGAATATAAGGGTGTCTTTACTTGGTGCTTTTAAAATTATCGTTTGCAGCACTTGTTTTGCAGTGTCAAGCATAAACTACAGAGACCCATTTAGCATTGACTTGTTTAGTGACTGTTTAGTTATGACAGTAATGAAAAAGTGACTTTGCAATTTCACATTTACGACCTTCGCAGGTCTGTAAAGAAAAAGAAAGCCGGAGTAAGGGTTAGGGTTAGGACAAGCATAGTTGCAGTTTCACTTAGCGACTGCTTTGCTTAAGGTTGCCTGTCATGAAATGAGAACAACCTGTATTTCATGATGGGATGTGCGTACTGACCATTCTGCCCCCTGCTCTTTGGCAGGCGGCTTGTGCCAAAAGCAAAGTCTTGCCCACAAGTGGAAATGGTGGTCCTTTGTCTGGACTGGAGCTGGGTCAGGCAACTCCAGCTAAAGCATCCTCAGATGTCGCTTGCTTGTGTATTTATTGATTGCACTTCTATGCTGCACACCTAACTGTTGAAGTAATTCTGGGCAGCTTACAAACAGATAAAAGGTAATACAAAAACAATTAAAATTAAGGAAATTAGCTAGAAAGTGAAGGCCAAGAGGGTGGAATCCAGCCTGTCAGCCAGGCCCATCAGAGGCCTAGGCCGGCTGGGAGAGCCAGGTTTGAAGGCCCACCTGGAAGGCCTCACACCTCCGAAGAAGGCCGAGTATTCCGCCCGTCCCCTTGTTGCTCCAGCCTCATGCTGCCAGGCGGGGCTTATGTCTTTGTGGACGGGGGTCAGGGAGACAATGCTGGGAGAGGATGCAACTTCATTGGCCTCCCATTGAATCAAAGGGGCAAATCTCTCGGATGACCTTTGTAGCAACCAGAAGAAGATTCCATCTTCTCTTTTTCTTCTCTAGAATGAAAAACTGTCCCGGCTAGATGTCCCTGCAGTTCCAGTCACCTTCAAGGAATTCATGACCCTGGATATGGATGTCGTCCTCTCGGATTTTGTTCGCTCAACGGGGGCAGAGCCGGGATTGGCAAGAGACCTGCTTGAAGGTAAAAACTTCAGTTTGAAGGTGGCTTTCACTTTTTACTGCCATCCTCGACTCTTGCCTTTTAGTTACCCATTTCTGAGTTGCAGAATAATATGGTCATCTCAGAAAATGCCACAGCCGGCTATTTATGATTACCTACAGCTCACCCCAAAGCTCCCCGTCTTCAGGTGAGGGTTTGTGATAGGATTTTATTATGAGGACCCAGATTGTTGGGGGAAATATGCTGACTCTGTAAAAAACCGCTTAGAGAGGGCTGTAAAAAGCACTATGAAGCGATATATACCGTATTTTTCGGAGTATAAGACGCACTTTCCCCCCCCTAAAAGAGGGTGGAAATGTTGGTGCGTCTTATACATCGAATACAGCCATTTTTGGCCTCCCAAAGCCCCGTGCGAAAACGGGTGCGCAGAGGGTTTGGGAGGTCTGCAGAGTGCTCCTGGGGGGAGGGCAAAAACTTTTTTTTTCTTACTTACCTCTTCGAAATCTTGGTGCGTCTTATAGTCTGAAAAATACGGTAAGTGCTATTGCTATTCTATAGTTGGGTATTTCCTAAGTCTCCGTCCATGACAGTTTCCCTCCAGTGAAATACTTACGCTTCATGACGATTCCCTGAATGGGCAGAAAGGGGTGAGCGCATCTGTTTCTAGAAATTTAGAGAAAGCAGAGATAAAAAGGCTGAGATCGGGGAAACTTCCTTTAGATGATGATGGTGGTGGTGATGATGATGATACCCAAATTTTCTTATGAAGGAAAAGTGGAGGTTGGGTTGGCTTTTTAAAACCTGCTTAGGCTTGTTTCCTTTTCCTAGGGAAAAACTGGGACTTGAATGCTGCACTGAATGATTTTGAGCAGCTGAGGCAGGTCCATGCCGGGGTCCTGCCCCGTTCCTTCAATGACGGCCGCACTTTTAAATTTGTGGAGAAGGAGATTGCCCGGAGCATCCGGCCGCAGCTGCAGCGCCAAGATGATATAACTCAAGGTAAGAGCCTCTCCTGGTGGTGCTGAAAATGGGTTGCTTTATGGATAGAGGCACTGTTTGCATCCCAAGGAAAGCGAGTCAGCACCTGGAGGAAGCTGGTGAATTTTCCCTGTGTTTGAGTTCCTGTCACAATCCGGAGAGGACAAGCATGCCGCCTCTGCAGCCGCTCCCCTTCCTCTTCTGTTTTCAGAGAAGCGCTTGTCCCGAGGCATTTCCCATGCCAGCTCCACCATTGTCTCCTTGGCTCGCTCCCACGTCTCCAGCAATGGCGGTGGCGGCGGCGGCACCGAGCATCTCTTGGAGATGCCGATCTGCACCTTCCAGCTCCCTGACCTCAATGTTTACAGTGAAGACTTCCGGAACTTCATCGAGCGGGATCTCATTGAGCAATCGATGCTGGTGGCACTGGAGCAGGCTGGTGAGTAGAGAGTTGCTGCTTTTCGGAAAGGAGATGCAAAGGCTTAACCCAGGGGTCCCCAAACTTGGCAACTTTAAGACCTGTGGACTTCAACTCCCAGAATTCTCCAGCCAGCTATGGGTTAACCTCTCCTGGGCCCACCTGATGATCGTGCTCGATTACCAAGAAATGATAGGTTAGGTATCATCTTTGTGCTGTTGCTTCCTGGGCCGGTAGTTTTTAGAGCCAAGCGCCAGGGCGCTTTGATTCAAAATTCCTCAGAACCTCCTACATCAAAGAGCGGCTTTCATTTTCAATCCGTGCTGACTTAAACCATCCTACATTCTATGCAGGTTCAGAGTTTAGCATTCTCACTCTGGTTCCTCTTCCTTTGATCTGTTAGGATGTGTTTTCTGGGGTGTGAGTTGGAAAATTGCACCCCACGGCAGCATTCTCAGAACTAAGAAGAGGAAAAATACACATTCTGGAAATTCCACAATCTCTCATACATTAATGGCCAGCATCACACCTTATATTTCTTCCTGGAATCTAAGGGATCCATCTCTTTGCTAAAATACTCATATAATTTGGGGAATCAGTGCATTTTCCCAACAAAATTTAAATTGGTTAATGCTGGAGACTGGTTCAAGGATTAATGTAAACCCTCCCCTACTCCTGGTGAGTAGTTGCAGAAGGGTAACTTTTCCCCTCAAAATAATGACTCTCTCTCTCTCTCCCTCCCTCCTTCTCTTCTCCACCCCCATCTGTTTTTAATTTAAGAAAAAATGGAAAAATTAATCACAAATCTCCTGAATTATTTGGGGCTTTCCTTTCATCACAATGTCTTCCGACTTACCCCCTTAAGGTGACAAGATTTAAGGTTACTTGGACTTTAAAATTGTCCAACTTGGAAAAGAGGTTCAGGCAGTTTCTTGGCTGTGAGGCTTGGGAGGTCTTGCAAACAGGAATGCCTTTATGTTGCTTTCAGACATAATCTACTATTGCTTAGGAAGACAATGATGTAAGCCTCTAGCACCCGTGCGTGTGCGTGTGCGTGCGTGTAGCAGAAAAAGGATGATATATCCAAAAGAGAATGGATGATGTATCCAAAAGAAATAGACAAAATAAAAATCCTTTTCAAGTAAACAGTGTTTTAGCTTTCCTCAGATTTGGCTTTATCTCTGTTGCTGTGTGGAATTCTGCCGCTCAGTGACAGGGTGGGACTTGGCTGTGCTGCATGCCTCCGACATGGGGAGTGGCCGGTCTGTTTGGGAAGGCTGGTGGCTGAGGGCCAATCACGTCTGTTTCCATCACAGAGTCAGATCCTTTCTCTTGGAGGAGGACAGAGGACCTCCCGTTGCTGATCTCCAGCCTGTTAAACATGCCAGTCCAGGGAAAGCAAAGGGATTTACCTGTGATTAATCATTCTAATCAAAAGCTTCTCTTGTTCTGAGCCTTCTGGTAGGATTGAGTTGTTCTTGAGAAATGCTGTTTTGCCTGTCTTGCTGGGCAACCCTGACATTTTGATATTTCTTTAACCCCCCCCCCCTTTTTTTGTTGTTGTTGTAAGGAAGCTGGTGGCAGTTTTTGCCATATTTAAGGCAAGGTCAAAAGTTTTGCTCTAGTTATAAGGCAAAGATTGCTTTGGTTGGTTTGCTGCTAACCCTCCCCCCCTTGTCTGTTTGGCTTTGTATGACTCTGCCACAAACTCATTAATGCACAGTGCGGTAATCTTCTTCATGTCCAGTTTGTTTTTAAGGTCCAGCTGAGTCTTTCTTTTTCTTTCACCTCTTTTGTCTCTCAAGTAGCTGTTGTAGTATAGTAGGCAAGAATCAAAGTTGGTGAGTCTCTTAAGAAATTCTTTCTTTCTTTCTTTCCATAATAGGCAAGGAACAACTCATTAAACGCAGAAATTAGGCCAAATGAAGATAGCAGTGTGTACTTGAAATGCTCCAACCCATAAACTCTCAAATGCAGAACACGGGTTTGTATTTAATATGTATATACACACATCTGTTCTCCCCTTGCCTAGGTCGTCTGAACTGGTGGGCCAACGTAGACCCCAGCTGTCAAAGGCTGCTTCCCTTGGCCACCACGGGGGATGGAAATTGCCTACTTCATGCTGCATCACTAGGTAGGATCTTTCGGTCGTGAAGTACACATTTCTTCTGTGCATTCCTTCTGCTGCTAGGCAGCTGGGCCCCTTCTCTTTTCCTTTCTTTTTCCTTCCTTCCTTCCTTCCTTCCTTCCTTCCTTCCTTTCATAAGCAACAGCTTATGATGTTTACAGTTTCCTGGTAAAAATGACAAATACCTCAGTTACCACAGAATCACTTTGAGTAGCCTTTTGAGCCCTTTTCTCAGGCTGCATGTCCCAGATCCTCCTCCTCCTCCATCATCAGCTGGGCTTCCTGACTACTGTAAGCCACCAATACTGTAAACCAAAATCAAAGCAGGCATGTTATGACATAGGCTCATGATCGGACATGGGATTGGGCCCAATTAAACATGCCTTAAAAGGAGGCTGTTTCTTATTCCCTCCTTACCACCTTCAGGTATGTGGGGTTTCCACGACAGGGATCTGATGCTCCGCAAATGCCTTTACACCCTGATGGACAGAGGGGCGGAGAGGGAGGCTCTGAAGCGGCGCTGGAGGTGGCAGCAGACCCAGCAAAACAAAGAGGTAACGGTTTGGAGCGCCCTTTGAGAACTGGTGAGGCCAGTCTTGGCTCTCTGCTTTGTTCAGAAAAGGGGATTCAGCCTTGCGTCCAGGGGTTAGGGGTTCTACTTACCTTCCCTACCGGTTCGCATCGCGTCGGAAGTGCGCGTTTTGCCCCCATCACGTCGCGCAAATGACCCTCTGCGCATGCGCAGAGGGTTCTTTGCAAGCCGCTTTCAAGGAGCGGCGACCGGAAGGCCGGCCATCGCTGCCGGTTCGGCGAGTGGGGGCCAATTTCCGCCACCAGTACGGGAGAACCGGTCCGAACTGGCAACAACCCACCACTGCTTGCGTCCCTTTTGAAGCCTAACTCTCTCAACTGTCAAACATGGGGTCTCTTTTCTAAACACCTAAATGGCAGCAGCTCCTCCCAGACCAGTCTTGGGGAATAACCGTCCCTCTAAAATAGGATGGTCGAGAGGAGATGTTTTGCTTGCATATAGATTTCTTACTCTCTTCACCGTCTCTGCCAATATTATAGTCTGGCCTAGTATACACAGAAGAAGAATGGCAAAAAGAATGGAATGAGCTGATCAAATTGGCTTCGAGCGAACCCCGTATGCATTACGGCACCAACAGTGGGAACTCTGGAGGGTAAGTAGGACGTTTCATTAAGCGAGATATTACAATGCCCAGGACTTCAATTAGGGGGAGGGGAGGGATACTTTACGGGTCCTTAAAAAGATGCTCAAATGGAAATAAACGCGCTTGTTTGTGAAGGCGCACGCAGCAGAAAATGGAAATAAACGCGCTTGTTTGTGAAGGCGCACGCAGCAGAAAACTGCACCTGGTTATGCCACCTATGTTAATTCCCACCGAATGGCAATTTATGCCTGTCTTGGCCACGAGTGTACAATAGGCCATTCCCAGGGCTGCTGGCTCCAATCCATAGGGTGACTGTCGCCTTCTGAGTGACACAGGAAAGGGGTGTAGGATACAGTGATTCAGCATGCAGAATGTTAAGCATTTAGTCATCTCTTTTCTTCCTCCCCCCCCCCACCGCTCCCCCCCCCCCCCCCGCTTTTTGGTTTGTTTTCTTCAGGGTTGAAGGATCTGAGGAGCCTGTGTACGAGAGCCTGGAAGAATTCCATGTTTTTGTCCTTTCCCATGTATTGAAGAGGCCCATTGTGGTTGTGGCAGACACCATGTTGCGAGATTCTGGAGGAGAAGGTAAGAGTGCAGTGAGGTGCATTAAGGAAGTGCGGCGGTGATCTGCCTTGGTCGTGCCAGTTGCTATTTTCAGTATGCTTCTTATTTGGAAAGAAAAATGCCCCAAGTAGTAACTCTTGCGGAGGGAAGCTTCTGTCAAAGGCTATCGAGACACGGTTTCTATTGCAAACGATATTGACATTCAAGGGCTGGCTGGAAGGAGCCAAGAGAAGGAAGAGTCATTCGCGCAGAGTAGTCTCAGTGGTTACGTTTGGTTTCATAGTAAAAGTTGAGAGTTTTTTCTCAGTGTCCATAGTTTACTTAGTCATTGAATATAAGGTTTGGAAGAGATCTTACAGATCCTACTCAGTGTAGAAACCCAGTATGGCAGTATTCCTTACCAGTGGTCATCCAACCACTATTTCAGGGTCTCCAGCAAAGGAGGGCCCACCCCTCCCCTGGCAGTCTCCTGAATAGATTCCTTGAAGTTTGAACTCACAGGTTTCTGTCCTGCCTTCTGGAGCAATTCTGTATAGTTCTCTCCCATCTTTTCCATCGTAGCCCTTCAGGTACTTGAAGAAGACCGCCATTATGTTTCCACATAGTCTTCTTCTCCAAGCCACAGACCCCATTGCCTCCAACCATCTAGGGACCCCTTCTGCAAGGGAGCCTGGAGATCTTTTCTGCAAGCCCAAGGAATAAGAGCTCTTTCTGAAGCCCTTGGAGCTTTGCGTCTCTTTCCTCCATCTCTCTGTCCCTACCATCTACTTTTCTTCTATGTTCTGAGAGGTTTCCTGGCACCGTTGAACGTTGAGCATCCATTCCAGGAATTCCTTGTCATCTCTGATAAGCTTATGGGCTGGACGGTTTTGCTTTTCTCCAGTGGTGAAATCCATTTTTTTTTTACTACCGGTTCTGTGGGCGTGGCTTTGTGGGCGTGGTGTGGCTTGGTGGGCGTGGCAGGGGAAGGATATTGCAAAATCCCCATTCCCTCCCCACTCTGGGGCCAGCCAGAGGTGGTATTGCCGGTTCTCCGAATTACTCAAAATGTCCGCTACCGGTTCCCCAGAACCGGTCAGAACCTGCTGGATTTCACCCCTGCTTTTCTCCCAGGGAAGACACCAGCCTGCATGTAGCACATGCATAATTCTTAGAATCTCCCAGGAAAAGCACAAACACAGAATAGATCACAAAAGCAGTTTCTTCTGTCTCTACATCATCCAATGTAAGTCCTTCCCTCTCTTGACCTTTTTTGCCAACTTCCCCCAGCAACTCCCTGCTGGGTGCACCCATTCTCTCAGCGATTATGATGGTGATGGTGGTGGTGGTGGTGGTGCTGATAACTGAGGAACGTGGTTTCACAAGAGGCTTCTTTCTCCTTTCCAGCGTTTGCTCCTATCCCCTTTGGTGGCATTTATTTGCCTCTGGAAGTTCCTGCCAGCAAGTGCCATCGTTCCCCATTGGTTCTGGCCTATGATCAAGCCCATTTCTCTGCCCTGGTGTCCATGGAGCAAAAGGAGCCCATCAAGGAACAAGGTGTGCACAAAACGGGTTGCTGCTCTGTTGTTAACCTTCCTTCTATCCTTGCTCTCCGTCTTGGATCCTGTAAAAACATCAGGCGGAGAGTTCTAGGATCCCCTCAGAGCCCTTTCTATTAAATGTATGGCTTTCTTTTGCTGGTAGTTTTTCTGCTTTCCCAACTCCAAATTCTGTTTTTAGGGACTTTAAGGAAATTGTTTCTTTTTTTTCTTTTTCAACCTAGCTGTGATCCCTCTGACAGACTCTGAACACAAACTGCTTCCGGTACACTTCGCGGTGGATCCTGGGAATGACTGGGAGTGGGGTAAAGATGACAGTGATAACGTCAAATTGGCAAGGTAAATAAAAGGAGAGCTCAGTGTGGAAGAAATGTTGAGTTTCTACATTTTTGGATTTCATATTGGAGCTTGAAAGGAGTAAGGGAGGACAAACAGACCTCCAGAGAAATAGGGCTTGGTAAAGAACAGTAAGAAATGGAAGGTGTAAAGAATCACGCAAGAGATGAGAGGTTAGGTGCAGGAGGTGACCAGGCTGAGCCCCAGGGAGGAGGGGTCAAGCGCATCATCGGCCTCTGGCCCTTTGCGCCCACAAGGGTCTGAGTCCCGCCCACCTTGAATTCCGTGGACTCCTATCTGCCGCCTAGCTCTTTTGACCGTTAGCAGTTCAGGTTCTTGTACAGGGGGTTAGCTGAGAAAAAAACCATTTGAACCGCCTTGACTCCTGATTTTCTGTGCTTGGCTTCAGGCTGGGAAAGGGGAAATTGCTAATGACCGAGAGGCAGTCTTTTGAAATATGAATTAGAGGGGGGGGGAAAAAGTGAGGAAATCTAATACTCCTGTTTTGAAATCTACAATAATTTCTCCAGTGTATTATTTATTTGAAATGTTATTTCATACTTGGAATTTCTATAAGATCCAGGGACAGGAGCTCCGATTTAACTCCGTGGCATCATTTTGTTTTTGTTTTTGACATGGCCCTGCCTGTTTAGTGTGACCCTTTCACTGGAAGCCAAGTTGCATTTGCTGCACAGCTACATGAATGTAAAATGGATCCCTTTGTCTTGTGAAATGCAGGTAAACAATGTTAAGGGAATCACATTCCATGTAATGGGAGGGATACTTCAAATTATTTTCCTGTTCTCCCTAGAATCATAGAATTCTAGATTTGGATTATTTCAGCTGTCGAGTCCAACCCTTGCTCAGTTCAAGGATCCACTTTAAATAATCCTCAACTAATGGCTGCTCAGCCTCTGCTTGAACATACCGCCTCCTCCCCCTCTTGACAATTGCTTTCACTATCCAACAGTTCAGGAAGGGTTTCCCCCCCCCCCAAATTTTTTTCAATGAGAATCTGCCTTTTTATAACTTAAATCCATTATTCTCAAGAAGACAAAATAATTGTGCTAAGCAGAATTAGATGAAACAGGCCTTTGTGCTAATGTTGCAAAGGTGGCTTGTTTAGCAAGCAATGTGAGCTGTTCAATTTACATTCAGTCTGCTATGATTGAAAGCGTTTTATATATTAAAGATACCCATACACTAAAATGTGTCTTTATAGTGTCCAGAATTGTATAATCCTTACTTGAACCATTGTTATCTTTTCTTTCTGGAAAAGGTGCTCCACTCTTAAGGCAGATCCATTTTACTGTAGAACTAGATGACATGGAACAGCCTCTCCTACCCAATCCCAGTCTCCCCTTTCCCTGGCAGTGGAAAGGTTTTCTTTAATACCGCACAGCCGCCTTTTCCTACATGTACCACGTCTCTCTCTTCTTTCTCTAGGCACCTCTTGCTCAGCCAGAGTCTCCAACGGCTTCTGCAGGGGATGAGATCCGATCGGCTGCAGACTCGGGGGATTCAGATAAGGAGTCGGTTTGCAGCAGCTCAGCAAGCAATAGTGGCAGCAGCAGCAAGACCAGTAGCAAGGATAAGGAGAAAGAAAAACCAAAGAAAGAGCGGGAAAAGGACAAGGAGAAGAAACGGGCTGACTCTGTAGCCAACAAGCTTGGAAGTTTTGGCAAAACTCTGGGGAGCAAGCTAAAAAAAAATATGGGCGGGCTGATGCATAGCCGAACAGTCAAAGGTGGAATGAGCAATGGACAAGGGGAGACCTTGGAGAAGAAAAAGAAAGGCTCCATAAAAATAAGGAAGGGCAGTAAGGAGGAGTCGTCTTCTGGGGATTTTTCAGCTCTTCCAGAGAAGTCAGGTCCAGCTAAGACATCTTCAGAAAAGCAGCCCGATAACTGCAAATACAGCAGTGATGTCAAGTTGAGTTTGAGCATCCTACGAGCCACCATGCAAGGGGAGCGCAAGTTCATCTTTGCCGGTCAGCTGAAGACCAGTCACCGGCACCAGTACCAACAGGAGATGATCCAGCGGTATCTCCTGGATGCTGAGGAGCGCTATTCTGCAGAGCAGAAACAAAAGGAAGCCGAGAAGAAGATGGTGGCACTGGGTAATGGGGGAGCTGCCAAAAAGATGGACTTAGAAGGCAATCCTCTCAAAGGAGAAGAGACTCCGCTGAACTCCATGGACCACCCAGGAGTGTCTCCATACAGTCTCCAGAGCTCAGATCTGGCCACAGTGGGTACTAAAATATCCAGTTTTTCCACTGGCCACTCAGGAGTCTTCACCATTCCCCGGCCTTCTATGGTGAGCAATGTGGAAAGCACCTATCCTCCTACTTACCAAGATGGCCGAAGACAAGTTGCTGGAGGCCTCTGTGCTCCTTTTCCCTCTTACGCTACGCTGCCCAGGCAGTGTGCACAGAGCCGTTCCCACCTGTCCCAGCAGGTGGGACACTTCTGTACCACAGAGATGGATATGCCACCTAGTTATGCGGAGCTGGATTGTGAGGGCTCTTCCTGCCCAATTCTGCCCAGCAATGGCTATCAAGAATGCACAGAGCCAGATGGTAGCTCTCCAAAAGTTGTGCAGGGTGATCGAAGCAAAACGTGGCTGCTGTACAATGTACAGCAGACCAAATGCAAACAGCCCAACTGCAGTTTTTATGGACATCCAGAGACTGGGAATTTCTGTTCATGCTGTTACAAAGAAGAGCTGAAACGCAAAGAACAGGAGAAAGAGACACTGGTACATCGGTTCTGAAGAAACAAAGATGTGCGTTTCATATCTGGACCCATGGGACATGGGGAATGCAATAATTTTCTCTACCCCTGTTCCCCTCTTATTAAGGGGAAGAGCTGGCCAGTTGGGGTTGGTAAGCTGCTTATGGGAGTGGGGGAACCAGAGCCCCTTCCTTCCTAGAAGCATGGAAGAAAACTCCATATTAAAGAGCAAGGGCTGCTAGAGTAATGTGTTGGGGGCAGTTCCCTGGAAGGGGGGGGGGGTAGAATTCAAACTCCATATTAAAGAGCAAGGGCTGCTAGAGTAAAGGGTTGGGGGGCGGTCCCCGGGAGGGGGGGGGGGTAGAATTCAGGGAGGTTGCATTTTTGTGCAGGACTGTAGTTGTTGAATCAAGCAAATCCTCTAAGACCAAAGCTTTGAATTCCAGGATCAGAGAAAAACAGTGACAAAGGCCTCTTCTTATTTGATCATCCTCCAACATATTTTTTTATTTTTATTTCAAAGGGATTAAAATTAGTATCACTCAGATTTTTCTTAATGCCTGAAACTTGCAGGCTCTTTAACAGTTTCGTGTCTTTTTTTATGACTATTTTTACGTCTCTGGGGTATTCTGAGACTGCGTAGGGGCTGTGTTGGGAAGGAAGTATTCTGAAGAGTGAGTCAAGTTCAGTTACACCCCCCCCACACACACACACACACCTCCGTTCTTCTGATGCTGCCGCCTGCCTTCCAAATCCACCCATCTTTTCCCACAATTGTCTGGTCTTCTGAGCATGCCTGTTCTAGCTAGTGTTAGCTTCAGAGATGGGCTTCAGAGATTATTTTTTTAAAGTATATATTTTAAAATTCTTGTCAGGAGCTGAATGTGCTAGGTGGGAAGGAATCAAGTCACGGTGTTGTTTGTATTGAGGAGAGAAAGTTTTAATTGAAAAATGAAGCTGTTCTTGATGGAATCAAACTACTTGAGTAGAATTTTGGAGACCAGGAGGGAAATCAGTGGGGCTTTAATAAGAGCAATAAACCACTGCAGGCAGCTTTGAACATGGAGAGATGAAAGGTGGTAATGAGGCATCACAGCAAGAACCCTTAGCTATCTGATTTTGCTCCAACTACTTTTAAAAGCATCAGAAGATACATCTATGTAATATTTTCTTGTCTGCAGAGAACAACCTTCTTTCTGTGCAAGCTGTTTTTCCCCAGACTACCTCTGTTCTGTATAGAAAAAAAATCTGACTTTGGGGGAACATAAGACAGAAATTATTCTGCGTTCCTTGTGGGTTTTCTAATGCAGTACATTAACTTCCCATCAACCTCCAGCCTTCAGAAATATTGGTATATTTTAAAAGCACCTGATTATTCCCACTTTGGTGTTGCAGCATTTGTTGCAAATATTTTTCCAACAAATAAAGAAAACGTCTTTGATGGCTAGGAACTCCCTCCTAATCAGATATTTCACATAGACATATGCCAGTTATGTTTTGACTGAATTTTGAGTGGTGGATAAAGGTTTTTCTTTTCTTTTTTTGGCTCCTTTGGGAGTATAAAACTATGCAATTATTTTCCATCAAGAGCTGCTGAGTTGGGACAGAGAACTGCAAGTGTACTTAATATTTTAAACAATAACCCAACACTCATGGCTTTCTTTAATACTTCTTGCACTGCCTTAACATGGACAGTAGCCCAATATGAAATAACATGGCGCTTTCTTGTTTCTTTCCTAGATAATTTTATTTGAGAAAGGAGCACTATTAAGAGGCAAATATGTATGTATTGCTGTGTTAAATTTGTCAGGATCTGCTGCGTGATATAAAATTAAAGCGGGGCTTGCAGAAAAGCTCCTGAGACACACAAGATGGATTTGCACCCACAGCTGATAGTCCATCCACCCCTCTTGCTAAATGCTGTCATGGAAGATTATAAATTCCTTAATTTCAGAGCCCCATAATAGGGAAAAGGTGGTGGTGTTTTTTTTAACCAGGAGCAAAAGAAAAATAAAACCATGTATTTCTCTGGTTAGACAACATAAATGTTTACATGGTGTTCAGAAGAATAATTTCAGTCTTAAAATTTGACAGTAGGTGGACATCTGGGGATTATAATTCATGTGATCTGAAAACCCAACTCGGGATGTTCGATTTTGACATTTCAAGCAGCTTTTGGGTTTGACAGACTCAAAACTAATTTGAGGAAGAGCTTGTTCAGTTGGTTTGTGGCTGTATAGAGTAGCTGAGCTCAAAGTAGCCCTTTTTTAAAATTACACATTTCTTCAAAAATTAACTATCCTAAATCTATTTTTATGAGGGCAGCAGCAATGGTGGTTGCATTTTTATGATTCTCTGTGTCACTTTTCAGTGCTGGTTGCTTAAGATGTTATCGCAAGAATTCCTATCAGTGACATTGGAGTACTTTTTATTTGATCACTTTCGCTAAATTGAATGTCACCTCCAAAATTTTTGTTTGGAAATGCACATGTGCTATCTGGAAGACATGATATACGCAGAATTCCCCCTTCCCATATAATTTTTTCCGAGTAGTAAGACCTCTTTCTAGAGATCTGTGTGCTTTCCTTTTTTGCTTTTCCAAACTGGTAACTAGTAATTTTGAGATTGTACCTTGACAATTTGTTGCTGATCACTTTTTAATTATAACTAGTATTATAATTATTATAGCAATTGGGTTCATAGATTGTAGCATTTTTGTACATCAAGATAAAGTGAACACTTTAAAAACCTCTATTTGAAAAGTATTTTTCTATGAATACCAGAATTTTAATTCCAAAACCTCTCCGCCTTAGTAACAGTGAATTCTAATTATTTAACTTCTGCCTACCAGATCAAGTTTGAATTGGTATAGTTGTTCACTGACTTTCCCTTTCCTGACCCTCCTTCTATTTTTCTGAAAGTGTAGGTTTGTTTCCTTTATGGTGAAACAGCACTCTTTTTTTCATTAAAAAAGCAAACGTTAAAAATACTATTTATTGAAAAAATAAAACCTTCCCCTTTTTATTCATTGTCTATGCAGCTATAAATTGAATGCAGTGGATATATTTTAAGGTACCTTTTTTAACCATTATTTTCTTGAGCAGAAATATAAGCAGATGAGTTTCCCAAGCACCTTTTTTAATTTAGTAGAAGGGACACTACAGTAAAGTTTTTTTCATAGAAAGGCAAGTAGGGGGAGAAGTTTGTGGTCTTGCTCCCTCTGCTGGAGGAAAAAGTTTATGGCATACTCTGAGAAATTTAACAATTGGTTTATTCCCACCTTCCCTATGGAGATGGATGCACCCATGCAGAGAGAGAGAGACCACAGATAGAGGCAAGGCATGCATTATTAGTGATGTGACTGTGGCTTCTGACAGACACTTGTGGGACTACAAATAGTTAAAATTATTTTAATATTTCAAGTATTCCCATGCTCAAAATAACCTTTTCCCATTTTTATGCACAATAATGTTTTGCACAGCAAAAGAAAAGGCCTCATTGGCCAATCATTTCGGCTTCAGTTCCTTTATGATTCATTCTGACATTATGTCTCAATTTGTTTCATTTTCGTTTGACAAAAATAGAATGACCTTAAATAAAAATGCCCAGGGTATAACTTTAACCAGCATGTACAAACTCTATAGAAAGGTTTTCTGTTAGTTTTTTTTTTCTGCTAGTTGTCTAAGAATTAATTGACCTGATTTAATTCTCCAGTTGTTGACAATAAAAAATATTTTTAAAAAAATTATTTAAATATATTGTTGTAATTTCTGTTTAATTTGCTCCAGAAATGTCTTATATATGTGTTACTAGGTAATAATTGTTCTAAGAATTAGTATATGTTTTGCTGTAGTTTTTTTAAGCAGGAGGGTGAGCTGGTGCTTTTCAGGTTATTTTCTAACAGTGAGCCTCTTTGGAAACAGGGTTTTTTTCCTTCTCTGCAGATGAAGAATGACTGGGATCTGGTTTCAAATAAGAACGAACATTTTATCTTTATGAATCCACCATTTCTTGATGATGTTTTGTCTATTTCAATTATTTTTAAAGGAATATATATATATAGAATAATCCTCGTCTTCCAAATGCTTTACTTTTACATGTATGTAGAGTTTTACCGATTCATATATATCCATCCTCCCTGGCAGGGAAAATGCATCCCTTTCAGCATTAGGAACAAAATAGAAGAACTAAAGCACACGGAAGAGGTGGCTTGGACCCCCTGCAGATGCTTCCAGTATTGAGCGGCTTTCTTGTCCTCGTCTACCATTGCCTTAAAAGTGGAAATCAGGAGGCAGCTCTCCTGATTCAAACGGTAGGCTTAGGCCTGTCCTGAGTTATGTGTGTGAAATGCTTCCCTTGTGCCCTCAAGAACATTGAAACATTGGTAGTGGCTGTTCTCTTTGATCTCTGCCACTCCTGGTTGAGGGGCAGGGGTGGGGGTGGACAGAAGGGAATTGGTTCCCAAGCTGAATATTGCTTGCATTCTAAAGAACTTATATTCTCTAACCTGGTTCCAGGCAAGCAGCTTCGCTAAATGCTGCATTGGCGCTTTCCCCAGAATTCTTCGTACCATAACAAGCCTTTTCACACAGATGGTATCTTGAGGCTTTGAGGAATTTGAATGGGGGGGGGGAGGGGGGTTCCTTGCCCTGTGTTAGAGGTGTCCAAGGAATGAATCAACTGGTTCTACTATGGTAAAAGAGTTCATATTGGCCAGGAAGCTGCATTGTGTCATTCCTAATCACTCAATATGGATCTAGAAATTTTAATCCAGCAGAACGTAATTTATTAATGGTGCGGATTTTCTAATAACACTCTTTTGGAAAAGGCTCGTTTATGCAGTGAAGGCTGCTGAACCACATCTCATCTGTCTGAAATAGCATAGGGTCTCCTGCTCAAGCAGGGGGTTGGACTAGAAGACCTCCAAGGTCCTTTCCAACTCTGTTATTCTGCTGCTTCTTGTGGCCAGGTCGGGGGATATCTGGATGCCAGACAAGGTGAGTCTTTGGGCGACTCCTGTGTACGATGGGCTTATGTTCAGGATGGAAGCTTTACTATACTTCTGTTTGGCAAAGGGAAACCCAAGCAGCGTCTGCTGGGTTTGATTTCTGGTTGGATTACTTCTTGACAGACAGAATTGCAGCTTCCTATTTTGTATCTGAAGTGCCAATGAAGCTTGTTTCTGCTTTCCCACAAGCATCACTGCTGGCTCCGCCTCAGCCATCAAGCCCCATGCTGAGTCTTTGTCCCTCTCGTGTATATAATAAGCTGCTTTCAAGACAGGCACTGTGGCCTCCAAAAATAACTCTCTTCCGCTTGACCAAAGATGCCCCGAGGTAGGGAAACTGGTGAAGCAAAACATGCAGTACAGTTTTTTTGTGGGGTTTTTGTTTTGTTTTTTTTGCTGTGGAGTTAAATTTGTCCTCTAACTGGGAAGGAGTGGGAAGGAAAAGAATTTCCAAAAGAGAGGCAGAAAAAAATACCTGCAACTGTTCAACCTCCCTCTCTAGGTTAGTGAATCTGAAAATAGCTTTGGAAGAATAAAAGGGACATATATCCCAAATAAGCTCCATTTGTGCTGCCTTCAGAGCCAGTTTGGTGCAGTGGTTAAGGCCTCAGGCAAGAAACCAGGAGACCACGAATTCCAGTCCTGCCTTGGGCACAAAGCCAGTCACTTTCTCTCAGCCCTGGGAAGGAGGTAATGGCAAACCACCTCTAAAAGAACTTGCCAAGAAAACTGCAAGGACTGGCCCAGGCAGTCTCCAAGGATCAGATATTGAACAAAAGGGTGGGGTGGGGTGGGGTGGGGTGCTTCTTTAAAGTACCGGTAGATAAGCCCTTTAAAAAAGCCCAGGGGCTTCACGGCTGTGTTTGGCTTACGGTGCACCATACCAAATTCCAAAACTATTCTGACACCTTTCAGCTCATTCTTGCTTTTAGCAGATCCCTTCATAGGATCTCTTTGCCCTATGGTAGCATTTTCTAGGTTTAGATACAATTGAAGAAACAATTTGTTTCAAGTTAGGTCATTTTGTATTTTCCTATGTTTGCTTACTTATTAAGTATCCTACATATTTTAACTCCAAGAGTTCTCAAGTTGGTAAACAACTGCACTATGTTAAATAAGCAGAGAGTTGGACTTGAAGACCTCCAAGGTCCCTTCCAGCTCTTGTTATTCTGTTCTATCCTAAACAGCAATGACACTGTAAAACAAAATTGTTCCAAGTTAAAAGAACTGAAGTCAATTTTGTCTAAAAGTCATCTTAAGACAGTTTGGAACAAAACCGGTTCAACATGTTTTTTGTTATTAGGAGCAATAGTGATTTTTATTAAATGCTCAGAATTGGAAAAGGAAAGTGGGAATGACTCTGTACGAGGGAGTGGGGGGGGGGTTTCCACAAAGATGTAGAGGGCATAAAGTGAGAGAGAGGGGGAAAGAAAGTTACATTCAGACTTTGCAAGATTCTTTCACTACACTGGTTCCAATAAAAGTAGCATTAGACCTCTAGGGCGCCGATTTCCTGGTCCAGTCGTCTACCTTATAAGGCTGACAGCGGTCAGAGGCGGGCAGTATTTTTATTTGCATCTTTTCAAGGTTAACCAAGAAGCTTTCTATGATAGGAATAAATCCTCTAGCTAGAAGTTTCCTTGTCTCTAATATTTCTTTGGACAGCAAAGTACAAATGAAGAAGGCACGGCAGGCAGCTTGCATTCCTTTTCTCCATTTAACCCTGCTCTTATATTGTAAAAGCCCCCAGCCAGGGAGGGGTGACCTCATTACACCATCCCTGCTCAGGCATGCTGAAGACAGACAGCTCTTGGCTTCTGTGTGGGGAATGCCTGCTAATGAGTCTAAGAGGGCTGGCGTACCCAAGTATGCATAGCTGCTGTTTCAAACTCATGTCCTCCAGCAATGTTGGAGGGCATTTATTCGTCAGTCCCAATTTATGTTTACTCGCAATAACTGGAACTGCAGTTTGCTGTTTCAAGTTGAAAAAAAGCTGCTATACAATACAGAGAATTAACTGAGAATAACATTTCCAGCATTCAGAGACTTTGACCTGAGATGGCCTAACACTCAAAGCTGCTCAGCTTCCGAGGATGTCCTGATCGGAGACAGACTCTGTGACAGGCTACCCTTTGATCCTTCCAGCAAGACCTCATCTTGTAATCATTAGCCAAATTTCCTGAGGCTGCTGCTAACGTGTTTTCTTGGAGAAGGAAACAAGATTTGGCCAAGATCTGGGAGTCATATTCCTAACCTAGTGCTCTTCGGATGTTTTGGATTGCAACAGTTATTATCACAGCAAGCAGGTCCAAAGACCGCAAGGCCTAGGTTTAATTGTTGTTACCCAACAATTCTGGAGATTAATGAAGGCTGCAAAATAACTCCGTTTTCAGCTTTCCCACACTCTCAATATTGAGTTCTGAAAGAATTTTGATTTATTTGTATCTAAGCTGCAGCATTTACATATGACAACTCTCCTCCCACTTTCCACAAATGTATTTTCTGCAAAAAGTATATGGTCTTTATTTTTTTCATATATGACAGCAACACCGGTTTGTATAAAAATGAGATGTTTTGTTTCACTGTACATAATTTGGAACTTGCTCACAATGGACTTTTATTTCTTTTTAATGTCCATTATCCATTTTTTGTTTTAATCACTCTAATTTGCTGTTGTCAGTAAAGCTAAAAATCTTGCTGCTTACGAATGTCAGATCATATGTTAAAAAAGCACTAGCTTCCATTATAGATGGGGGTTACTCAGTGGCCGGATTAAGGCTCACTGGTGCCCTAAGCACTGACAAATCTTGGTGCCCCAAGATTCAATTTTTATCTTTTTTTTTCTTTTTACAAATCTTCATTGGGTTTTTTTTCTTTCTCAACTTTGTGGTACCCCCTTTGGGCCTGGTGCCCTAAGCACGTGCTTAGTCTGCTTAATGGTTAATACACCACTGGGGTTACTTTACATCCTCTCTTATCACAACTAATTTAAGATTTCTGCCTTCAATTCTTCAACACTCTAGCTCTTTCCAAAATGATTGCCAAGTTTGCCCTCTGTTGAGAGGGAATTTCCTTCTGGAAATTTAAAGAGAGGACTCTGCCTGTCCTTACATCAACCACACATTTGTACCATTTACTTGCAAAAAGAACTAATGTGTGATTTTTTTTTTTTAATGACAGGATCCTGCTCGTTAGCCTGTCGACTGTAAATCCAGGTCTCTGGATTTTTGTTATGACTAAAGCAGCGTGGCAACAAGACACCGTCCTAGAACAGCAGAGTGAGCGCTCTGTGAAAACAGCAGCTTCCAGGGAAGGGGAGCTGTTGCTGGCAGCTGCATGCAGCATACAGCCATTGCCTGGGCGTCAGTTTCACCCGCCCTGCTTATTCCACAGGAGGAGGAAGGTGTCAGTTTCACAGAGGACTGGAGGACTGAATGGCCCTCCTGCGGCTGCTCATTTCCAAAGGGCCCGTTGCAGCAAGGGGGGGGGGAGAGGGAAAGGGAGAGGGAGGCCTCCAAGGAAAAGCCAAAAGCCGCGCCTTGCAGTAGCTAGCAGCCCTCCTACATGCACAGCTGCTGGCCAGCTTTTCCAGATGTCCTCTCCAAACAGCAGCAACATTTTATTTTTCAGAAAGGAATCGGATTAAAATTTATCCATTCTCTCTTGCTTCTGCCCTCTCCAAGGAAGACTTTATCTTGCCTCGCAGGAAGGAGAGACTTGAAGGCATCTGATCACCAAGACACCCCCCCCCCGTCCTACCACCCCCAAGTCTGTTTCAAGATTCCAGGCTAATCAGGGGGGGGGATTTAGGACGCGGACTTCTTTCCCTCCTTCCTGAGGGAATAGACTCACCCCCTTTTTTATGGGGCACACAAAGACACTACAATGCTTTCTATGTCCAAGAACTCTTTTAAAATTAAACACCCTCTTCCGGATACAGGGGTAAGTAGTGAGTCTGCCTGTTGTTTTGATGTGTGAATGAAGGTTGAGTAACTTTTTTTTGCCAGCGATTTGGGGAAACTGGGGGAGGAGGGGGAATATGGCTATGAATATATCTTCCGGTTTTCTACTGTAATATTCTCAAATGCAGCAGAGGATTAGATTACTCTGTAAGATCCTTCCAGTATGAAGAGGGCGATGTGTGAGGTCCGCTGCAAGGGTCTAACTAATAACTAATTATGCAATGGGTAAATTATAGAGTTATTACACCTGGCGGTAGTGGTATGCATATGGGGAAGTTAATTCTATATTTTGTGCAAATTTAAGAATGTTTCAAAGTGGCACCTGTGTTATCCAGGAGTTCTTCAAAAATAATGTGTACTGAAATCATTGGGATGCAAACTGTGTTAACTGTATCCCTGCCACCAGGAAAAACTTGGGATTTTTAAACTCCCTTTTTAAACCACACTATCAAAGACAAGACAGCCACTAACATCAATGTGTTCTCTTGCACAACAGAATGGACAGCATCACTTGTAAATAAATGTCTGTTAGTACGAAGGGATGGAAAACTAATAAAGTTAGGTGTAATGACTGGATATCCATGGCATTATGTTGGGAAATAATTTCAATGCGGCCAACTGTTTGTTTTTGTCTTCTTTTAGATTTAGAATACTGCTGCAATTTCAAAGCACATTTCTATAATTATTTTATGTAAAGATCTGCAGGAGTTCCGCGTCCAAACCCTTAAGCTGATTCAAAGCACTAGTCTCCCTTTTTGTTTAAAGCAGTGATAATTTTAGAAATGGGTGTTTGTTTCTGTACGTTATGTACTTGGCCATGGAGTGTTTCAGCAGGGCAACTTTCCCGTTAATGATTCACAAACATTTAGAATGTTTTTTAAAAAACCCTGCCGCCTGGCTTTAATGCTTCTTTGGCTTTTGAGCTGGTAGCTAGGAAACCCAGCCTCTTGGCCTGAGTGCTTCATTCCAGGGTTCCTGCTATGACCAGGCGGCTGATCTCAGGAGGTTTCTTTAGAACAGCCAGGGAGAGTAATAAGGCCAAATAAAACAGGTTAAAGTCTGTGATTCTAAAGTGCTTGTTTCAATATGCTTGACATTTTGTCTAATTAATAGTTTATATTTTTCTGCTTCAAGTCTATACTATAGGCCACCCAACCAAACAGAGGAAGTAGATGAACTTTTTGCTAGTCAGCTAACTAAGGTATGTAGGAAGCACATCACATTAGTAATGGGGGATTTTAACTACCCTGACATCAACTGGGAGACAAACTCTGCACCAAGTGGAAGATCCAACAGGTTCCTAACAAATCTAGCAGACAACTTTGTTACCCAAAAAGTAGAGAAGGGAACAAGGGGATCAGCCATATTGGACTTAATTCTCACTAACAGAGATGAAATGATAGAAGGTGTTGAAGCTACAGGAACCTTGGGGGCAAGTGATCATGCAATATTGGAAATCAACATTATGCAAGCACAAGCAGTAGAAGGAACCTTGGGGTCATGCAATACTGGAATTCAACATTATGCAAGCACAAGCAGTAGAACAAAGTCAAACTAGAGTCTTGGACTTTAAGAGAGCTAATTTCAATAAACTTAGAGAGAGCTTGGGAAGGATTCCAGGATTCCAT
>QLTV01000994.1:166382-181051 GCA_003457575.1 Thermophis baileyi
AGAACAATTAATCAGTGGAACAGCTTGCCTCCAGATGTTGTGAATGCTCCAACATTGGAAGTTTTTAAGAAGATGTTGGATAACCATTTATCTGAAGTGGTGTAAGGTTTCCTGCCTAAGCAGGGGGTTGGACTAGAAGACCTCCAAGGTCCCTTCCAACTCTGCTATTCTATTCTATTCTATTCTATTCTATTCTATTCTATTCTATTCTATTCTATTCTATTCTATTCTATTCTATTCTATTCTATTCTATTGTCTTTGCTTTTCCAAGAAAGGTGTTTTTTCTTACTATTAAATGCATTCTCTTTCTCTTTCAGAAGAAATGGTACAGGGGCTCCTGCTTGAGTGGGGGTGGGGGGGGGATGCACTAGAAGACCCTCAAGGTCCCTTCAAACTCTTCTATTCTATTCTATTCTATTCTATTCTATTCTATTCTATTCTATTCTATTCTATTCTATTCTATTCTATTCTATTCTATTGTCTTTGCTTTTCCAAGAAAGGTGTTTTTTCTTACTATTAAATGCATTCTCTTTCTCTTTCCCTTCTGACATTCTTCGCATAATCAAGCAATGTTTTCCAAACTGAGGCAGAAGTATGCATGACGGAAATCAGCCAGTCCAAGTGCTGTAATGATCACTGGAGCTGAAGATACAGGAATACATAATCAATCAAAAGTTTATGAATAAAGGAGAACATTTGTAGCTCAGGGATGACGCGAGGGGTCCGTGGTGCTCTCTGAGCTTGCTTGTTATTTTAGATTGACAACCCTCAATCTAAAGTTTAGAATGTAAAAGAAATGGTAGGACAGACACGTGCTTGATTTTACTAGCAGTCAGAGAAGGTAAGGGAGAAAATCATTTTGCAAGGTGATTTACTGATCTCTTAAATTATACTTGGCCTTGAAACTTTGATGTAGTGTAGTGGATAGAGTACAGTCTTGTAAACTGCCAATATCTTGTGCAAAATGCCCCCTAAAATTATGAAAATAACATGCAAAATAATCCCTTGTCTCTTTTTTCACTAGCACTGACAAGACAACAAGTGCTGTCTGTTTCATCTCCGCTTGGGTATTACTTTAAGAATATCCAAATATGTCTTCCTAGTTCAGACTGAAGATCTTTGCTTCTAGGAAAGACAATTTGTGCTGCACTGGTGACCATCTTCATTTCTTTCTCTGCAGCACAGGAGTCCAAACCCCCCCTACGTGAGCAGGAAGAGGAACGGAAATTGTCACACCCTCCAGTGCATTGCAGGTACTTGTTCTGACCTAGGCTTCCTGATCAAATCATACAGCACAAACAACGTCCCAAAAAACTTTTATTTTAACGGCTGGTAATTATTTGCATTTCCAGCCGTAATGAGTCCCAAACAAATGATAACAAGTCCAACAAGAGTCTTTTGGGGAAAGGCAGAGAAGCACACGAACCTTGATCTTCCTTGACAAGTTGCCAAGGACCAATTAGCAAGAAACTTGGCAAGGCCAAACAGAAACACAGAGTCCAGGCTAGAATGACACGAATTGAACGAAGTTGCTTCCTGCAACAAGCCCTTCCGTGTGCTCCACTTTATATAGCCTATGGGAGGGGCCAATTATCTCCAAGCCTTACTCCCGAGTAGTCCTTCTCCTCTGAAACTGTTCTTGCCTTCTGGCAGCTCTGCACATGCATGCATTGAGAACAGGCTCCCCCTGTTCCTCTGCTCGCTCATGTCAGCCTCTGGAGGCTCTGGAGTCGGGACAGACCTCCCAGATGGCTCGGGCTGGATCCCTGCCTCTGGCACCGAGCCTTCTCCAGACTCCAGGCCTGGCCCATGGTCCTCCCCAGCCTCCTCACTGTCCGACTCTGCCGCCAGCTCCGCAGGCCACTGGCGGACCACAACACTAGTGGGGAAAATGGGCCAATATGGGCATGCATGCACATGGATGTCAGTCTTGGGCTACATTTCTCAAGCATACTGGGATTGCATGGAGAGGAAAAAGCAGAGCTAGAAATGCTATTAAAAATTGAGTCAAACTTTTTATTGCGAGGAGGATATGAAGGGTTATTACTGTACAATGGTTCACTTGAAGTCACACTTTGCTACATTATTTCTCATGTATAAAATACACGATCCTTCATTACATACTTAATGCATGTAACTCATTAAATACTTCACATACTACCTTCATATATATCCCATTAAGTGGCACTTAAAAATGAAAGACAAAATCCTTGTGGTCGTCCTTCAACTGTTAATTAACTGTTTATTTCAGGTGAATATATCCAAGAAGCAGCAGGTCATGTTAAAAAAGGCAGTTCTTCCCGAGATGGAGAAGGCCATATTCCTGGCACACTTTACTGTACTAATCTAAGAGTGGCCTTCTTACCAGATTCCTCTCAAAACAATGAGGTGGGTTTGGCGATTGATTCATGGCCACTAATAGCAATTCAGGTTACGCCTAAAAGCAGAGAGCAGCAAGTGAGCAACAAGAAAGGGAAAGGTAGGAGGAAAAGATGGTTCGGAAGTTGTGCAGGCACGGAACTCAGAAGAGCAACACAGAAGGCAAGAATTCTTGGGTCCTGCTCAGTCACAGAATTTTAAGCCTGACTTCACAGAAGGAATGTTTTCTGTTGTATTTCTGCTTTGGGTTTGAGTTACATTTCCATTCTAGATTCAGTCTATAGAATCAGTTGAAATCCAGTGAGAAAAGAACACTAGTCCCTCCAACAAATCATCCCCCCGCCCCGTCCCATAATTCCACCGTGAGGTTGTTCAGTTCTTTTAAAACGGCAAAGAAGCCTGACCATTATCTCTTATGACAAGGAAACGTGGCGAAACCTAGCGTTGTGGGTGTACCTCTGACAAGGAGAGATTCAGTACAGTATTCTAAGCACATGGAAGTGGCTTCTGCTGAAACTGTGAGACTCAGGGAAGAGATCAGAAATATTAAAAATCCAATTAAAAGTTCTTTCTTTTCCTTCTAGAATGACTCTTGCTGTCTGTTTATGTGCAGTGACTATGAAGTGGCCCTACCATGTATTGGAAAACTGGTGGCTGGTAGGTTTAGAGGAAAAACGCCTATTTAATCTTTGGGTTTATAATAGCCAACTATTTTGTTCTTCGATAATTTTGCTCAAGATGCAAGAAATCAATCAATGCTTCTTTTCCATTTCACAGAGATGTATTCATGGAAATATTGTTCAGCTTGAAATACCTCTTCAAATCTGTAATATTTTCCATGGAATATTATTTTTCTTTTGTTCATCTGAAGAACAGCGACAGAATCAGAACGTAACTGTTGGGAAGGACTTCATCCAGTTTTAGACTTGTAAACTGCCCAAGGCAGGAAACTGTTGTCTTATTGCTCTGTGAATTGACACTGCTATTGGTTGTTCTAATAATCATTCTTTCCCTCACAACAGCCTTCCTCCTCCTAATAGCATGATTTCTGTTCTCACCCCAGTGAATAGTTTCACAAAAGCCAAGGTGCTGACGAGCACATCTACACTGAAGTTCATTCCTGAGGAACTGATCATCTACTGCCGAGATTTCCGGGTGCTAAGGTTCCAGTTCCACGAAAATGGCTTAGAACCTCAGGCCTTCCGGGTAAGTTATGGAGGTGAATTCAGCAGAAAGACTTCTAGTAAATGGTGAGTCTAAACACAGTCCTTCTGCCAAAAGATATTCTCACTCTGCAACCAGAAATCAAATATCTGTACGACCCGCCTTTTCTTCAATTAAGAGAATGTGCAATTCTTTCCCCCTTCCGAATTCTGGCACTGGAAAATGCAAGATGGCACACACCAATTCTTCTCATCATGGTAAATAATATTTTAGATACGAGAATCATTGGCCTCGTTCATTGGCATACTTTAACAACTTCTCCTTAAAGGCAGAGAAGCCTTCTCTTAAAAAAAAAAAAACACAGATCTAGTCCCGCCTTAGACAGGAAGCCAGCTAAATGACCTTGCTCTTCCATAACTTTGCTTTCCAGGTGACAATGGCCATTGCACAAGCTCAGGAAAACAGTGGCAGGGATACCTGCTATGAATACTTAACTCTGAAGAATTTGGGTAAGTAGACATAGAACCCTGGAGTCATAAGGTTGGAAAGAGACCTTGGAGGTCAAGTCCAACACCCTGCCCCAGGCAGGAGTCTCTACACGATCTCAGATAAACTGTTATCCAATCTTTTATTGAAAACCTCCAGCGATGGAGCCCCGGCAACGTCAAAGAAACAGGGAGGTTTTATTGAAATACGCATCCCAACACATCGACCTCTGTGTTGTAGAGAACAGCTGCCTGGCCAGACAGGACATACAGCTGCAGGAAGAATTCTCAGTAGTGCTTTTTGAGACTCTCTGTGACTGGGAGAAGGAGCTGAAGCGGCTCGGGGCAGCTGGCTGGCGAGTCAGCCCAGTCAATGAGCGCTTCGATATGTCTACCAGGTAAAGATCATTTTCAGGAGAATGGGAGGCAAATGTTGCATTGAGGGCAGATGTGCTGATGGAGAAGTAACAATGGAAAGATGTGAAGCCAGGATGAATGGGAGAGAGAGGTTGGAACCGAGTCCTTCTGTCGCTTAAGGCTTAAGCCAAGGAGCCTACATCTGGAAGCTCTTGCAGCAATGGTAAAAAGCTAGTTAGTGTTTGTGCTGTGTAGCCAGTTAACATATTTATTTGTCTCTTTTTTTAGTAGAATCTTCTTAAACCTTAGGTATTTTAAAAGTATACAGTCAGGTTCTAATAAATTAATATCTGATGCGGTCTTGCTGCACCAAGAATCAGGCATGGAATTAACTAAGTAAGGGTGTAGCAGTGAATTTTAGATTGTCCTTTCTGAACACATACATTAAAAATCTGTATTTGGCAACCGGGTTCCTTCCAGATGTGTTAGACTAAGTCCTACTCTGCCCATACTAGCTGGGGATGGTGGAGTGTAACTAGAGGATGCCAGGTTGCAGAGAAGTACTTTGTAAAGTTTGATTTCAAATGTATTTGTTTCCTTTTGACAGCCTTCCCAAATACTTGTGGGTCCCCAGTCGATTTCTGGACAATGAGCTGAAAAGAGCCTTTGTGCATTTCAACGAAAGACGAATACCAGTTGAGTATAAGACTGTGATTAGAGTGTGCTGTGCCATGCAGAAGAACAAGAGGGCAAATGAGGGAGGGAGCCTTTCTGTTAAGCTGCAAACAGAGGAGCAGTGGGAGGGGACATTTATTGCCCACAAAGGCTGAATATAGCATGCTTCCAAGTTCCCACAACCTGAAAGACTAGGTTAAAATGGAGCCAGGTATGTCTACCAGTGATTCAGTATAATGAGGAAAGTCACTTACTATATTAGTATATTGTGTGAATCATGCTAACATTAAACCACAATAGGGTTTATTTTTAAGAGCGTAGCATGTTCTATGAAAATTAAGAGTTGTGCTTTTTAAACCTGCATTTAGTATCATATGCAAACCCAGTCTGTGAGCATAAAAGAGGAAATGTTTGCATGTTGGAATACCTGCCTAAATAACGTAAAACCATTTAGAAGAAAAAGAGGGAAATCTTGAAGATCAGAAAAATCTTTCTTAGAACTCAAGTTTTTTCCCTCTGTTATTATGACCAGAGGTTGTGCTGGCATCACCCGAGAGGCAGTGATCTTCTTAGAGCAGCTAACTTCCACACTAACTCAGATCCAGAGAAGGAAGATATAAGGTATATGCCAATGAGAGAAACTCATAGCTAACAGTAAGACATGGAATTTTCTGCTCTTGAGAAACCAATTGGTTGAAAGACAGGAATGACTGGGAGGGGTGGGAATGAACGATGCCAAAGGGTGGATTACCAAAGACAGCTTGAGGGGAGGGGGAAAAGGGGGTCAGGACATCAGCAAAAACATGGAGAAATTATTAATTCTATAGCTCAAAAATTCTCTCCTGGTCGTAATGTATGTATCACTTGGTTAATATTGGGTAGGTCTTGTCGGGGGGGGGGGGAATGACCCCAAGGCTTGCAATTCAATATGGAACTGAATTCCATTCCATCTTTTACATGGGAACCATATGTGAACTGCAGACACAAAGGATCCAGAATGATATAATCTCAGCAGCTTTACAGAGTTGCATTTTCACACAGCCAAAGCTCAAAAATCTGTTAAATTTTGGCAGTGTCAAAATTGTGCAGTACCTTAGACTACTTTTTTTTAAAAAAGTCTCATTTTCTGAAGAATTACCTTCACCCTCCCTATTTCTCTCTGAAGGGCAATAGAAACACTATTGTTTGCTGGACATTCTCAGTGTGTAATTGTAGAAGCAACTGCTGACCTTCCCAGCCTTCCCGAGATCCATCAGTCTTACTCCAAACTGTGGAACCTGAGCCTTTGCCTGACTGGTAAGCAGAATTAGAAGACAACTCTCTTTCTAAGAAGTGTGCCACACACACATTTTAGCACTAGCAAGGACAGACCAAGAGATCTCTCAACCCGATCATTAATTATGTCAGAATGCCTGTATAAGTGAATGAAAGATACGAGATGACAAGTGCTCTACTAACATCAGATCATTAAGCAATTTTGTCAGCAAGAAAATGGCATAAGCAACCAGATAGGTTTGAACATCAAAAACAGGTCGAATGCTAGAGACAAAACTCCCATACTCGGCTACATTAATTTAAACATAAACACACTTAAATGAAGTCAGAAATTCAATTCAACCGCTAAGAAATCCAGAAATACCTATGTGGATAAGAGGTGATATATTGAGTTAAAGATCAGGAAATCATTGGTTCAAATACAACACATGGCCTTAAGAAAGCTATTCTTAGCTTCAATTCTCACCCAATTTGTGAGAATTTCCTACAAAATGTCAGTAAAATTACTCCAAGCATGTTGGCATATTTTAAAATCTATGTGAAATACTTTAAACTTACAAAAATAATACATGGCATAGGGCCTGAGGAATCTCCCATAACATCCACCCAGTTGATTTGATCCTACAGGGTTGAAGTGCTCCAGGTTTCTTCAAATAATGTTCTCTCAGGAGGAACCTAGAAGGGCATCTTCTCTACAGCAGTGTCCGCCCTCCAGAATGAAGTCGCCCCCAAGAACTGGAGGGCCCCTTTCCGCTGTCAAGAAGAGCCATGAAGATCTGGCTCTTCACTTCATTGCAGTTGCCCTCTTTTATCTATTTTTTTCCTTTATTGATTTTATTTTTAGATTTATGATACAGCTGATTCATTGGGTTTGGAAGCCTAGGATTCTATTCCTAGGCTTTTAATGAGCCTCCTATTATAAAAAAGGTGTAAAATATCCCCCCTTTTCACAAAATGTTGGTGTCAAATTTAACTTCAGTGATATTTCTTGCTTCTCCCAGATACATCTGTTGCACCATCTGATGAGAAATGGCTCTCAAGTCTGGAAAATACACGGTGGCTGGATCATGTACGGTAAGAGGTCTGAGACTTCTATGATAGCTGCCTGGACTGGAACTAGTTCCCGTGATTAACTCTTTCAATCAGATTGATTAAGAAACAGGTTAATTCACGACATTAATTCAAGTAAGTATTCTATTTTCAAATGCAAAGCCTATACATACACGGAAATTATGGTGGGAAAGCTCTGGCTGTTTCTTGCTCTTTCAATGAAATAAGGAGGCCTGTCTCTTTTGAAAATGTAGAAGATTGTTTTAAAATGACTTCTAGCTTCCTTATGATTTGAGAACTAGTTCTTGCAAGATGAATCCTCCTAATTAATTCATCTTGTGTTTTAAAGGTTGATTTTAGTTAAGGGAGGTAATTTTAGATTGGCCAAAGATCTGCTATGAAGAGACTGCAGGGAAGAACCTGTTTGATTCACAACGCTGCCGTTTTTACATCATGTTTTAAAAGACCAATATTAGCATGCAGATATGAAAACCTTTCAAATGATTTATATTAAATATGACAAGTTATTCAGTATATAAAAGAAACTGCCACACAAAGCGTATTCTTCAGAAAGGCAGGACAATTAGAAAAATAGGAAAGGCTATGTGAGACTTGTACTTTTTGCTTCCAACGTCTTGAGAAGTGCTACCTTCCTCGTCTAGATTATGCTTGAAGAAAGCCAGTGAAGTGACTCTTCTGCTAACAGAGAGGAGTCGATCAATTGTACTGCAAGGTAAAGTAAGTTCCTTGGTCCTTAATTCCATTTTCAAATAATTGCTTGAAAATTGTTTGACCATTGTTTGCACACTGTTAATATATGGGTTCACACAATAAACCATAATTTCACAAATCATGCTACAATTTTATTGAAGATAACCAAGAAAACCATGCTGTTCCAGATTTTCATTAGTGGTGTTTATATCAGGCATGTGTCAATATGAGAGCTAGACAGAAGTCTCCAAGGACCAGAGTAATAGACTTTCCTGATTTCAGTTAATTTATCACTCTTTGCTATCCACAATCTGTTATGCAGCATCTATTCATAAGCACAACATAACTTTGTGTGGGGGGGGGGGTTTCTTTTCCCAGTGCACTGTTGCAATATAGGTAAACAGAACTGCCTACTTTTGAGAAAACACACTTCCCATCCCCGTTTGATTCCTCTTACAAATAGGATGAGATAGCTGGATGACTAGAGTCAAAGTGAATCTACAACAAAAAATATTCAAATAAGCTGACCACCACCACCAGGCCTATGTTAAAAACAAAAACAAAACAGGTCACTAGCTACAAAGCCCAGTGCAAGGGGATAAGGCTTTAATGGGAAACCCTGTTGACAGGAAACTAACCCTTTCCCAAGGTCATAGCAATAGCACTTAGACTTATATACCACTTCATAGTGCTTTTTACAGCCCTCTCTAAGTGGTTTACAGAGTCAGCATATTGCCCCCAACAATCTGGGTCATGATATTCATTTGGGAACAGTGCCAAAATCCAACATGGAAGTACCTTCAATCAGATTTCAATATATTATTTCTGTTTATCCATAAGCTTTTAAACAGGATCTATTATGTTTCCTATTACATCTTTGTGAATATTAGAATTTTTGTCTTCCTTGCTATTTCTAGTAAGTAAAATCCATTTCTCTGCATATTAATAATTATGCAAAAATGCCATGGCTCACAAACTTTTTTTATCTGTTCCATTTCCTCCCAGAATCAGATGATAGAGATTTGAATTGTTTGCTGGCTTCCCTAGTGCAAGTTCTTTCAGATCCCTATATGAGGACTATACATGGATTCCAGAGTCTGATCCAGAAAGAATGGGTAGCAGCTGGCCATCCTTTTCTGCAGCGTCTCAATGTACTCCAGAAAAGTGACCAGGATGAGGTCAGCTTCTTGTTTTATGAGCTAGGATGAAATTGTGCCTTTAGCTATTTGAAATAAAATGTGTATATGTAAAATAAAATGAGAGTTGTTTTGGTATAGTGGTTAAGGTGCTAGCCTAGAAACCAGGAAACTGAATTCTAGGCCTCTCCTAGCATTAAAGCCAGCTGAGTGACTTTCGGCAGTCACTCTCTCTGTCCTACCCACCTCACAGGACTGGTGGTGTAGGAAAAATAGGAGGCAGGAATATCAGATATGTATTCAGCCTTCAGTTGACCAATCAATCAATAAAACAGGATAAAAATCTAATGAAAATAAATGAAATGGATTTGCAAGGAACCCAAAGAATGGAAGAAGGGAGAACCTGAACCACTTTCTGCCTTTAAAAAAAACATGGTGTTAACATCCACTATTAAGGATTCATTTTACTTTAAAATTCATCCTCTTTTCAGAAAAAAAATTACATACAAAAGAGATAAGGAGAAGAGGAGGAGGAGGGAATCACTACATTGTTTAATCTGTTGTAATCCTTTTTTTTTTTTGTAGTCACCGGTATTTTTCCTGTTCCTGGATTCCATATGGCAACTGCTGCAGCAGTTCCCACAATCTTTTGAGTTTACGGAGGCCTACTTGATGGCCATATATGATAGCTGCTTCATCCCATTTTCTAGCACTTTTCTCTTCAACTGCCAGTGGGAACGAAGTCGAAAGAATCAGGTGAGCCAAGACTGGCAGTTGTGAAAAATAATGGAGTTAAGATTGTTGTCCTAATTCCTTGAATATTAAAATCTATTAAAATGGGGGAGAGAAACATATATTGGAAATGATTAGTTTCTCTTCCTTTGTATCCAGAATCATTTTCTCAATCAAATTTACACTCCTATCAATGGCTGGCAAGAAAATCTCTGCTTAGAAATCCTGCAAAAAGGAGGCTATCCTGTCAAGAATGTAGGACACACAAATTTGTCTACAGTTTGGAACTGGCTACTCAGATCCAACCCCTGGCAGATAGCACAGTTCAGGAACCCCTGGTACAATGAGAACAACTTCAGCAACGGAGGCACTTTAAACAAAAATTTCCTATTCACAAATGGTGACAAGGTGCGTATTAATAAACGTAAGGTGTTATTTTTTAATATTTGGCTTGCTAGATTCAAAGCCAACTATCTTTTTTATATTCTTTTCCCTCTAGATGGAAAACACTTCAGAAAAATGGACCTTGTACATTTTTTCAAAAGGCTCTCTGAATTTGCAAAACCACATTTTTCCTTGGAAAAATGGGACCCTCTCCAAAAAGAGTTTTCATCGTGTTCAGGCACTGGAGACTTCTAGAGAACAAAAAAGGTCTTGGAAGGCCAAATCCAATGGCAGCTTCATTTATCATGATGATTTGCTGCTTCTCCCATCACATACAGGGACTTCAATACGTTTATGGAAAAGGTGTTATTTTCGGGGGAATCCAGAAGTTCAGGTACAAAAAAAAACCCAATAGAAAAAAGCCTCAGCTGAAATAATAGATCGCCAAATATAGCTTTTGAACTGTATATATATTGATGGAGTCTGTAAAAGCCTGTTCAGCATCTCATCTTTACTGCCTCGGTTCCAAAAATTGCATAGTAATGAAAATTATTTTTCAAGTGAGCAGTGCTATTACCATATTTTTTGGAGTATAAGACGCACCTTTCCCCCCCCCCTAAAAGAGGGTGGAAATGTTGGTGCGTCTTATACACCGAATACAGCCATTTTTGGCCTCCCGAAGCCCCACCCCCGCTTCCCATTTTTGCAAAAAATGGGCCCGTTTTTCGCAAAAACAGGTCGCGGAGAGGGTTTGGGAGGCCTGCAGTGCTCCTGGGGGCTGGGGGAAGGCAAAAACGCTGTTTTTGCGAAAAACAGGCAAAAACCGGGTCTTTTTCGCAAAAACAGCATTTTTGCCTTCCCCCATCCCCCAGGAGCACTCTGCAGGCCTCCCAAACCCTCTGCGTGCCACGTTTTTTGCAAAAACGGGTGAAAAACGGGCCCGGTTTTGCAAAAAACAGGGCGCGCAGAAGGTTTGGGAGGCCTGCACAGTGCTCCTGGGGGCCGGGGAGGACAAAACCTTTTTTTTCTTATTTACCTCTTCAAAATCTTGGTGCGTCTTATACATCGGTGCGTCTTATAGTCCGAAAAATACGGTAATTTGCATTGTTCCTAAATCATTTTAGCCCATTCACTTGTATGCCAAAAGCAATTAAAATCCAAACATGCACTAAGGCCTCAAAGACCTTGCATAATGTTAAAAAATGACAGGCATGTGCTGCAGGAATCATTTGTGTTCCCTTCTTGCACTTGCACACAATGTCTTGGTGCCACCCACAATCTGCTCCAGACACGTATGTTCTCCTGCTATCCTCTGGCTCAGCAGATGAGCCAATTTATTTCTGGTTCAGCCTTGATGTATATGAAAATTATTTATTAAAGGTTATACACTGTCTACTCTTCTGATTCTGGTGAACTGGAGATATGGTAAAAGTGCCCATTCCATTTGAAACACTGAAGTTCCAAAGAGTTTGTGGGCAAACCATTGCTCTTGCCTCATCCTACTTCCTGGCAAGATTTTTCTCAAGCAGTTCCCCCATAGAAATTGCTCTATGGGTAACAATTCCCCCACCCCCAAAAAATGTTGGTGGGAGAGGAAATACTATCATCTTTTCCTTTTGTATTTGGTTAGATAAGGGGATTTTTGTAGAAGTCAAGGACAGGCCTAGCAGCATCCTCAATTATGGAAAATATTTTAAAGTAGATTTTCTGTCTTATGAAATTTCAAACTGCAGAAATTTTAATTTTCTGATGCAGTATTTGGATTAAAAGCATACTTCTAGAAATCCTTGTTACATCCTCTTGGTGAGGAATTTGTGTCCTGTATTGTTGAACACAGACATGGAGTATAAGTGCAAAAGATGATTAAAAATGGCATATATAGTAGCAGCAGCAACTATTTTGTAACTTGAGTTTTTAATATCAATGTATGTCACCCTTCAGGTTGGCCTCTTTGCTTCCAACATTGTTAAACTCACCGAAGAACTGGATCTTCTTCAAAAGCGGCTAACCTATTTGCAAGCAAGAGGAAGCTATAGCATAGCTCTAGAAAATGCGTAAGAAGGCCACAACAGCTCATTAAAAATACAAAGTTCATTTTTGTCTTCTCATTGATGATGGATGGGCTTCCTGAACATTCACGGCAAACCTGAGCTATTGCTTCTCCTTCATATGAAACCACCCGCAACGAGCTGGGTTTTAGAAACTTCTTAAATGAGGCATTGTACTTTATATATTCCATGCATAGTTTTCTAAAATGAACATCCTTCCAAATGAACTAATGTTCTTATGCTGCAGAGACAATGGCATGCTATATATTTACAGCCATGGAATACAGAAAAAGATTAATAGGAACTTTTCTTCTTATTGCCTGCCCTAAGAGGTAACCTGTAAATGTATTAATAATTGTTAAGTAGCATCAAAAGCTGACTATACATTCAGTAGACAGAAATCATCAACCCTGGAGCCACAGACTCAACATGCATGATACACTGGTGCACAAAAACATAATCCTTTTAGCTTCCCTCTTCATATATCAAGTTTACTGTTTATTCACTCAATGTGTACTATCCGCTGTATGTGTGTGTATATATGTACTGTATATGCAAGTTTGTGTGTGTGTAACCTTCCATATCTCTATAAAGGCAAAAGTTTGCCATAACTTAAATTTTATACTATTTCATAAGTTTGGTTCAGAAGCCTTAACAGCAAACAGGAAATTGCCAATTTTAAGCTAATGGCTTTTTAAATAAAATACAAATCTCTGTAAACAGCATACACCCAAACTGTGGTCAAGGACATTTGTGCATTTGATGAAATGGGGGTTGTTTTTCTCTCTTTGTCACAATGTTACAAGGACGAATTGGCTTGCCGCAACCGCAACAGACCTTTATGCAAATTTTCCTCTGTATATGTCAAACTGCAATCCAGAGTATATAGGATTCACACCATTATTTCATACTCACTTCATTTGTTTGCTGGTGCGCTACATACACCTTTTGCTATTTACTTTGCCTTTCTTCTCACCTAGACCAAAAATTTTAAAAAAAGGGCAAAGCTTGTTTCACCCACCTTGGGCTAAATCACGATTTGCTGCCTGAAGTTGCCTTTCTTAACCAGCTTTTGAAGCAACTGCAGAGCCTTCATCCCCTCTGCCAGTGGCTTTTCCTTGGCTAGACTGGCATTGTACAAACACATTCAGCTGGGGGGAAAAAGTAAAGGGTTACTATCTATATAAAGGCCTGCCACAGGAGTATTTGGGGTCTAAATAAAACTCTCTGCCGATTTAGCATGAAGCACATAAGCCACCTGCCCCTCCCGGACATGTTTGCCTGAGGATTCCGATTTAAGGCTCTACCCCGTTCCCTCTGGGGAAGGGGCCCGGTCCCTGAGGGGCCCCCAGACCTTGCTTCCCTTTGCTCAGCCAGGCCATTCCCCCGGACCTCAGCCACACTCTGCCTATGCTCAGAGGCATCTCCTATTCTATCCAACCCTCAATGTGCGGGAAACAATTACTTTGCACTTTCTTCCCTGCCTGACGATCCCGAGGAGACCGAGACGACGGCGGTAAGACCACAGGACCCATCATTCCCAGTCCCTGGCTTATTCCTACCCTTGCTGTGCCTCGACCACCTCGCGAGCCCAAACACGGCCTGGCTGGAAGAGGCAGAGGCGCCAATGGCTGCCATTCTACTTGGAGAGGAGGCTCCCACAGAACTTAGAATTACTCAAGTTTTTTCTCTTTTTCTGCCTTCTTTTAAAAGGCGATGATTTTCCCCTCAGGAATTGGCGCACGAACGAACCAAAAAAGAAGAAGAAAAAAAGCTGAGCGCGTGAGTCGCTACTGCGCCTGCGTGGCGAAAGAAAAAAGCGGGAAAGGGCGAAGAGGAGGAGTTTGGGGTAGGCTCGCGCTGATTGGCCAGGCGCAGTTTCCCTCTTCTGGGCGGAAGTAGCATGACTGGTGGACCCCGGAAGTTCTGGTTTAATGCCACGTTATTGCTGTCGAAATGACGCACGTACTCAGACGCATTGTTGTGATATAGTGGCGGGCACTTCATTATTTTTTAATCTAAAGGCCGACTTCCGCGAGGAGATGAGCCCTTACAGCCAGCTGCCTTCCACGGCGAGGCGTCCGAGCTTCCGCCCGGGAACATGATGGCCACGCTGCGCCCTTCTACGTAATTTCCGTCTAGGATCGGAAGTGCGAGGGAAAGCCGGGAAGCGCCCGGATCAAGATGGCGGCGGGCCCCATCTCGGAGCGGAACCAAGGTAACGGCGCCGGGCTCGGGGTGGCGCGGGGCGGGGCGGGGCGGCCGCTCCTCAG
>QLTV01000994.1:191293-204293 GCA_003457575.1 Thermophis baileyi
TTTATTTTATTATTTTATTTTATTTTATTATTTTATTTTATTTTGTGTGACTTCAAGTCACTCTTGATTCCTGGCAGCTCCTGGAGAAACCTCTGCAGTTTTCTTGGCACCATTTTCAAAAAAGATTTCCCCTTTGCCCCCAGCTTCCCAGGGCTGAGCGAGGGCTCCCCATCTGGTCCCTTTGGTCATCTGAGCCGCCTTGAGCCACCGGGCTTCTACCTGACCTTCTGTCTTCTTTTACCAACCCGTCCCTTTCCTTCCTTTGCAGGGCCGCTGTCAGTCAGCCCAGCGGAGCCCCCTCTGCTTTGCTCCACTCGGCAGGCACTGCCGCCGCCTCTGAAGCAGAAGTCAGGGCTCAGGCAGATGGGTCCCCACCCTTGAAGAACTGGTCCTCCAAGGGGGAGCCTTTGCCAAAAGGAGGAGCTGAATACCGCACACACACACACACACCCGCCCAGTCCCCACCACCTTCCTCCTCCTCCTCCTTTCATCTCAAGGCCCAAAGGGCTGGTGGGAGCCATGGACGAAGGTTTTAGAGACCGGACCGCCTTCATCCGCGGCGCAAAAGACATCGCCAAGGAGGTGAAGAAGCACGCAACCAAGAAGGTGGGCAAGGGGGTGGACCGCGTGCAAGACGAGTACACCAAGCGCTCCTACAGTCGCTTTGAGGAAGAGGACGATGACTATCAGCCCCAAGACGGATACTACCGTGGGGAGCCCTCGGTTGACGACGAAGGGGCCTCCAGCGATGCTACGGAAGGCCACGATGAAGACGATGAGATCTACGAGGGGGAGTACCAGGGAATCCCCCGGAATGATTCCCTGAAAGGTGGAGAGCGGCTGACAGCCAGCCCGGAGGTAGCCAGTGAGTTCAGAGACTTTGATGACTTGGAAGGGGAGAAGAAGAAGGAGAAGGAGGAGCTTTCTCAGCAGTATGAGCTAATTCTACAAGAATGTGGACATGGGAAATTCCAGTGGACACTCTACTTTGTGCTCGGACTGGCTCTCATGGCTGACGGAGTGGAGATTTTTGTGGTCGGCTTTGTCCTCCCCAGTGCCGAGAAAGACATGTGCTTGTCAGACTCCAATAAAGGCATGCTGGGTAAGTCCCCAGGAAGGTTGCGATTTAGTGAGGGATTCACAGATCTCTTCCTTGAAAGCTTCGGCTTCTTGGGATAATCTGGCAAAGGAGGCATGACCTTGGAAGGGGGAAGGGGGCTGGCCCAATCATGTGTTTTGGGGTGTAGATTCAGGTTTTCATTTCAGAAGACAAAAGACGAGCATGGTTAACTTTCCCATTCCCCCCCCCCCCCGAGTCCTAGAGTTTCACAGAGCATTATGAAAAGAGAGACGATGCTCTCTGGTAGAGCTGAAATGGGAAATAGGGTGGGTTTTTTTTTTAAATCATCTTATTTATTGCAACCTGAAACTTGATAAAAGGTTTACCTTCAGCCACATATACTTTCACCAAGAGTGATTCCCAGTCTAATATTCCAATATTAAGGAATATTTGCATGGACTTTGCAGCTTAGGGACGAGGCGTGATATTTTACAGCAAGAAATTTGCAGCCCTGAAGTAAGTCATGCCAGTTCGTGCAGAATGAGTTGTGGAGTTGGGCACTGCTAATTTTCTGGCAGCAGAAAGTATCTGTAGCAAACTTTTCAGGTTCTATAGTGCTCTCCTGCCACCGGTACAATCTTTATGGGATCAGACAGATTGGGAGCATAGTCGATGGTTGTGCAAAGGTTTGACAGCTCGGTGCGTGTGTGTGTCTGGGGACAGAGCTGAGATTTCATAAAGCAGAGCTGTTGTGTTTGCAAGTTATAGCACCACTTTGGACTTTGGGATTGTATGACTGCTCTGTGTTGAATGTAAGGAGACAAATTCCATGCACATGGAAAACTAGCATAGCAGGGAGGACAATGCTGTAACTTTTCATTTTTCCCTGAAACGCTAGCTCTCGCTACGCAAGGATTCCTTAATTTTACTAAAGTCCAGAGGTCTTCAAACTTGGCAACTTTAAGACTTATGGACTTCAACTCCCAGCATAGCTGGCTGGAGAATTCTGGGAGTTGAAGTCCACAAGTCTTAAAGTTGCCAAGTTTGGGGACCCCTGTACTAAACCATGCCATTAGGGCCACCGGATAGTTTTGAAAATGAAGTTAAATACATTCATGGGGGAAATGGCTGTTCTCCACACACAGGCCGAGATCCAGGAGATCAGGGTCCACCCGTCCAGCTGGCTGAGCTCCCACCGGGGGCTCTGTGTTGGTGGGTCCCTTGGCCTGATCCAGCAGGTTCTGGCCTGTTTAGTATTGTCCATTTCCTAGCATCTCTCTGTTGAAGTAGCCTGTGGGCCAAAGAGGTGTTTCTGTGTTCATTTGATCAAAGAAGGCACTAAAAAAGGCAGCAACTCTTCCCCCAGGCGGTGACCCCAGGTACGGGGGCATCACCTGCTGAAAGGAACAGAAGCCCCTCGGCTGCTGCAGGAACAGCGGCTCCCTGGCAGCTCTGTGACTCAGTCGGGGATCAGCAGCTACTGCTACTGCTGCTGCTGCTGTTGCTGCTGACAAAGGCTCCACCACTGCCTGCCGGGTGACTCATCTTCCATCTCCATCTTAGCGGCTCTGTGCAGAGAGACCAGCCCCCTCCCCAGCTTATCTCCTTGCTGCTTTGGGGCGCTGCAAGGAGGCCAGGGAAGAGCGATGCTGGGCGGAGGAGGCTAGGGGGTGAGAAGTCGAGGGGGGGTTGGTTTTGGAGGCAATTGTGGGGCCGGATTTCCACGCGGCGCCACCGCAGTGCGGCAAAGCCGGCCTTCCTCCCCACTTCTGGTGGGGAAAGGTCACGCGGGAGTGGGGCAGCAAAGCTCCACTTCCTTCTGGTTTGGGCCTTGCGAGTGCGCCGGGCACTTTTCCTCTGCTGTGGGTCTAATAAGATCAGCCACCGATGAGGCTGCCTTCCAAAGCCCTTGGGCAGCTTCCCTCTCCGGGACTGTCCGGCAGCCAGGATGGTTTGAGAAGGCGGGCCCTGAGGCCTCCGCAAAGGACGGGGTTGGCTGGCCGGAGTGCGCATTGACCCAATAAGCAGAGCAAGACCTGTCCGGGAGCACACGGTGGCTCCTTGATGGGTGCCGCCTCCAGTGAAATGCGAATAGCCTTTCATCAAGGAACTCAGGCTGGGAGGGGGTGTCTCCTCTCCTAGCCCCTGGTCACTCTCCCACACTATGGTTAAAAGACTGGGCCATTCGATCAGCTGTCTGAGAGCTCTAAAAGCCAGTGCCCCACCTCCAGTCCCTCCCTGAAAAGTGCGGCTGAAGCCACGGAGGGGCAGGGGCGCCTCTCCACCAGGGCGCAGCATGCAGCTCTGTCCCAGGGGTGAGAGGGAGCCACCGGAAAGGTCCACCGCCCCCCTCTTGTCTCACAGCAACGGAGATGCTGCCAGAGCCCAGGCCAAGGCAGCCGGGTATCCAGCAGGGGGCACAATTGGCCGGTGTTGGAGAGGTTAACTCTGGACTTCCAGCAGGTGGAAAGAATCTCCACACACCCAGCTTGCTCTGGAGGCCACAGGGCACCTTCCCCTCCTGGCCCTCAGCCTGGGTCACCAGCAGGGTCGGTGTTAATGCAAGACTGCCTCCCCACCCCACCCGTCCATAGAGCCAGACTCTATCTGACTGCCAACCCTTTTCCCAAGAATAAACAGAGGGTTGCCAAGCTCCCTCCAGAACATGGCTCCTCCGCTGTAACTCCTCCTCCTCCTCCTCCCCCCTCCTCCTCCTGCTGTCTCTCTCCTGCAGGCCTGATTGTCTACCTGGGAATGATGGTGGGGGCCTTCCTGTGGGGTGGCCTGGCAGACCGGCTGGGGCGCAGGCAGGGGTTTTTTGCAAAACCACCCCCCCCCCCCCCCCGTCCATAGAGCCAGACTCTATCTGACTGCCAACCCTTTTCCCAAGAATAAACAGAGGGTTGCCAAGCTCCCTCCAGAACATGGCTCCTCCGCTGTAACTCCTCCTCCTCCTCCTCCCCCCTCCTCCTCCTGCTGTCTCTCTCCTGCAGGCCTGATTGTCTACCTGGGAATGATGGTGGGGGCCTTCCTGTGGGGTGGCCTGGCAGACCGGCTGGGGCGCAGGCAGTGCCTGCTGATGTCGCTCTCGGTCAACAGTGTCTTTGCCTTCTTCTCCTCCTTCGTGCAGGGCTACGGCACTTTCCTCTTCTGCCGGCTGCTCTCTGGCGTGGGGTAAGGGGGCCCCGGGGGCTTTTGTCTGGCACAACCCGCCTCTCCTGCCCATCCTGAGCCAGGGCTGGCTTTCCAGGGGGAGGGAGGGTGAACTGGGCATCCTCCCCCAGCCAAACAGAGCAGTGCGTTCAAGGGCGGCCAGGGCCAGGAGACAGGGCCTGGGGCTGGCAGGGCGCCCGAGATTTGCAAAGAGAGCCGGATGCGACTGGAAGGCCTCTTGGCCTCCGTTGGTCCTCCCCGTCCCCCTTCTGAAATCACTCTCTCCCCTCCCAGCATTGGGGGCTCCATCCCCATCGTTTTCTCCTACTACTCGGAGTTCCTGGCCCAGGAGAAGCGTGGCGAGCACCTCAGCTGGCTCTGCATGTTCTGGATGATTGGCGGCATCTACGCCTCCGCCATGGCCTGGGCCATCATCCCCCATTACGGTGAGTCACGGAGGACGGGAGGGGCGGGGGGAGAAAGGATCAGGACGGCCAAAGGAGACCAAGTGGGGCTGAGCCCTTTTCAGCTTGGCTACAGGCCCCTGGCTGGATGGCTGGATGGCTTTCCAGGCCCACATCCCAGGAAGTGGGATTTCCTCTGGGCCCACAGAAATTGGTCCTCGGTCGTTGTCCCACTCATCCCCCGGAGTTGGGCAGCTAGCAGGAGGGTTTGTCCCTTCCTCCCAATCTGAAGCAGTCTGCCAGGGGTGGCGTCCTGGGGCTGGTGGGGGGGGGGAGAACCAGGGTTTGGCCGTTGTTGCTCCTGATGGCAAACGTAGGCTTGCATGGCTCAGACGAGGAGCTACGGCAGCATTTTGCGGGGGTGGGGGCTGTTCATAGCAGTGAAGAGGACATTGCCCTTTTGTAAAGCCCTTCTCTCCATCACTCCCCCTCCCCCATCGCACAGGGTGGAGCTTCCAAATGGGATCCGCCTACCAGTTCCACAGCTGGCGCGTCTTCGTCTTGGTCTGTGCCTTTCCCTCAGTCTTTGCCATCGGGGCCCTCACCAGCATGCCGGAGAGCCCCCGCTTCTTCCTGGAGGTAAGAAGACCCCGGTGTCCCCTTTCAAGGGGAGGAAAGAGCTGCTAGATGCCCACAGGGCCAGAGCCGGGCCGACTCTCCTTCCCCCAGCAGCTGATGCAGGAAGGGCCCAAGAGCTCAGCCTCCGAGGGGGCAGAGGGAAACCCTCGGGAAGCACTCTGCTGGATGCCTCCCTGTTTCTGTCTTTCCAGAACGGCAAGCATGACGAGGCCTGGATGGTTCTGAAACAGGTCCATGACACCAACATGAGGGCAAAAGGCCACCCTGAACGGGTCTTCTCGGTAGGCGGCCTTCCTCCTCCCTCCCCCCCACCAGGGCTCTTTGCGTCTGTCAGCGTCCCTGCTGCTCTCTTGGCAAGGGGGGCTCTGGATGACTTTTGAGGGTCCTCACCTGTCCTTTGCCACCTTCCATTGGCAGGTGACCCACATCAAGACAATCAAGCAGGAGGACGAATTGGTCGAGATCCAGTCGGACACAGGGACCTGGTACCGGCGCTGGATGGTCCGCTTCCTGAATCTTTCTCAGCAGGTCAGTTGTTCAGGGTGGGGGTTGGGGGGAGGGTTTGTGGGATGTCTGGGTTTTGGTTTCCTTGGTGGGAGCCGTGCTGGGCAACCAAACCAGCTGGGGGAGGCTGCAATTGGACTGTGGCCTCCACAAAAGGCCTTCAGGACAGCGACCTCCCAAAGGACCCACCGGAGAAGCTGGCCGAGTCCCTCGCGCCCCTTGCTGCGTCCCAGACCGCGAAGCTTCAAGCGTGTCCCCTCGCCTTCCACAGGTCTGGGCAAATTTTCACCACTGCTTTGCTCCCGAGTATCGTCGGGTCACCTTGATGATGATGGCCGTCTGGTTCACCATGTCCTTCAGGTGAGCCACACTGGGGGAGAGTCAGGGGACCTGGTGCTGGATCCATAGATCTGCCTCGAGGGTGGGAGATGCACCGATCCCTTCTCTGAAACACAAGACGGGCCCAAACCTCTCTGCGCTGGGCTGATAATGGAAAAGCCCCTCCCCCCCGGTCTCCCCTTGCCTAAAACCACTCGGTTATTTCCTCTTCCATCACAAGCCCACCCTGAACCGATCGGCAGTGCCCACCGTTCCTGTAATGAAATATTGAATGGCAAAGAGAATCTAGGCCTCCAATCTATGCGGGGATGCCAACGTTAAGCCTTTAAGGACTAAAGAGCAAACCTCCCATCCCTCCCGCCCACCAGCGGCGTCACGGGGGAGCAACGCATGACCCGGACTGAGGCCACCTTGGGACTGAGGGTCTCCGCTCCCAGCATTTCCCTCAGTTGGACTCGGGAGGACAAACGTCCCAACAGGAGGAGCTGAGGGTTGGGCAGCTGGACTTAGGGAGGCTGCGTGGATCCACCAAGGTCCTTGCCCAGCGAGGGATTCTGCGAGTCGTTGCCCCAATGGCCCGGGCGTCACTTCCCACTTGGGAAGAAGGGGTGTTCTGGAAAGCCAACCGTCCTCTCCAGTTGAGGGTCCCCCAAACCTTTCTGGTTCTTTCTTTTCCGGTCTTCCCCCACCTTCTCCTCCACCTGCTTTGGCTACCGGGCAGCTACTACGGCCTGACCGTCTGGTTCCCAGACATGATTAAACACCTCCAGAATGTGGAATATGCCTCCCGCACAAAGATCTTTAACAACGAGACGTTCAGACACGTCACCTTCAACTTCACCCTGGAGAACCAGATCCATCGCCGGGGGGAGTACTTCAATGACAAGTAGGTGTCAACCCGGCTCTGCTTCAGAGGCTGCCACCCTCCACCCCCCACCCCCGGGTCAGCGCAGGCTCCGTTGGCGCAGAGGTGAGGCTGGGGGCCCAGCATCAGAGCTGGATGCTTCTTGGAGCAGCGCCGTCTCCGGGCTGCCCAGTTCCGGTCTTTTCCCGGGCAAGGAAAGGCTGTGCTACCACGCTGCAAAGTATCCAAAAGCAGAGATGCTTTTCAGGTGCATTTTTGTAGCAGGTACAGACACACGTCATGCCGCGTCAGAAGAAACCGCATTAGGGCTTAGCAGCAGGTGTGAATAACCAGTGGATCCTCGAACTCCTCTCTCTCTGCCCCCCACCCCCCCGGACAGGTTTATTGGCCTCAAGATGAAGTCGATCTCCTTCATCGACTCTTTGTTTGAAGAGTGCTACTTTGAGGACGTCACATCAAGCAATACTTTCTTCAAGAACTGCACTTTTCTGGCCACCGTCTTCTACAACACAGGTAACATGTCTGAGGGGGCCAGAGCTGCTCCCGGGCACATCTGGGTAGGGGTCCTCAGGAAGCCTCCGTCATCCCTCCTGCCTCAGCTGGGCTTCCACAAAGAGCGGCTCAAGCTCTTCGCTGCTGCTCACCCAACCTCGCATCCCCTGTGAAGTCACGGCCTCTGCTGTGCAGCTGCTTTTCTGACCAACTGAAGACAAGAGGAAAAGGCGGCTCAGAAGCGTCTCCCAGCATGGAAAGACACAGGCAGGCATGCTCACCGGCGAGGGGAGAGCTGTTGGCAGGAGTCTGCAAGAAGCAATCCAGAAAGGAGGTCCCGAGAGCTCCCGACGGGGCATTCGCGGGCATAACCAGACGGGTTCCTGGGTGGGCCAAGGGCTGGCTTGAGCAGATGGGGGATTTGGGATCTGGCCCCTACGGGGGGGGGATCTGCCGGGTTTCTTTAGGGAATGGGCCTAAGCCCAGGCCTCTTCCCCCCCCAGACCTCTTTGAGTACAAGTTCATCGACAGCCGGATCATCAACAGCACCTTCCTGCACAACAAAGAAGGGTGCCAGCTGGATTTCAGTGACGACAACAACGCTTACATGATCTACTTTGTCAGCTTCCTGGGCACCCTGGCGGTGCTGCCGGGCAACATCGTCTCTGCGCTCCTGATGGACAAGATCGGGCGTCTTCGCATGTTGGGTGAGGGGCCTCCCTTTTGGCAAATGCTTGGAGGGGGGGATCAGCCCTCCCTCTCAGCAGGTGGTCCTGTGGGGCGAGCGACGTGGGTGGCCCCTTTTCAGCTCTGGGACCGGCTGTCAAGGGGCCGACCAGTCAGTCATGTGGCGGGCTGCTTTAGGATCCGGAGTGGCGCTGGACTCCTTTTGAGCTCTGCCTTGCTCTGCCTGTGGGTGTCAGGTGGCCTGGCAGGATCTGTCTGGGTCGGGCTTTGAAACCAGCCACGGGGATTCCTGATCTGGGCAGGACTTCACGGTGGAGGCAAAAAGGTTTCTGAGCCTGCCCATTTTTCACGATGAGGTCTAGAAAGGGACCGTGGTGAGCTAATAATGCTTGTCCTCCTCCTCCTCCTTCTCTGCTCTGCCGCCCTGCCTCCTCCAACCAACACAGCCGGGTCGAGCGTCATGTCTTGCGTCAGCTGCTTCTTTTTGTCCTTCGGCAACAGCGAGTCAGCCATGATTGCCCTCCTCTGCTTGTTTGGCGGGGTCAGCATTGCCTCGTGGAACGCCCTGGACGTCCTCACGGTGGAGCTGTACCCCTCGGACAGAAGGTGAGGCTCCCCCGACGTGCCCTCCAGGAGGGGGGAGCAGACAGGAGAGCTGGGGAATGGGTCTCACCTACACCGGGCGTGTGTGTGTGTACAGAAGGGTTGGCGAAAATGCCTGTGGCATTCTGCCCAATATGGGTGCCCCAGGGCCCCTTCTAACTGCCCCCGTGAGCCTGTTTGGGGCCTGCTCCTCCGGGCACCTCCTGTGCTTCTGCCACTGATGGGCTCCTGGTGGCCTCACTGTTGACTGGAGGGCGATCCATCCTGGACCCTGGAATCCGAAGGGACAGGGAGCCCCAGGGAGAGCTCTGCCCCCACCAAAGCTTCCCACTGTCCCTTCCTCCTCCTCCTCCTCCTCATGGCCTCCCCCTCCCTGCTTCCAGGACTACCGCGTTTGGGTTCCTCAACGCTCTTTGCAAGCTGGCGGCGGTTTTGGGCATCAGCATCTTCACGTCGTTTGTGGGCATCACTAAAGCCGTGCCCATTTTGCTGGCATCAGCGGCCCTGGCCGTGGGCAGCTCCCTGGCCCTGAAGCTGCCGGAGACCCGGGGGCAGGTGCTGCAATGAGAGCGAGCCACCCCGGCACTCTTCTGCCCCCACCCCCGCCCCCACCCGGGGGAGATTTAGCGTTGTAGACACTGTGACTGTCTTGTTGTACCATTTCAGTGGGAAATCTGTCTTCGCTTGGGTTTTCTTCTGCAAGCTCACTTGCTCTTTGAGTTCTCCTCACGATCCTTTCTCCCACGGTGCCGAGGTAGACGCGAAGGTGGGAAGGCCAGAGAAGCCGAAGGAGGGCAGGCCAAGCCTTGGGAGGTGGGTGGCATTTTACAAGCTAGGCATTAGCAAACATAACACAAAGTATTCTGCAAACTCCTTTCCTGCTTCTAAATCATGGTTTCCACAAGTCTGTGTATATGTGAATATGACTTCTATTTGTCCAGTAAACTAAACTACAAATCCCATAGCTAACAATGAGGGCTAGAAGCAGGGATCCACATAGTACAAGCACACAAGCAGATGAATTTCGGGCTCTGCTGGCGTTTGAATTGGAGCAGTGGTGGGTTGCTGCTGGTTCGGACCGGTTCTCCTGTACCGGTGGCGGAAATTTGCATCTGCTCGCCGAACCGGCAGCGATGGCTGGCTGTCCACACCCCCGAACCGGTTCTCCGGTCGCCGCAGCTGGCAAAGAACTCTCTGCGCGCTTCCGTCGCCTTCTGCGCATGCGCAGATGGTCATTTCCTCGACTTGATGTCGGCGTGCGAGCAAAGCAAGCGCGCACACGCAAAACGCGCACTTCCGTCGCGATGCAAACCGGTAGGGAAGGTAAGTAGAACCCACACCTGGTCAGAATGCCACACTGTACATTAAAAGGGTCTCCAATTGTGTGGTTGCGGCCATCATCTTGACTTTCTTTGCCTCTTTCTGCACACAGCCCTACAATTTGTGACATGTTGCGCATGAATAAAAATATTGTTCCTCACTGTTGCTTTTGTGGGATCTTTTGGCTGGAACAAACATGTGACCACGCATGCATGCACGCGCGCGCACACACACACACACACACACACACACACACACACACCACTACTTTTTCTTGGGAAAAAGGTTTTATAAGGAGTGTTTTAACTTGCAGCGTGTTCCCCTCGCTGTTTGCAATGGTGCTTTTCAAGGGATGGCCCCTCCCTCCCTCCCTCCCGGCTGATCCAGGACCCCCTTGGCCTCTCCTGGCTGTGGGCGAGTCAACTCAGTGGGGAGGGAAACACAGCAACCTCCCTCAGCTGTTTAGTTCCTGAAAGAAAAGGAGGCCGCCAGAGCCAGAACTTGCTTGGCGGATGGGGAGGCCTGCCTGCCTTCCTTCCTCCCCCCTCCCCCCGAACATTGGAAATCAGATTTGGGGCATCCGAGCGCAACTTGGGAGGAGTTAAGCAGAAATGTCTTCTTGCATTTGCCACGAATAGCCCAGAAGAGCAGAAAATGCCGCTCCCAAGCGCGAAGCGGCTGAGTGCCCGAGCAGACAGTGGCTGGCAGGCAGGCAGATCTTGGACCAAATGAAGCGATTCTATGTGGCCTCTGATGCCGCAGGGTGGGAGGCCCCTTCCCTGGTCTCTCCCCTAGCCTGGGGCCCATTGTGTCTTTCAAAGGCTGGCTAGTTACAGGATTCCGAGTCTTGTGCGTTTTGCCATCTTGTACCAAAAAGGGAGCTTCCCCCCTTGCACCCCATCCCTTCCCCTCCCCCTCCTAATTGGTGGTGGGACCACTAGGGAAGATGGCCCCAGTTCCTTTCACCCCCTGCAGCAATGATGATGGCTCCTTCTTTATTGGGAAGAGGGGCCGGGTGTCTTTTCTTCTTCCTCTTCCAAGCCTCGAACCTCTCCAGATGCAGAAAGCCACATTTTCTTGTAGGGTGGGGAAACTGACCCACCCCCCATCTCGCTGAACAAACCTTACGTGATGAAATCGTGCCCTCCCTGCTGCTTCCAGATCTCGAGCCTCCCTGGCTTTAGTTCCCCTCCCTTGTTCTGGTGTAGGTGGGCTTCTGAACAAAACCGAGACACAAACCATATGTAGCTCTGTCTGTGCGCAAAACCAACTGACAAAAACTTTGTGCCGTGGTGTAGTTTTTAGATGTTTGTAAAGAACAGTTAAAAAAAAAACCAGGAAAAAAAACCAACCCATAATGTCAGCTGTAGTCTCTGGGTCATTTCATTTTGTATAAACAAAGAAGCCAAGAATGCTGGTTAGATAGGAGAGTTATTTTAAATGTCATTGTGAGAAACAGTGAATGTTTTTTTTTTAAAGAAAAAAAAGATGCTTTGGCTAATATGTGTACAGATCGTTCAACTGGAGAAGGAAATCTGGATGTTTGGGCTGAATCTAGCCATGTTCCCACAACCGCCATGATGAACTTGTAGTTAACAACAATCCATTGTAAAAAATGGAGGGAAATAAAAGATTGAAAAATCTAATCTTTCCTGGTTGAATTGTGCTTTTTAATAATCAAGAAAGAAATGTCCATTTCACAGGCCGCCTTTTCGGAGGGAGCCGTAGGACCTTTTTAGAAAGAGCCAAATCAGTTGGCAGGAAAGCTGAGCCTTTGGGAGGAGTGGGGTGTTAGGGGTGGAAGACTGGAAGGGTCTCTGATGGGGAGTTACCCAGACAAGCGGGGGGGGGGGGGGGGGGGCGGCGCGGTGGGGGCGGGGCCGGGGGGGGGGAGCGGGGGGGGGGGGGGGGTGGGGGGGGACGCAAGGCTGGGGTTCGGGCTCTCCTGCCATCGGTCAGGGAGCTCCAGTGCCGGCTGAGTGATGAGGGATGCTGTTTTTAGTCTGTGCCATGGCCTCCCTGCCAACCTCCTGGGGTGGTGCCTGGGTTAAGCTGCAATCCCGGCTAGAGTCCATTTAACCAACATTTCCGCCAGAGCGCAGGGCGAATGAGTGCCAGGAAGCAAATAGCTATTTGACCCTGCTGTGGGTTCCCAGAAAGGAGCATTTCAGCCAATGCTCCTTTCTGGGAACCCTTTGCCAAGGGGAGGGAAAGAAATCGCGACCCTCTCTCCCTCATCTGGGGAGGAAGTTCCCCCCCCCATAGCCACCTACCTCCCCCCAAAACTGAGCAGACAAGGGGAGGAAAGCGCAAGGCATTTAATACGCTTCAGCGGACATCACACAGGCCTCTTTAGGGCAGGGCAGCGAGCCAAGCGGGCACAAAACGTGGCAGGTGGCGCCGAGGGCTGCTCTGGGCAGCCCAGCCCGGAAGGAGGCATCGAGTCTGGTCGAAGGCGAGGCCCGCGGGGACCCGTCGAGGCGGCTGCCGTCAGGGGCCCCCCTGGCCCTCCAGCCCGGCTTCCACCCGCCCCGTCGTCTTCCCCAACTTGTCGGCCACGTGCGGGTCGTGCTTGGCCCCTCCCAGGCACGGGGGGCTCTGGCTGGGTTGGCAGCTCTTCTCCCACTGCTGGGGGGTCTTGGCCTGGATGGAGAGGGAGTGGACGGGGCCGGCCAGCTCTTCCTGGAGGAGCTCATTGACCAGCCGGTGCCGATGGATGAGCGCCAGGCCCTCGAAGCGCTGGCTGGCCACCACCACCCGGAAGTGGGTCTCGGAGCCGCGGGGCACGGCGTGCAGGTGGCTGTCGTTGATGACCTCCAGGTGGAGGGGCTCCAGCGCCGCCTGCAGCTTGGCCCGGATGCCCGACTCCACCGGCTTCTCCACGGCCGGCCCGCTCAGCGCCGCGCGTCCGGCGGAGAAGGCCGGGCAGCGGAG
>QLTV01000994.1:204387-216447 GCA_003457575.1 Thermophis baileyi
CAATACTTCGGAAGGGCGCCGGGGGCGCCGCCGCGGGGACGGCCGCAAGGGGCCCCTGCGCTGGCCCGGCACCGCCCCAGGTGACTCACCTGCCGCGTCCCACCTCCGAGATCGACCCCCCCAAACCGCGTCCCTTCCTGGCCTACGCGCTGCGCCCGTCTCGCCGCTGCCGGGAAACCGAGTTCCTGCCAGCCCGAGGGACGCCCACGGCACTACACTTCCCGGCAGCCTCGAGGAGCCTCCCCCCCCTCTTTTTCGCGCTCGGTTGCATTCTGGGAGCTGTAGTCTTGGCTGGGCGCGATGGGGAAAAGCCGGTTTGGGGCCGCGGAGACCCCGGCGGTCTCGTGGCCGCCCGGAGTGGGCTGATGGGAGCCCCACATCGCGTAGCCTTTGCGGCCGGGCGCCCCGAACTACAACTCCCATCATGCTCAGCCAGCTGTAGGGCTCTCTCTCCCCTCGCTTTGTCTCACCTGTATTGGAAGCGCAGGTTCGCCGTTCTTTCCTTTCTCCCTGAGCTGAGCGCGCTGTGTCTCCGGGAAGGGGCCATTATGACCTCACTGCGCCGATCCGGGCACCGCGCAGCCTCCTCCAGCGGGAAACGCCTCGCTGGCGTCCGCTCCTGGTCTCCAGGTGTGTCGCAGGTAGATTTCCCTTCTGCAGCGGCTGTCAGCGCGCCTCCTGGTCCTCAGCAGGAGATTCCCTCCCGGGACTCACCTGTGGCCAGGTGCAGCGCACACATCCCATTCCCCACCCCTCCCCTCCCGAGACCGGACTGACTGACCCCACCAAGGGACCCTGAGCCGGCGCAGGCCCGGATTTGTCCACCAGGTGGCGAGCGAGCCTTTCTTGAGCTTTCTGCCAGGCCGGCCCGGTTCCCGCCAACGGGTCTCCAAGCTGCTGAGACAAAACCGCTTGTCCAGAAAAGAGGTCATTACTTCCTGCTTCTGTGTCCTGTCCCCCCAAGCTCCTCACCGCCACCCCTGCGCTCTCCTCAGTGAGGTGCTCTGAACAAGCCCAGTCCAAGCTGAGGCCCATGACTGGGGCGGCCCCTAGCCAGCCCCCCATCTCAGCCGGTCCCAGAAAGAAGCACAGCCAGGTCTGACCTGCTCCACCCTGGCTGGGAGGCACCCAGGAGATCCGAGGTTTGATCCGGTCACTTCTGCACAAATGTCCATGCAATCCCTGTGACCTCAGGCAATGTTACATTTTGAGCATGATACCTTTGGGGCAGTGGTGAAATCCAATTTTTTTTACTACCGGTTCTGTGGGCGTGGCTTGGGCATGGCAGGGGAAGGATATTGCAAAATCTCCATTCCCATTTGCCGGTTCTCCGAACTATTCAAAATTTCCGCTACCAGTTCTCCAGAACCTGCTGGATTTCACCACTGCTTTGGGGGGGGGCTTCTTTGCTCGCTGCCTCCTTCAGCCCTCTCCCCCCAGAGTTTCTGTCTCTCTGAGAATCTCTGGCCTTTCCACCCACGAGGGCAAGTTCCCCACCTAACAGGATCACCAGCTTCTTGGGCAGCGGCACTTAAACCCGCCTGGTTCTGTTTGGAGCTAGTTCCAGCACCTGGGTGGGTTGGTGGGTGTCATCTTTTGAAAGCCAAAATCTCCTTGGCTGAGGCTTCCAGGCTTTTGAGTCCCATCTGCTGGCATCTTCTCCCCCGCCTTTCCCCGTCCAACCCTTTAAGCTTCTGGGTGCTCTCTCAGCTTGGTGGTTTTCTTGCAGACCTTTCATTACCCAAAGTAGGTAACATCATCAGTGCTGGTCCCAGTGACAGTTACCTAGTTTGGGTAATTAAGTTTTGAGATAAGGAAAGCTTGGCCAGCTTTGTTCTGAAATAAACCATAAAGAGAAATCTTTTGAAAGCCCCCAGGCAGGAACAGGACGTCCCCCAGGTTCCAGCACAAATTTATAGTCATCAGCCTAAGCCTCCTCGGGTCTCCTATCTGCGGGACTTTCCTGCAATGGCTTTGCAAATGAGCCTTTGTCCTGCCCCTCCCTGTCAGTTAAGGGTTGTCCCCGCTTTCTTTCCCAATCTGGAGCAGCTGAAGGGGCAGCTGATGTCCTTCTCCCTCTCTGAATGCTGCAGCCACAAAGGCAAATCCCTGGCTAATTTGGGGAAGGGGGTTCAGCAGGTGATGCTCGTTCCTGAGGATGGGCAGCCGCTCAGGCCTCCAGGAGCGAAATCTGCATTTCACACAGCCTGGATTTCCAGGGTTCCTTTTATCAAGGTGGTCTTAAGAGTTGGGGTGGGGGTGGGGGCTGGCTGAAGAGATCAAGGCCTTTGTTTCCAAACAGCTGGTGCTGGAGTCCTCGCTTGTCCTAGATGTGGTGTGGGAACTCCTTTTGAAGCCCACTCAGTGGGGCACAACTGCCCTAGAGAGGATGGCCTCCATTGCAGCTGCCAGCTCCATATCACACTCCGTTTGCTGTCCACAACACAAACGCCACCCCCCCCCGCCCATTGTGACTGCCCCTCCCCAGGCCTGGTGCAATCCCTTTGGAGTGGCCACTAGCCCTATCTGATCCTCTGCTGTCACTGGGGCCCAGTGGATGGGGGTCTGGGGGGAGAGAAAGATGGGGTGCGGGGCCCCCCTCTTGTTAGCTCAGCTCCTCCTCCGGCCAAGGCACCAAAGCCACTCTGGGCCTGCTGTCCTTTCGGTCTCCCAGGACACTCTTGTGAGAAGGAGGAGGAAATGAATAACCCCATTTTCTTTTTTTTAATATGGTCTGGAGCTAGGATTCCTTCGGCTTTTCCTGCTGGGCTTCTCGGGTGCTGAAGTGAGTGAGGATGGCACTGCAGACGCCCTCCAGCTCCTTCTTCCGCTCCTCGTAGGCCTTCTTGGGCGCAAGCCGGTTGTCCTCCATCCACGCAGCTGCCTCCTCACATATTTCCAGCAGCCTCCGCTTGGCCCGGTCGTCCAGGGACTTCTCCGCTGCCGCCCTCTTGAGCTGGAGGGTGCTGGCCTCCAAGGCGTTGAGGGCTTCCAGCTTCTCCTCTTCCAGTTTCTCCTGCGCTCGGTGCTCCTCCTCCTCCTGGAGGATTCTCTCCATCTCTTCTCGATCCAGCCGGCCCCGGGTGTCGGTGATGGCGAGCTCTTTCTTGTTGCCCGTGTTTCTTTCCGTGGCTGAAACAGTGAGGATATTGTTGTGGTCAATCTGAAAGGTGACCACAATAATTGGGGCACCTCGTGGTGCTGGATGAAGGCCGCTCAGGGTGATGGTGCCCAGCAGACGATTGTGCTTGGTCAGCATCCGCTCCCCTTCGTAGATCTGCAGGAAGAGGCTGCTCTGCTGGTCTTCCGTGGTGGAGAAGTTCCTGCTCTCTTTTGTGGGAATGGGAGAGTTGCGCTTGACCAGTACGTCCATCACGCCTCCCACCGTCTCCAGCCCCAAGGAGACGGGGGTCACGTCCAGGAGGAGAAGGTTCTGCAGGTTTTGGTATCGGTGGCCCGTCAGAACGGCGGCTTGGATGGCTGCCCCATGGGCCACCACCTCCTCGGGGCTGATGCTTTTGCACAACCTCTGTCCCTCAAAGAATTTGGACAGGAGCCTCTGGATCATGGGGATGTGCGTGGAGCCTCCTCCGAGCCCAATCTCATGCACCTGGCTCTTCTTGAGCCCTGCTTCCTCCAGCACCTGCTGCACCTGAACCATGGTTGCCTGAAAGAGGTCGCAACACAAATCTTCGAAGCAGGCCCGGGTGACTGTGGTGTGGAAGTCAATTCCCTTGTAGAGCGAGTCAACAGAGACTGTGGCTGTCGTGTTCGAACTCAGGGTCTGTTTGGCCACCTTACAGGCCGCTTTCAGTCTCTGCATCGCCTTCCTGCTCTCGGCGGGATCCTCGTGGAACTTGTTCTTGAACTCTTGGGCGAGGTGGTTGGCTAGCCTTTGGTCAAAATCCTCCCCCCCCAAGTGGGAATCCCCCGCTGTAGCCACAACTTCAAAGACGCCATCCTGGGCAGTAAGGATGGAGACATCAAAGGTGCCCCCGCCCAGATCAAAGATGAGGATGTTCCTCTTCCCCTTACGTTGGCGCGTCTCCTTGAGCCCATAAGCCACCGCAGCTGCAGTGGGCTCGCTGACTAAACTCAAGACGTGGAGCCCCGCAATTGCCCCCGCATCAATGGTGGCCTGGCGCTGGGCATCACTGAAGTACGCTGGGACCGTGATGACAGCCTGGGTGACCGGGCGGCCCAAGGAAGCCGCGGCTACCTGCTTCAGCTTGTAGAGCACCATGGCGGAGATCTCCTCGGGGTAGAAAACCTTCTCCACCCCTCGGTGGGACACCTGGACTTTGGCCTTGCCGTTGCCAGCCTCCACCACATGGTACGGCCAGTTCTTCAGGCACAACTGCACTGACGGGTCGTCGTACCTGCGGCCGATCAGCCGCTTCACATTATAGATAGTGTTTTCTGGGTTGAGGCTGGCCTGCAGTTCTGCCGGTTCCCCTACTAGGCGCTCCCTCTCCGTGAAAGCCACACAGCTGGGGGTGGTGCGGCTGTTGTGGTCATTGGCCAGGATCTCCACCCTCCCCCTCTGGCAGACTGCCACACAGGATTTTGTGGTGCCCAGGTCAATCCCCACAGCTGGACCTTTGGGGCAAATTCTGGCCGTCTCTGGTCTGGAGGTGGGCCTGGGCACGTCTGCATGGCTGAGGTCAGCTCCCATAGGTGGCTCTTTCCCTGAGCAGCCCCTGGCCTTCTGCCAATGATGGAAAATTGGCAATCCCAGGGGCAGCTCTTCTTGGGCCCTGCGCCCCCCCCCCCACTTCACCTCCTGGCCTTTTCTTCAGAGGACAGGCACCCTTCCCCCATCACTGTGCATGTCACAATGGGCCCCTGGGGCCTGTTGGGGGTCTCGGTGTCCCCAGCAGATGGCAGCCCCTTTCTTTTCTGTTTCCCAGGGGAGATTCTGCTTCAGAGCCCACCACTGTTTCCATCCGGAGAAGATGGGGCGGGGGGCTTTTCTCTTGGAACAGCATCTTGACTCCCTGCTTCCAGCCACGTTGGGGGAAGCGGACAGTGCTGGGCCTCCTGGGTAAGTGCAATTGCCTTTCGGCAAGGGTCTGGCTGTATTTTTTGTCCCTGATCCAGATCCCATTTGTGGTGGGTTTCAGAGCCAGACAAAACAAACAAAATCCTTAAACGGGACAGAGAACCCACCCCACATCTGGAGAACGTGAACTAAACACTGTTCAAAAACATCTAGAGAAAATAAGGATACACTGACATAAAGTGAGACTTTTGAAAGTCCAGATGGGCTCCATCCTTGAGCTGTAGTGGTGGTCCTGGGAGGGAGGGTCATCCAAGGACCACCTCTGAGTCACTAACTTCTCCATGACCTTCTAGACTGTGTCAAGAGCCAGACAAAGGGAGAGCAAGCCGAGCTGTGTGGCTCTTGTGTTCTTTTGAGAAGGCGCCTTGCGGTGCCACCTTGGAGTGGACTTGGCCCTCTACTTAGGCCGGGGCAGGGGACTTTGGCCAGCTGAGCAGCCACTCAGATGATTTGCCTGGCCCGCCCTTAACGCCTCTTCTCTTGCTTTGGCCTTCCTGCTAAGCCTCAACTTGTACTTGGACTCTGGTCATGTGACTTGCTGATGGGCTGATCTAGGCCTAAAAGCCACCAGTGAGAAACTAAATGGTTGTAGTCAGAGGGAGGACTTCTTTTTTACCCATAGTTTTAATGCGCCCTTTGGGTGGAACAATGTACTCTGGCACTCGGCTGATTCATTCCCTGTCTTCCTTCGGCTCAGCGGCCTCGGGGTCTCCTTCCGCCCGCTCTTCTGCCACCTCGCCTGGGCCGGTGTAGACTGAGTCCCAGGCCTCTTCCAGGTCCTTCTGCCGCTTCTCACATTCCTCTTTCTCTGCCAGGGGGTTCCCCTCCAGCCAGGAGGCAGCACCGTCACACATTTCCAGCATCCTCCTCTTGGCCTTCCCATCCAGGAGCTGCTCTTCTGCCACCCTCTTGAGCTCCAAGGTGCAGGACTCCAAGGAGTTCATGGCTTCAATCTTTTCCTGCTGGCTCAGGTCGTTGGCCCGGAATTCCTCCGCTGTCTGCACAATCGTCTCTATTTCCTCCTTGCCCAGGCGTCCGCGGGTGTCCGAGATAGTCAAGTGGCTGGTGTTCCCCGTTTCCACATCCTTGGCTGAGACGGTCAGAATGTTGTTCTCGTCAATAGAGAAGGTGACCAGGATGACCGGGACCCCACAGGGGGCTGGGGGGATGCCTTTCAAGGTGAACATGCCCAAGAGGTGGTTGTGTTTGGTCAAGCCCCGCTCTCCCTCATACACCATGAACAAGATGGTGTCTTGGTCATCCTCAGTCGTGGTGAACTCCATGACCTCTCTTGTTGGGACAGGTGAGTTGCGTTTTATGATGGTTGCCATGACGCCTCCTTGAGTATTGATTCCCAGAGACAAAGGGGTGACATCCAGAAGAAACATATTCTGCATCTTGGCCGTCCGGTTGCCCGTCAAGATGGCGGCCTGGACGGCTGCCCCGTAAGCCACAGCTTCATCAGGGTTAATGCCTTTGTTCAGCTCCTTGCCATTGAAGAAGTCCTTCAGCAGCTTCCGGATCTTGGGGATGCGGGTGGAGCCCCCAACTAATACGATGTCCTTGATGTCCCCTTTGCTCATCTTGGCGTCTCTCAAGGCCCTTTCGAGGGGCTTCAGGGTGGCTCGAAATAGATCGGAGCAGAGGTCCTCGAACCGTGCCCGGGTGAGGGTGGTGTGGAAGTCAACCCCTTGGAAGAGGGAGTCCACAGAGATGCTGGCACTGGTGCAGGAACTCAAGGTGCATTTGGCCCGCTCGGCAGCCGCCTTCAACCTCTGCAGAGCCTTCTTGTCCTGATGGAGGTCTCTCCTGTGCTTCTTCTTGAACTCCTCTGCAAGGTGGGCCACCAGCCTCTTGTCAAAGTCCTCCCCACCCAGGTGGGTGTCTCCTGCAGTGGCCTTGACTTCAAAGATGCCATCCTCCACAGAAAGTATAGAAACATCAAAGGTGCCTCCACCCAGGTCAAAAATGAGGATGTTTCGGCCGCCTGCCTCTTGGTTCCTGGCATCCAGGCCGTAGGCGATGGCAGCCGCCGTGGGCTCGTTCAGGAGCTTTAGGATCTGGAGGCCCGCAATAACTCCAGCATCAATGGTGGCCTGCCGCTGGGCATCGCTGAAGTAGGCGGGCACCGTAACAATGGCTTGGGAAACAGAGTAGCCCAGGTAGGCCTCAGCTGTTTGCTTCATCTTAGCCAAGACCATGGCGGAGATCTCCTCAGGGTAGAAGGTCCGTTGTTTGCCTTTGTGGGAGACTTGGACTTTTAGCTTCTCCTCGTGGCTCACCACAGTAAATGGCCAATGTTTCATGTCCTCCTGGACGGCGGCATCCTCATACTTGCGGCCAATCAGCCGCTTGGCATCGAACACCGTGTTCTGGGGGTTGAGAGGGGCCTGGCTCTTGGCCGGGTCCCCAATCAGATGTTCTGTGTTGGTGAAGGCCACGTAGCTGGGCGTGGTCCGCTTCCCTTGGTCATTGGCGATGATCTCTACTTTGTCGTGCTGACAGACAGCCACGCAGGAGAAGGTGGTTCCAAGGTCAATCCCGATAGCCAGGTCATTTTGCTTAGGCATGGTGATGTCCCAGAGGGTGACCGACTCAGGAGTGGAAGGAAGTGACTGTTCTCATGAGAGAGGCAGGTGTCTCCCCTTTTCTTTCGCCCCTTTTCCTCTTCTAGGACCAAAAAGCTGGACGACCAGGCCTTAGGTTTCTCCTAGGGATCATGGCATCATCGTCCTTGCCTAGAGCTGGGCACTTGGGCCTCTCTTTGCTCTGAAGGTCCCCAGCCTTCCTTTCCAACCGATGTGATGACTTCACCATCAGACATCACAATGGGGTTTGAACTGACAGCACTTCTTAAGCCTGAGTCACCTCCTTCTATGGCTCACCTGCTTCTTGGGTGGCATCCAAGGCCCCGTTCATCCCAGGCTGTCACTTCCAGACCAATCGTCAGCAGAGGGAAGCTGGGGAAGCCCTAGGAGAGGACCTGGAGACACCGGTGTCCTGTCCTGTTTGGCTGGGGAAGGAAAGCTCTCTTGGCGGGGAGGATCGGCAGCCACCCGGGCTAGAGAAAGGGGGACAAGACAAAGACCGCCAGGGCTCAAGGAAAGGCGTTTTCCCAGGCCTTTGATGCACAGCTTAGCGGCCCTGCCGGTCCTCAGCAAAGAGCCGGCTCAGGCGGTTGGCTTTGTGCTGAAAGCCGTCCAAGCTGAGCAAGAATCCAGAGGCTCCAGCGTTGCCTGCAATGCCGACTATGGGGCTCCTGTGACGGCCGTGACCTCTGGGGAGGAAGGGGAACGCTTTCCCAGGAGCAGCCTTGATAGACACGTCTTCAGTGGGAGGCTCAGCCGTTGCCATTGGCATGTGGGGCAAACGGGAGGAACCTATGGACGGGACCACAGAGGCTATATTGCAGCACAAGGGGGGGGTGTATGTGCGCGTGTGCGCGTGCACCTCAGGTAGGAAAAACCCTTGTCCTGTCCATTCCCTTATTCCTGAATACAGGCATCAGCTCCCTAGTGGAGACTCATCATTTCTCTTCAGAAGGAGATCAGAGGCGACGTGTGGGGACACACCTCCAACCCAGGAGCCGGCCGGGACGGTTCTCCAGTGACACCAGGTGGCTGCCGTGTGCCGGAATCTCCGCCTGGCTCCATCCGCGCAGTCTTTTTTTGGCTCTCTCCTCGCCCCCACCCCCAGGGCTTTGACTGCCCCCACCCAGGGATGACAGCCGCAGAGGAACAGGTGCGCCTGTCTCTTGATTTATCTGTTGCAGCCCCCTCCTCTCAAAAGCGAGGGAGGCGGAGGGTCCGGTGGGTCTGCAGCCGGCTTTCACAACTTTTGCCCAAACTTTCTATCCATGGGTATGAACCAGCTCCACTGCCAAACCTCCTGCCGCATATCTCTGGGGGAGAAAGGAAAGGACCGAGGGTTGAGGGAGGGTCTCTGTCACCCGCCCTTTGATGCCCAACCAAGAACTTTGGGCTGCTTGTGACCTTCGGAGCATCCTGCCCACCTTCTCCAGAACATCCTTCCGGCTCGAGAGGAAGCGCTGGCTGACGATGGCCCGAAGGGGGCTGCTCACAAGAAGAACTTGGGGTTCACCACTAGGTGAGAAGACTGTTTTGCCTCTAACCGTTTTGCCACCCAGAAGCAGACAGGACCTCTTCTGACCAGCTCTCGCCCCTCCTTGGGGACAGCAGATAGGGAGATTGAGACAGGGGGCAGGAAGGAGAGCTGCAGAACCACACAAAATGGGTGTCGGAGGATTTGACACCCTGCCTGCCTGCACCCAGTGACCCTGGGAAGAAGAGCGCCCTCCATTGAAATGGTTTTTGTTCCAAATGTTTCAATCCCAGCAGGGTCTTCTGGTTGGGTTGAAGCTTCTCTCACTGCCTCAAAGGTGGCTTGGGGGAGACAATCAGCCCCGCAGGATGGCCAGAGTCCCCCTCCTTTCATCGCGCGACCCAGCATAGACGTTCAGATGCCTAGAAAGGCACAGAGAGCAGAAAGGCACAAAGAGGGAAGAAAACTCTGCTTAAGGACACGCTGGGAGTTCCTGAGAGCCTTCACTTGCTCGTGTATATTCTGCGCACACCTATCGGCATATGTGCAAATATGTGAGAGGGTTGAGCCTAAAATACCCCCCCCCCCATTCTGCTTAGGGGATCTGAAATAGCAAGGCCTATTTACAGCCTCTGCCTCGGTTGCTGCCTCTGGGGGAGAGATCGGGTTGCAGGGCCTGCAGCCACTGCCAAAGGTCCGTTTCTCTCAGTCCCTTCCACAAAATGCCCATAGCCGGAGCCCCGAGGAAGACACCGGGTGCCCACGCAGGAGGCTGGCCAAGGCGCTTTCCAGAGAAGGGCTAGGAGGAGCCTCCCGTCTCCGATGTTCTGGAAAGAGGCAGGTGCAGGACCAGGTGCCGGGGAGGCCTTCCTTGAAATCGGGGTCTTTCCCAGAGGCCAGGAGCAGCGAGGGTGAGCCGCTTCCCTCCAAGGCTGTATGGATTGGAGTGGGGGACCCCCTTGCTTGCCAAGGCTGCCACAGCTACGCCTCCCGGGCAGAGGCTTCCTCCTCAAAATGCTCTTCCTCCTCCTGCTCTGCAGATACGGTAAGAGGAGGGAAGGTGGGAGGGCTGGGGGTCTTTGCCGTTCCTGGGGGGCACCTGGCACTGTGCACTCACCACAGCGGCCTTTCGTTCCGCACAGTGGAAGCCCGCTGCAGGATCCTGCGCTGCAACTCGGAGTATGTGGCCTCCACGCTCCCCCTGCGGGCTCCTGGTAGGAGGGCGGCCCACTGCCTGGCCCTGCGCGCCTACGCCCGCTGCACTCGCCACACAGCCCGCACCTGCCGCGGGGACCTGGCCTTCCACCTGGCCGTCCACGGCATCGAGGACCTCATGGCCCAGCACAACTGCTCCAAGGAGGGGCCCAGCCCGGCGCCTCGCCCACCCCGCCCCCCCGGGTCCCCAGACCTCTGCAACTACGAGAAGGCCTTTGCCCACAAACGCGGGCGGCCCCCCGCCTACCAGCACTGCGCTTCCTTCGGGGACCCCCACGTCCGGACCTTTGGGGATGACTTCCACACCTGCCGCGCAGAGGGCTCCTGGCCGCTGCTGGACAACCACTACCTGTTTGCCCAGGCCACCAACTCCCCTGTGGCCAAAGGATCGAATGCCACGGCCACGAGCAAGGTGACCTGGCGGCGGTGGCTGCTCTGGAAAGGGTGGGGTGGGAGAAGGGGGTACCTGGGGGTTGGAGGGAATTCGGGGCTCAGGCCTCCAGTCTGAAAATCCTTTAAGCAGCTGAATTGGGATACCCCCCCCGGGGGGTAACTTCCAGGAGTCCCAAGGGTGGAGATGGATGGCCAGGGATCGGGGCCTTTGGGACAAACCGGAGGGATGGAGGGAAACCCCCTCTGCTCAACCAAATGCAGCTCCCCCTGAGTCTGGGGAAGGGGCACCGTGGGCCACCTCCTGCAGCTGCTGCTGCTGCTGACCTTCCCCTCTTTTCAGATCACCATCATCTTCAAGAATATGAAGGAGTGCATTGACCAGAAAGTCTACCAGGCCGAGGCAGACAACCTCCCAGCGGCTTTTGTGGATGGCTCGGTGAACGGGGGGGAGCGGCCTGGCGGGGACAGCCTCAGCATCCTCGAACGGGCTCCTGGGCAGCACGTGGAGATCCGGGCGGCCTACATCGGCACCACCATTGCGGTGCGCCGGGCGGGGAAGCAGCTGTCCTTCTCCATCCGCGTGGCCGAGGAGGTGGCTGGCTCCTTCACCGAAGAGCAGGACCTGCAGCTGTGCGTGGGCGGATGCCCTCCCAGCCAGCGCATCTCCCGGCACCACGGCTGCTGCAGCCATGGCACCATTGCCGCCGAGAAAGCCCGCCGGCTGTGCAAGGAGAAGCTGCCAGTGGAGGACGTCTACTTCCACTCGTGTGTCTTCGATGTGGTGGCCTCGGGGGACAGCAACTTCACCCTCGCGGCTCGTGGCGCCTTGGAGGATGCCAGGCTCTTCCATCCAGATGCCAAGAAGCTTCACCTCTTCCAGCGTGACGCTGCCCGCCAGGTCGCCACCAGCTCCTTCCTCTGCCTCATCCTGGCCGTGATTCTGGTACTTGCCTGGGAGATCTAAACTCTGCCCACATTGGCAGCATCCAGAGTGTCTTCCTCCTGAGGCGCCAGATGCCAAGGCAGGGGGGGCTCCCTGAGGGTCGCAGAGACCCCGGCCAGCCTGGCAGTCTCCCTGGACAGAGCCTGAACCTGCCGCTCAGAGCAGTCCTGCTGGGCAATTTCTGCGGCAGCTGGGCGGCTGGTGATATCCGTGGGTTGTTTTTTTTTTTTTTAAGGGAGACTTTGAAGGGCCTGAGGCAGCCTCTCTTGTCTGCTGCAGAAGTTTCTCCCTGGAAAGACGGACCTTCTCCTTTCCCCCAAGCCCTCTGGGGGGGGGGGCAGCATCGGAAAACAGGCCCAGCTTCAGGCTTCCTTCAGTCACAAGG
>QLTV01000994.1:227031-240708 GCA_003457575.1 Thermophis baileyi
TTGTGTTAGACAGGCGGGGGGGGGGGAAGGTGGAGTCCCAGTTGTGTATCTCACATGTCCTACTGTACACCTGAGATATGAACTGTGCCAAGAAGGGCCAGGGAGATGGGCTGGTGGGAGGGATCTGGTGCAGCCTAGAAGCCAAGTCTCCCCTGTCTCCCCCAGTTGGCAGCCTGGGGCACCTCCTGTCAGCCAAGCTGCCCCCCCCAACTTGCTCTGCCTTCTTTGTGGGCGCACCAGAAGAGTTTTAAGGCACAGGAGACTGAAGCGCTTGCAGTCACTCCCTAGCGAGGAGGGCAGGACAATGGGGGGTGGGGGGGAGGCTGCACAGACCCACAGTGACCCCACAGGATGCTTTCACCAACCCTCTGCAACAGCTGGGGGTCCAGGCCGGAGAGAGGAAAGCCCGGGCAGCCCCAGGGGAGGGAGGGGGCTCAAGCAAGAGGGAGGGGTGCAGAAGAGGCTTCCTCCAGGATGGCTACCGTGGCAGAAGGCTTTGGGGGGGGCGGACTCAGAGTGCCACGTCTTGCAGAGACCCTCCTGGCTGGCAGCAGGTTCACTTGGGGGTGAGACCCTCCTGTTGGGTGGGGGGCACCTAAGAGCAGCCACATCTTGCCCTCTTATAACTGGACCCACACAGGGTGCAGGCTGCAAGAGGGAGGGGGGAGGAATCGCCCCTCCCAAGGAGTCCATTTCGTACCACAATTTGCAGCATGCACAGCTGTGGCCGAGCCGGGCAGGACTTTCACTCGGTCAGCCTTCAGCCAAAGGGGGGGGGCACGAGGGGTGTGGACTTCAGCTTTGATCATTCCCAGCCAGCGTTGACCCAAGTGCAAACCACTTCTCTTAAGAGGGGCTATAAGGAGGCACCTGTTGTACCTGAGGCCGGCCCCACCCTGGTTTGTCCAAAAAAAAACCAGGGCTAAAACTCAACTGATGCCCCCCACTTGGTGGCTACCTCCAACCATTAGGCCTCACTGTACTGAATTGGGCCTCAGTGCCCCCAGTGCCATGAGTGGGAGGCTGCCCGCTGCTTTTGCCTGGGGCTGCCAACGGATGCCTCTTCTGCGGGTAAGATGGAGAATGAGTTTCAACAGAGGCAGGAGGGAGATAGATAATCACTGCTCTGTGGGTGCTCCGTTGCCCTCCCCACTTATCTGTCTTTACAAAGAGGAAAGGGGGAGCCCTTGAGGAAGGGGCGTATGGAGAATCTGGACCCTCACAAAAGAACCACCAGAGACTGTTAAAGCAGCAAGGAAGGAAACGTAGAAGAGTAGCAGGACCGGCGGCCACCGCGTTATCCTCAGCCGGGCAGCAGGTGCCACACTCTGCATTGTCCACAAGTCCAGCCTGGAAAGAGGCCGGGAAGGGGGAGAGGGAAAGAGCCCCCTGAATATCAGGGGGCAGTCATGAGGTACCTGCACCCCACCAGGATGCAACGCCCACTTCAGACGTGAGTCTGCATGCGCTGCTGGAAACGCTGCCCGTAGTCCGAGGAGGTGTACGAAAAGCGAGTTGCCGTGGTGTACTTTCCCAGGGGGTCGTACGTGTCGTAGGCCGCCCGGTCCAGGGTGGGTGGTGGAGGCTGACTGTAACCCAGGCGGTAGGTGGCATAGCCGGCACTCGGGGGGAAGCCTGAATGACCCCCATAGTTTTCATAGGAGAGTTGGCTGGCCGTGTCGGCAGTGGCCGGTGTGGGTCCCGGGACTGGGTCTCCGCTGTAGTCGGAGGCAGGGCCACGGCCGTAGCTGCTGAGCTGGGCGTAGCCACTGGAATGGGAGAGGCGCGAAGACGGCCGCCCGTCGTAGCGAGCCGGGCCAGGGGTGCGATAGTCCGTGTAGAGCACCGTGCGGGAAGACGGCCTGTCCTCGTGGGCACGAACGTTGTAGTAGCCATTGGTGGGATCCTGGGGGACCAACAGGGAGAGAAGGGCTGCAGCAGCTCAAGTGGCAGCTTCACAATCGCTGCCGAACACAAAGAATGAAAAGTGGAAAGGAAAACCCCCTCCAGCACCAAAGCTCTGCCTGGCAGTGGGAGCCCCCCGCCCCAAGTGTTTGGATGCTGCTGTGGATGCCACTGGCTGGAGGTGGGGGAGGGGTTTCTGAGGTGACCCCTTCAGTGAGGCTCCTCTGCTTCATAGCCACGAGGGCCCACAGAAAAGGGCCCAAACTCTTCCAGGTTCCATCACAGGCAATGGCCGGCAACCCCTCCCCCCTCCTGGGCTGCCCCACGGTAGAGGGTGCCATCAAGCACCCTCCCTGCGAGTCAGGCAGGCCTCAGAGCTCTCTGGCTGGGGCCAGCAGCCTCCTTCTCACCTTCAGTTCGTATTCTTCCCGCGTGTCCACCGTGTCACAACGCAAGTCCTGCTTCAGGTCCACGTCGTCCTTGAAGGACTGCAGGGGGCAGATGGGAGGCAGAGAAAGACCCCAAATTTCAGCCAGGCAATATCTGACTGTCGTGCTTCACAACATCCCGAAGTACCATTCCGTCCCTATTACTCTCTTGCGGGCATCCTGAGAAACCCCTACGACCCCGCGGTGTCAGGCCGAAGCCATTTCAGTTGGGGTCTTTGGCCTGCCACACTTTATACTATTTTAATATGTATTCTTTGCTGTGGGAATTTGGGAGGGGGAATTGCATGAGGGCTGTTTGTTATGTAGCCATAACAAATTCTTTCTAGATAGTCAAGGTCATCCTTTGTCTTCACACTTCTGCACCTGCACGGGAGGAGATGGGTGGATGCTGCCAAGTTGGCAGTTGAAGATTGGTTCACGTGATGGACTTGGGGTTGTGGGGACAAGGGCTTGAACTTTCAACTGGGTGGAGAAACCCTGGAGCTTCAGATTCGGGTTTCTCCCAGATGTGCCAACATGGCTTTGTTAATAAATTGGGACTTTGAGGAATACTTTGCCTCGGACTCTGATTTAAGTTCGGATGCTATTTGGAACCCTGACACGCGGTTTCCCAGGGAGTTCGTCTTAGGCCAGCAGCCTGCCAGGCTCCCCATGGCTCTTTGCCCCATTGATCTCTCTCCCTGACGGATGCGTTTCCCAGCTCTGACCCACAACCCTCGACACCTTCCCATCCACAAACACCCCCACCCTCTCCTCGGTCTGAGCCATCATTTCAAGAGGGGGAAGAGACGCCTCGCGTGCCTTCTGACCCAGCTGGCAATTGGGTTCAAGAAAGAATGGCAGGTCCCCCCTTAGGCTTTTGGGGTGAAGGAGCCGGGTGGGGAGGCCCCTCACCGAGTAAATGGCTTTCATGACCCGCGTTGCGGTAGAGACACTGGCCGTGTCCTCCTCGTGGTCTGTGTGCAGCGTCAGGGGCTCCCGGTTCACCGTCTCCACTTTGATGTCCAGCTTACGCAGGGTCACGTCTTTTCGGCCTGGGCAGGAGAGAAAATTCATCCCATTTTGGATTCCTGGCAGAAGGAGAACCTCAGGGATTTCTCGGGCGGAGCCACCAGCGCTAAGCAACGTTTCCCTCAAGGGATGGTTCTTGTGCCGAGGGACCGGATGAGCACCTGACCAATTTCCCCAGCAGAATAAAAAAAAAGTCCAAGGTCTCATCTGACGTGCCCAGGAAAGAGCCACTTCAGTGCCCAGGAAGCAGACGGTGCTCCCCGGGCTCGGCTCGAAAAGGCAATTGGAGAAACCAATGGGGCATAGAAGCCGAGTTTCGGCCAAATGAGTAAATAGAGCTTCCCCAGCTAGGAGCAGTATGCCGCTCAATAAATACCAGCTGACAGTCCTGTGGCGACCGATCCCCCAGCTTGGCTCTCTGTAAAGCAGATCATGCCCCAATGACCCCACGCACACCAGACACTCACTCCCTTTGCGACGTCGGTAGAGGAAACATCCCAGCGCGATGAAGCAGAAGATGAGCAAAATACCAGCTGCAATGGTGGCACCAGCAATGATGCCCACTGGCAGAACCTCTGCGAAAGGGAAGCAATGGGAAGACAGGGCTCTCTCCAAGGATCGATCAAGCTTGTACACGCTGGCTTTGTCCCTCCACGCCTGAGTCAAAGCCATCCCGTCTCCTTGCGGGGAGTGGGGGGGGTGGGGGCAGAGCAAGTAAAGAGGGGCAGCCCCAGCCCCGTTAGAGGGAAACCCAAGAGGAACCCCCGAGCTAAGTCCGAATCAAGGGCAGCCTTCAAACCCAGCAGCAGGCATCAAAGGGCAGGACTTTATCTGGGACCGGCATGGGCAGAGGACCGCTGAATTTGCACAGCCCCCACTCATTCTCCCCCCCCCCACTCCTGGCCTTCCCTGGGGCACAAGGGCAGCTGCTGCAGATGAAAGCTGGGAAGAGGCCTTCCCTGGGGGCTTGCCGCTGCCCCCTTCTGCCTGCCCACCTTTCTCCTCCAACTGAATGATGGCCGTCTGTGGACCGAAGGCATTCCAGGCGGTGCAGTTGTAGCGCGTCTGGAAATCCACCTCCATCACGTTGTTGATGGTGAGGGTGGAGAGCACCCCGTCCCCCGTGTTGCTCCGCTCGACGGTGTAGCGCTCCAAGGTGCCCGTCTCCAAGATGTTCTCCTTCCAGCCCCAGGCCTTCCAGGGGAGAAGGGGAAACAGTCTTGACACCCGTCCATCCGTCCATCCGTCCGTCCATCCATCCGCCAGCCAGCCAGCCAGCCAGCCAGCCAGCCAGGCGAGCCTCCATCCAGGTCCCTAAACACGTCCTGCTCCCAGCCAGTATCGTTAATGGGGACTCACGATTCGGTCGGGGAGGGGCGTGCTCCCAATGAAGCACTCCACTTTTCCTCGGTCACCCCGCACAGCGTACTGGATGGCATCGCTGGAGATGATTGGCGGACCTGGAGAAACAGCAAGGGGGAAGGACAGAAAAGGGGGTTAGGAGACCGACCGAGAGAGAGAGACGAAGACCCCGATGGGGCAGCTGAGGTGGTTAGCAGCCTCCCCTCTTCCCTGGGGTGCATCCCTCTGGGAAGGCCCAGACAAAGCAGCCGTGCCCCGTTGGTGAGGGGGCGCCCCTGTTTTCACTCACCGTTGACAGAGAGGGCCACTTGGCGCTCGCCCACCCCGATCCGAGGCACGATGGCCTTGCAGACGTACAGCCCCGCGTCCGACTGCTTGACAGACTTGAGGTGCAGCTGGTTGCTGTTGCCGAGTATCTGGGGGCGCAAAGGGATGCAAGGCGCCTTTGGTGGGGGGGGGAGGGAGGGGGCAGGTCCATCGTGGGGCAGCACCTTCCCTCCCTCCTGAGAGAACCCAAGCAAGACATGGGTGCAACCCCCTGAACCACCAAACTGGAGCTGCTTCTAAGAAGAAGTTGCTTGAACCCCCCACCCCCAAATCTGGTCCTCTGGGGCAAGGAGGGAACGCACCATGTTGGATTCCTTCTTGGCCCAGGTAAGGGTCAGCGGGGGATTCCCGGTCCACACGCAGGTCAAGGTGACGTCCGAGCCAATATCAGTGGTCAGGGGCTTTGGATCCACCACGATCCGAGGAGCAACTGGCAGAGGAGAGCAAGGTAAGAGATGCCAGGGGAACCACCCCTTTTCCCTCAAAGGCCCCAGGGGAGACCAGGGGCCCAGGTGGCTGAAAGTGGGAGGGGCTGCAGGGAGGAGGCGTGGCTTCCCCAGAAAGGCTGCCCTTTCTCATCTCGGCCTTGGCAGCCGTGCCCCCCCCCACTCACAATGGACGTCCACCAGGGTGCTGACATTGGTGCTGCCCACGTCGTTGCGCACTTCGCAAGAGACGGGCTCCGTGAAGAAGGTGTAATCCACCTGTGTCTCGTATTTGCTCTCCTTGGCATCCTCAATCATCGTTCCGCCTTTCGCCCACCTGGCAGGGTTGGAGGAGAGATATCCCGTCAGGCCAAGCATTCGGGGAGTCGGAGGAGCCTCCCTGCAAGAGCAGGCGAGGGTCTGGAAGTCCATCATTCCCACCCGACCAGTGCCTGGCTCACCTGTAGCCTTTGATCTCCGGATTGGCATTGGCCAAGCAGGTGAAGGTGACTCTTTCTCCTTCCTGCACCGTCTGTGGCTGAATGGACAGCGTCACCGTTGGAGGGTCTGCCACGCAGAAGGAACGGTTAACAGCCATGAGGCCGATGGCTGCCTCTTTCCTTTGATCTGATCGCATAGTATCCCCCGATTTCATGACCCCCATCAAGTTCCTCCTGGGCACCCTCCATGCAAATACTGTTGGCATCCTCTTTTGCCAAGCTTTGCCAAGGGGTCTACAACTAGGCTGTCACGCCAGCTGGTCATCGTCCCATCCAGGTTGAATTCAGAAACCAACATATTAACCAGCTCCAACAAGGACACTTAGCTGTCTCTTCTCTTCCAATTTTTCCCAGAACCCCAAGCCACGGCCAACAAATCAGCTGCGCTCCTCCCCTTCCTCCGTGGCCAGGAAGGGCCCCTTCTGAACCAAATGCTTAGGGTCCTTATCAGTGGTGAAATGCTACCGGTTTGCCCCAGTTTGGGCGAGCCAGTAGCGGCGGCGGCGGGTGGCTCGGAGAACCGGTAGCAGCGGCAGCACGAGGCTGCGCCCACCCGCCCCGACGTCATCACTTCCTGGTTTTTAACCCTCTGCGCATGCGCAAAGCCTTCTGCGCATGCGCAGAGGGTCAAAAATCAGACCCGATGTTGGTGCGTGTGAGAGTGGAGCGAGCGCGCGCTTCCGAACCGGTAGGGAAGATAAGTAGATTTCACCGCTGGTCCTTATGCCCCAAAGAGGGTCTCCTTACGGTGAACGTTGAGCTTGATGGAGGCCTCCTTGCCCGCAGGGATGGCATCGTTGCTGCAACGGCACACGTAGACTCGCCCGATGTCCAGGTCAGTGGGCGTGATGAGCAGCTGGCTAATGGTGGTCTCTCTCTTTCCATCCATTAAGACTTCCTGGAGAGGCAACAGAAGCGGGAAGCCTGGGAACACGGCTAAGGGGAGCCCGAGAGCCATCAGAACTGAGACCACGACTTTCTTCCCGGTCAGAAAGGCTGATCCATACACAGCTTCCCTCTCTGCACTCAGGATGGTGGCTGGGCATTGCACTCTGGTGAATAACGCCCTCCCCCCCACCCCACCCCGCGCATGAAGGACCCCAGAATCTTCTCTGGTGTCCCCAGGGGAGCTTCTGCACAGGGTGTCGGAACTGAAGCAGCAACACAGCCTTTTGTTAGAAAGACTCTCAGCAGAGAATCGTGCTCCGGTGGCAGCAGCCCTTCCCGTGCCCTGCCCCGAATCTGGGGGTAATTGCACCAATCATCACTTCCAAATTAGCCTGGAACCAAAACGTTTCAGCCATGCCTATTAAATGCCCAATGAGGTCGCCCAAATTAATGCCAACGCACCATAAACTGCTTGGGGATTAATGAGCGAAAAACGGCCTCGCCAGAGCAAGGAGGCCGACAGCGCTGCCAGTGGGAAGGTTATTCTGGATTTTGGTGGAGAGAAATGAAATTAAGAATTGGGCAGGGGGGGAAGGAAGCGCTCCCAGGAGGAAAGAGGAGGTGGAGAGAAACCCATTTGCAGCCGAGCAGGATTCGCCCTTCGCACACGGCGCTCCAGGCACAGAGGCTGAAAACCTGCAACGCCTCCGAACACTCGAGAGACGCTTGCTGGGAATTAGGGGAGTTGCAGTCCGATACGCCTGGGGGGCAGCGGGTTCTGCGGACTGAGATCCTGCATGGCTTCCATGGCAGGTTTTTTGGCCCCTCATCGTGTCTGCAGGGTCAGTTTCCTCACGGTACCTGCAGACCCCAAGCAGCCCTCCCACCAATGTCACCCAGCGTACCGTGGCGGTAGCAGCCTCGGACTGTGGCAACCCATCACGGAACCAGATGATTGTGGCCGCAGGCTTGGCGTTCTGTGCTCGGCAGGTGAGGTTGTGTGGTGTGCCGGCGCGGAGCAAGATCTCGGGGGCCCCGTCAATCATCGGGTCTTCAGGGGGAACTGCCAGAGAAGCAGACATAGCAAGCCACAGCCAAAAGTCAAGCCGCGGGTTCACAGCCCAGATCCTGAACAGAAGCCAGGCTGGTTTGGGGGCCCAACAGTTGTGCAGACCCTCCAGTCCCCAATGGGAAAAGCGGGGCGATAACAGGCACCCCCATTCCCCACACTGTTTAGAAAGCACTGAAGCGTCTGGAAAAGAAAACAGTCGGCACCCAGAGCCCCCGGGAGGGTCCCTGGCCACGAACAGCTATTAACAAGGGTGGGAGGCAACTTGAGAACGTGGGACAGGGAGGCAGCAGGAGGGGAGGGGGAGCCACGTTGCTGGGGCTCCAGCCATGTTTTTCCAAGAGGGAATTCCCCTCCCCTACCAAACACTCACTGAGGACTGTCAGCTTGGCACGCTGCGATCGCAGGGCAGCTTCTGTGGCCTGGCATTCATACAAGGCATCGTCGGAGAGCTCCGCGTCGGTGATCTCCAGATTGAACTGGCCGGAATCCGTTACCCCAATGATCCGGTAGCGTGGCCAGGCTGAGAAGAGAGAGGCCGGTGAGCAGGAGCAGAGCAGAGCAGAGAGCAGGGCCTGGTGCCCAGCTGGCATCGCCCTCCTTCCTGCTTGGCCTGCCCTGCCTGGACTTGGTGAGGCTCTGCAAAGCCTCTGGCTGCCCACTTGCAAACTCTGCCATTGTCCTGTAGCTACACTCTTCAACTCCGAGAGGGTTAGGGTCTTCAGGGCAGCCCTGTCTCCACTACAAATCTGGGGGATACCCCCCCCCTGTACCCTCCGCAAGATTTGGGCTGAAGGTAGCCCCGGCCTCGTCAGTCAATGGCAAAAGGTAAGCTTTGTCCTTAGGGCATCTGCAAGGAGAGGCTTGACCTCCCCAACCGTGTGTGTGTGGGGGGAGGGGGGAAGGTGGCATTCCCAGTGGCCAAGAGATGAGGTGGTCAATAGCCCCACCCAGCACACTGCCCCACCCCAAGAAACACAGGGCAAGGAGCGCAGCCGCCCCCGGCCCCCCCAGCAGCTTTCTCTCCTGCATTGAGTTGGGTCACCTTGGTGTAAAATTCGAGTGTCTTAAACGGTGGATGATCACTTGTGAGGAATGAAAGCAGGCGAGGCAGACGTCTGCAGAATAAAAAATCACGGGAAACTGCCACATTAATTAATAAGAGGCGGCAGATGAATCGGGGGGGGGGGAGATCCGTCCTCGGCGCCCTGTGCTGGAGCGGTGGCGCTGTTGGGCTGCATGGAGCGGTGGCGCTTGGAAGGAGGCTGCCTGATGCTGGGAAGGGGGGGGAGGGGAGGGGGCTTGCCCCACAGCCCTGTCCCGTCTCTGAGGGCAGCTGGCGTTTTCAGAGATGGTGCCCTGTGGTGGGTAGGGAAGATATCCCAGGACGAAGCCCCCCTCCCCCCCCGGAGCAGAGAATCTCACCTTTGAGGCCTTGTCCCATTCCCAGAGCCAGGCCATCTTTGGTCCACTGCACGATCCCGGAGTAGTTCAGCACCACGCAGGACAGCACCACCTTCTGCCCAGCAACCACCGTCTGGTCCTCCGGTTCCTCGAGGAAGCGGGTCTGGAGGACTGAGGGGAGGGGGAGAATGCGGCAGGCTGAGTTATTTCATCCTGGATTTAATGCAACGATTCATGGGAATTGGATCTGCAGAACTGCCATGAACAGTGGCAGTCCACCTTAGAGAGGCTAAGGATGGCAACAAGCAAAAGAGCCAGCTGCAGCTCGAGCTGCCCAGGTTCTCAGGAGCCTCCTTGGGGAGGCAGACAAGGTGAATCAGGACAGCAGGGCACAGGCTGCGAAGGACTTCGCCCAAAAGAGACGTTTTCGTCCCTCAGGGCTTCATGGCATCAACTGAAGCTATGGAGCAGGGGGATCCGGGAGGAACCCCCCCCAAAAGCAGGATTGCTCTCCTCCCCCCACAAACTGTCAGTCCCCCCCCCCAGGAATACCTCTTTGCCATCTGTACATGATTATTGTTGAAATAATCATTAACTTGTTAAAAATGTGCCACCTAATTAATTGGGGTTTCCTTCCGCGTTGGATTTTAAAAAAGGAGGGGGTGGGTTTCCAGTCAATGGATCAACCAGCCAAAGGCTTCTCTTGCAGCCCCAGAGAATTGAGAAAATATGGCAGAGTGAGGGGGGGGGATGCCCAATGATGCAGGAGGCACTTTCTGGCACTCAAAACACACTGAATGCCCCCCAATTCCGGGCCCAGTTTTAAATCAACTCAGCGGTGCCACCAAAAACACTAAAGAGTTTGACTGCAACATGCGTAAGTAGGGACGCCAAACACACAAGGTATCCTGTGCCCTGGGCACCCAAAGCCTAGAAGGAGCCCCCAAGGCAACCCCCTGGCAGGAGGGTCCCTTGGGCATCACCTTTCCCATCCTCAGGAGGGAAGCCAAACCGACTGGACACAGCTCGAGAAAGACTGGACCCTCGACCGGCCCCGGCCCTTCCCTGCCTCACTCTGCTCGTCTGTTAAACTGCTTGTAATGACCGGATTTAAAAACAGCAACAAAAACCACTCCGAAAACTGAATAACGCTTTTATAAATGGCAATAAAGATGCAAAGGAATGGCCATGTCCACTTTGCAGGGCTGCTGCAATGGGCACACTTAAAAATCACAGGGTGGTGTTATTTTCTGGATGCTGTGCCTCTCCCTCGACACAACTGCCCGGTACGAGCGCAGGTGCGCAGACCCAGCGAGGCAGAGCGGCTCCCTCATGCCAGCCACAGAGCGGCTCGGAAGAGGCGATAGGCACGATAAGCAGGCACTGCAAAGAGATTTCATTTAAGGTTGCTGTCACTTCTCTCCAGATAAGAGAAAACGCTGCAGTCCTATTGATTGTTGAGCCGGGAAGGGAAAAAATGCCAGCACACGTCACAAGAAATAATTTGTGTATGGAGGGAAAATGTTTGCAGGGCCAAGAGCCCCCTTTCTCCTCCCGGAGCTGCTGTGCCTTCCTCTCATGCACTTGGCCCCAGATCAGGGGCAAACAGGGGCAGAAAAGACAGACGGCTGGCTGGTGGGAGACAGGACTGGGCTCGGAGGCTGCAATGCTCCTCCCAAGCTGGAAACCAGGAATAAAATTTTTGGGAAAGCCACCTCCCCGTGGTTTGGAGCAAAGAGGAAAAGTGGGCGAGGGCCATTCTGAAGTTGCCTTCTAGCCCAGCCAGGTGGATCTCTTCCGTCCGACGCCAAGACCGTCTCCAAAGCAGTTGGAGCCCCTCCAGGGGACCCAGATCAGAGGTGGGTTCCTACCGGTTCTATAGAACCGTTAGTAACTCCGCGATGATGTCACGGAGCCGGTTCTTTCGGTGTCTCCGTGGGTGCCGCCATCTTGGATTTTGCTTCTGCGCATGCGCAGAAGCTATTTTTTGATTGCTGCGTGTGTACGTGCACGACCCTGAGCGAACCGGCAGCAAAATAGCAAAAGCACTTAGACTTATATACCGCTTTACAGTGCTTTACAGCCCTCTCTAAGCGGTTCACAGAGTCAGCATATTGCCCCCAACAATCTGGGTCCTCATTTTACCCACCTCGGAAGGATGGAAGGCTGAGTCAACCTTGAGCCGGTGAGATTTGAACCGCCGAACTGCAGCTAGCAGTCAGCTGAAGTAGCCTGCAGTGCTGCACTCTAACCACTGCGCCACCTCGGCTCTTGAGGATCCGGAACCCACCCCTGACCCAGATCTATCCCCCTTCCCAGGAGAGGCTGGAAATCCCAGGCCCTTTGGCGAAAGAGGGGGCAGGCGGTGTGGGCTACGCACCCCTGGCGCTCCCCCAGCACCGATTCAGTCACTGGGGGGAGCTCCACGGGTGGCCTATCACGGAGGGCCATGTTCGAAACAGAGCATGCCCCCTTCCCCAAAGCACAGTGGCTTAAAACGCCGGTCTTGTTCTGCCTCCTTCTGCAACAGCGCTGGGGAGAGGGACTGGTCCCAGCTGCCCCTCAGTCAGCCTCCCCCCATTGCCCGCCTTGTCAGGAACCCTGCCATCTCCGGGCCTTGACCCGTGTCCCTTGGGGCTCTTTCTTGAGATGCAGGAAAGGACAAGGGGACGTGGTTGCAGGCTGCCCGAAGCCAAGATCTGGGGATGCCCAGCGGATCGTAAGTCCCGGGTGGAGCTGCAGAAAGTGGGTCAGCAGCTAATGCTGGAGGCTGAACCTCTAGATGCTAATGGACTACAACTCCCATCCTTTGGCAACACTGACGGTGGTGGCTGGCAGCTAATCACAATGGAGTCACAATCATATGGATCACAGAGGGCTTTTCAGTGCCCAGTCCGGAATCTATTCAACGGCCCCAAGCGAGTTTCCTAAAGCCGGCTGAGGAATTCTGGGAGTTGAAGTCCACAAGTCTTAAAGTTGCCAAGGTTGGAGACCCCTGCCTCAGAGAACAGCAGGTGGCAACGGGGGAGCTTTTCCTGGGAGGCAGCTGTAGAAAAGCCCCCGTTTTCCTCATCCCCAAATTGCCTGGTACCTTCCTCAGAAGAGAGATGGGACTCTCCATGCAGGGAGTTTCAGCAACCTTCAAAAACACCCCCCCACACACACACACCCCTGCTGGGCTGGGGGGAGCACCTGGAGGGGAGAGCGGTGGATGCCTTCTTTCCTCCCTCCGGGCCCTCCTGGCCCTCAGCTCAAGGCGAGGAGCCGGGGAAGGGAAGGGGCCCAACCGCTCCCAGCTGAGGAAGACTAAAGGCAGCATTAGAGCCAAGCAAGGGGGGCTCGCCTCAAGCCCACCCCTCGATTTATCAATGGGAAGGCTGGTTAAAGCCTCCGGTTTCTCGACTCCGGGTCTCTCTCTGCTGGCTATTAAAGCAGGGCCCAAAGGAAAGCTTTTCATTTCCACCAACAGCTTTCAGAAGGAACTAAATCTCCCTGCTCACTTTGGCTTTTTGTCGCCTTTTCTCCTCCCCTGCGTTTCCTCCCCTCTTTTGAATGGAAGCCTTTTCCCCTCCCCAAGCCCCTCGCTTTCTCCCTCCATAAAAGCAACCTGTGCATAGTGTGCCTCCAAGGAACATGGGAATGAAACAATTGGCTGCCCTGGGTATTTTGGAGATGAGGGGGAGGGCCCCGGGAACTGCCCTTGCTTGGGCACAGAAGAGAGGGCAGTGCGTGAATCTGCTAAAGGAAGGACGGAACAAACTGCTCTCCCCTTGCCTCCTTGAGCTCCCCCCCCCCAAGGAGGTTAAGCAGCACTGGGGGGCTGCCCATCTGCTGCAAAGCCTCCCCTGCAACCTGCCAGGGGTGCTGTACGTTTGATGGCTGGCTGGAGACCCCTCCTTAGACTCCCCTGGCCTCCCCTCCTTCAGCCCACTCACTCCGCCAAAAGCATTTCTCCAGCCTCAAAAAGGTGGAAACAAGACAGCCGACTCGCCTTCAAAGCAGCAAAGGAGAGGAACAAAGAATCTGCCAACTAATTGACGGGGAACAAATTTAGGTCTGGGGAATGGAAAGAGGAAGGAGGGATTTTGACAGGCATGAATGAAGACGACGAGAGAAGCAGCCAGACATCCAAGATTTGGCAACATCAAAGTTCCCGTCAGAGCCGTTACCCGTCGTGTGCCAGGGGAGCCTCTCTCCCTGCGTCTGTCTGGCAGGCACCCTCTGCAGACGGGTACGGGGGTCTCCAAGGGGCGCCCTTACAGGCTCTTTCCCTGCACTGGCACTGTGGCTCCCGGCTGCCCTCAGCGACCCCAGGGGAATCCCACCCCCAAACATCT
>QLTV01000994.1:261653-274807 GCA_003457575.1 Thermophis baileyi
GGGGACGCTCTCCCGCCGCTTCCAGCGCAGCCCCAGGCAGGCAGGCAGGCAGGCAGGCAGGCAGACGTGGTCCCGAGACTCCGGCCTTGCCCAACTTGGCGAGGGGCGCGCCCCTCCCCTCCCCCCGCCGTGGCCAAAGGGTCTCCCCTTGCGAGGATTCGGGGGGGGGGAGGCAGATTGTAGGCAACCCTCGTTTCTACAACACCCTCGTTGGGTGGGTTCACACACCACCCGCAGGAGCCCCAGCAACTCGCAAGACCCAGAGAAGCTGCCCGGCTTTGCCCGGCTTGTCCCGGATGTGCACCCCTTCCCGGGCAAGGTCCCCCCCCCGGGCCCGACCGCCCCTTACCTCCCGGCGGGGCTGCACAGAGGCAAAAGCCGCAGCTTTCCGGGAGAGGCTCCGCTGGCTTCGGCTCCCCCATCCTGCACCCGCTGACATCCCTCTCTCACCTCGCACCTGCAGGATTAGCAGGGTGTTTCTGAACATGCGCAGAGTGCCTCTTCCCTCGGCACGGACCAGCCCGGGCTTGCGTGGCTGATCTGCGCGACCCGCCGTTTCGGCCGGCTGGAAGCTGCTGCTGCCGCCGCGGCTGATTCGGAAGCCTAACGGGATGGCGGCTGATGGGACGGGGAACCCCAACCTCCGGAGGTGGGACCTGGGTCAACTCAGGGCGCTTCGAGCAGCCCTGCAAAGTAGACCGGCCCGAGCCGAGCCGAACCGAGGCTTCCGTCCTCCGGGCTTAGAATGTCGTTTGAATGGGATCCATCCACACGAAGTACCGCTGGGCGCTTCCTGCTGGGTGCCCCAGGCGGGCTTCGGCCCTAACCGGAGAAGCGGGGTCCGGGGCTGGGAAGGCTGGTGGGGCAGCAGGCCGAGAGCCTGGACACCCCCGCCCCAACTCGCTGTGTGCCTGCCTGGAAGGCTCTGACAGGGCACAGCGCCTCCCCCAGGAGGCGATCGGCTGCGGGCCCTGGCCGGCGCTCCTCCCTCCTGGCCTTCGAGGCCAGAGCCGGTCGCGTCCCCGCCCGGGCCTCCAAAGGGCTCCCCCCCCGCCCCCTTGGTCAGCCCCCGGAATGGGGAGGCCTTTCCAGCTTGCTTCGCCCCACGCAATTCAGGGGCCTCCGTGGCAACACAGCACCCGCCCCTCCCCCGGCATTGAGCGAGAGCTGGGGCAGCAACAAGGAGCACCCCCCCCATCCGTCCCCTTTGGATCCCGTCCGGGATCCGTGGAAAAACTTCTTCCACCTTCTTTCGCTCCCTGCAAAGTTGGAAAGCGCTTTTCGGAAGCTCCCTGGCGCCCTCCGGTGGCGACAAGCCCTCAAAAAGACTGCTCTCCCTCGCGGGGTCGGCGGACTCTGCACCCCGGAATAATTAGGGTTGGCCTTGGCCTGCATGCTTGAAGATCGTTCCTTCAAGAGCTGAGATGCCAAAAGGGAAACCGAGGCTCAGCGTGAGACATCTGAAGGAAAAGGAGGCGGCACGTTCCAGCCAGCCTCAGCACTTGCATGCTATAGCCAGCCTCTCGCTGTAATTAACTTTTTAATTAATTAATCCATTAACGGTCTCTCTGGGCCTCCCCAAAGGCACCCTTGTCTGAGGTTCTTGCTGATGCGGGCCTTCCCCTCGGGCCTTGGGGGCTTTGTTTTTTTTTTAAATAAAGTTTTTTATTTTTTATGTCTCATACAAATACATAAATATACAATCGCTTAACCATTAATAAACATTTACCTTATCTTTCCTAAAATTGATACATAAAATATATGATCAGCGTTGCTCTTTTACCATTCCATATATTCCACAACAACCCTTCCCCTCCTTCTCTCCCCTCATTCCCCTTCTCTCCTTTCCACTTTCTTCTTTCCTCCTCTCCTCCTTCTCTCCTTCCCCTTCCCTTCCCCCACTCCTCCCCTCTACCTCCCTCCCAACCCTCTCTCCTACTCTTATTTCCCCTCCCTTTCTTCCTCTCCTTTTGGCCTTGGGGTGCTTTGGAATGGCACATGGCATGATGATGACCCCAGCTGGGTGCAGAGGGGGGCAAGAGACAGCAGAGCCCACACTTCGGCCGCCTCACCTTGTCAACAGATGGACTCGGCTGCCTGCCAGGTTTCTGCAAAAGTGGTGCAGTCCATAATACACCTGCTTGCAAGGCAACACATGGCTGTGGCTGTGGATCACACCGGCAGCCACCAGGGCACAAACATAGGTGTGCCCTCCGGGTCTCCCCCCCCCCCGATGTTTCCTCTTGGCTGCACTTCCAGAGGGCCTGGAGGCAGCCACGGTGTTGTTTTCAGACAATTAGCTGTAGCTCTGGACCCATTCAGAGGCGAGCAGGAACCAGTGGCGGCTGAGCAAGGGAGGCGGGGGCACCTGGCCCTGTGCACATGTCGCTCTATGCGGGAGAGAGCCCGAGGCTCTGCGGCTGCAGCTGAATCTTGGGAGGACGGCTTCCACACCTGAACCCCTCTCGGCATGGGCTGTTTCCAGGCCCTCGGATCTGGGGTGCCCCCATCCTCCTTCCTTGGCACAGCAGCGGCCCCCACCTGGCCAGAGCCTCGGCTGCCTTCCACCTCCAGAGAGGCCCCAACTCAGGGGTGAAATCCAGCAGGTTCTGACAGGTTCTGGAGAACCGGTAGCGGAAATTTTGAGTAGTCCGGAGAACGGGCAAATGCCACCTTTGGCTGGCCCCAGAGTGGGGTGGGAATGGAGATTTTGCAGTATCCTTCCCCCAGGAGTGGGGAGGGAATGGAGATTTTGCAGTATCCTTCCCCTGCCACGCCCACCAAGCCACGCCCACAGAACTGGTAGTAAAAAAAATTGGATTTCACCATTGCCCCAACTCCATTCCAGGGAGGAAAATCCAGGATGCTTGGATGTTTTTTTATTGGACCCTGAGGTTTTTGCACCCAATAGCTGTAACAAGCGAGACGTAAATTTAGCAAGTGGCAAAGAAAGAGCGCAGCTGAGTTTGAGGAACTGGAGAGCCTCCTTGTGCAGCTGCAGCCTAGCAGCCATTACTAAGAGGCGTTTAATGCCCCGGCACACTTCAGTAGCATGAAAGGAGCCTCCAGTGGAACCCCCTGCCATTTGGCTGGGAAGGGGCACCTGAGGGTAATCCTGCGTAGCTTCAGCCTCTCACGTGCCTTGTTTTTACTGCATTTTTTCTTTGTCAGCCTCTTCTAATCTGGCAGCTTTATTTATCTAAACCAGAGGTGGGTTCCTCCCAGTTCGGACCGGTTCGCCCAAACTGGTAGCGACCCGCTGGTGACGTCACAGTGACGTCATGGATCCGGTTCAGTCGGTGCCTGTCCGTGGGCGCCACCATCTTTTTTTTTTTTTTTGTATTTTTTTTTTTTTTTTTTTTTTATAAATTTTTGTTGGTTTTTTTTTCCTTTCTCCTTTCCTTCTGTGCCTGCGCAGAAGCCGGGTTTCTGGCACTGCACATGTGTCGCCATCTTGTTTTCGGCTTTTTGGGGGGGGATTTTTCAGATTTTTCGGCACTGCGCATGCGCGCGCGCCCACGTGGGCGCGGGAGGAAGCGAACCGGCAGCGAGGTAAGTTAGAACCCACCCCTGATCTAAACCACACCCACCAGAGTAATCATTTCCCCATGGTTATCTGGAAGCTGGAAAGTCTAAACAGAGTGAGACCCAGTTACTCCCGGGAGCCCTCAGTCTCCCGCCTCTTCTGTGACCATCATAATAAGACTCATAATGGTGTTTCTCCTACGCTTCATTCTCCACGCATCCTGCAGAAACCCATTTCAAAGCAGCCATGCGCTCTTGGCTCATTAGCAGCCTCTCGGAGGGCTGCTGCCTCAGAGCAACAGCCATGTTCAGCCCCCCCGCCCTCTCTCTCGCTCTCTCCTTAGGTCTCCGCTTGGAGGGCTCGTCCCATAACCATCCTGTGGCGGCTGCCAGGCTCCTGGGCACTCCAGATGCTTTGCCCCTTCTTCTGGAACTGGCCTCCTTGACACAATTTGGCGAAAGGATTTTTGTGCCCATGGAGGGGAGCAAAACGCAGACAGACGGAGAGCCCTGGGGGGCCCCTGCCCCATCTTGCTCTTTGCAGCAGGCCCTTCGTCTCCGAGGAGGCAGAGAGAAGCTGGGAAAGGCGACCCACTTATTCACACAGTGCCTCCTTGGCAACTTTTGGGCAGGGCTGAGTCTGCCAGGAGTCCAGATGGCAAAGGCAGCCTCCCTGGGCATGGCGGAGAGGTACTTTTCAAGAAAACAGGCAGGTTTGTGGGCAAGAGGGAGCCCATTGCCTTCCAGGAAGGCCAGGACAATGGCCCACAGGGACAGCTCACACTTCCCCACTTAGCCCGGCCTTTGTTGTTGTGGGGCAGCTGCCAGGTGACCCAGCTGCCATTTGCCTCTGTCCAGACGCCCCTCCCTGGCAGGAGCCGCCGGCGGAGAAGGCGGAGGGGCTGGCATCTGGATTCAAAGCCTCTTCAGTCTTTCCTCCTGGCTCACCTTCCCAACCTCGCTCGGCGGGTGAAATACAGGTGGGCATAAAAACCACTTGGAAATTCCTGTTAGCTTCATGAGCTCCGAGTGTGTGTGCGTGTGCGTGTGCGTGTGTGTGTGTGTGTGTGTGTGTGTGTGTGCAATATCGCAATTATACAAGTGCCTCTATTTACACATCCTCGGCTTGCTGCAGCTTTAATTAATGTTGGGCAAAGGGAAAAGTAGAGATTTATCCTCCTGGCACGCCGAATGCAGGACCTCAGGGGGCGGCAGAGATGGGTCAAACCTGCTCCCCTGAGGAAAAGTGGCCACCTGCGAATGCCAAGGCTGAGGAAAAATCAGCACTGACGGCTGATGCCTCCATGCACAGGAGCAGTCTATCTGAAATCCCCTCTGGGGATGATAGGAGGCCCTGACTGCCCCACTGCCATCCCCAGCTCCTTCGCCGTGTGCAGAGGCTGCTCCCCAAAAGGTGGGCTGGACTTTCAAGGCTGCTGGGTTTCTCTGGAACCTCCTGCTTGTGGGGTTTGATTTCCCCCCCTCCTCCCCTTGAGCAGGCTTTTTCACCAGGGGGGTCAGCGGGCAGCCCCCCATCCATGCCCAAGCACGGGGGGGGCAGAGCGAAGGACCCTCAAGGAGAGGGGGTGCCCAGAGGGAAGCGCTGGAAGCCTGGCCCGATTCACCAGCCAGCCGTGCAAGTAATATTCCCAAGAGGGCATTTAGACAGAAGCCCGAGTGAGTTATTTAGTGAGAACATTAAGACGGCACAGGATTACTTATTTATGGGAACTTCGTGGCAGATCTGTCACTTAATAATTTATACCACTCAGCATTTAGCAGGGTCGCCAGTAAATAATTCAATTATTATAAACTAAGGGATGCTTTATGATATCTTGAATTACGGCTTCCCCTCCGATTCAGGACCATAAATACGAGGAGTGACAACTGCCTGCCCTCACTGGGCTCCTTGCTGATCCCAACGCTCTCGCCTCGTGGATCGGAAAGCCTGGCATTGGCACCTCCGCTGGGTCTCGCATGGCATCACCCGGGCACCACCGTCTTACGGAGAACGCAAGCGCAGCCCAGCCGGGGTGGGGGGTGGGGGTTCCTGCGTGGAAAGCAGCCCTGCTTGCTTAAGGCAGAATGGAAATCGCTGGGGCGGAAGGGAAGGGGCTGACCTGGTGGTCCCTTGCTTTCAGCCCCCCCGAAGGATCTGCTGCTGAAGGGGGTCAAAAGGCTCGGCTGATGCTGTAGCCAGGTCAATCTTCGCCATATTTCAGAGCTGAGCCCCTGTCTCCGGGGAAGTCCATTGCCCCCCAGAAGATGTCCCTGGCTGAAGGAGGGACATCCCTGCAACATGCCCACCGGCTGCAGCTCCAGGCCTCAATGGCAAATGCCCGGAGGCCTGTTGGTCCTCCGGTGAACAGAAAAACCTGCTGCGCTTTGAGTGGGCTTCTCCTGAGAAATTGCCCTTAGCGCACCCCTCGGGAGAGGGACCTGCGTCCCAGCCAGTGGAGCCCAAGGGAGACCCCTGCCTGGCATGGCCACTCAGCCCCGGGGAGACACCGGAGCCAAGCAGCAGAGGAGCCGGGTTCCAGCTGTGGCAGCGTTTGGACGAAATACTCCGTGGCCTCACATCTTTAGCCTGTTCCCAACCATCCCCCTCCCCCTCCTCCTCCTCCTCCTCTATCAGTGGGGGAACCCAAGGCCAGAGCTGGCCAATCAGCTTCCTGAGTAGCATGAGGCCAGCCAATGGTGGCTTGGAAAATGAATCAAGGCAACACCTGAGGGGCTTAGCTCCAGGTATGAGCCCGGTTCCTCTGAGTCCTGGGTTCAGCTTCTGCTAAGCCAACCGTGAGCCAGGATCTGCCCCATCTAGCAGCCCCCAGTGGGGCAGAGTTGGAGTAGCCATCAAGGGCTGTCCTTTGGGAGGCAGCCAGGCGAGCTCAAGCCCCACCCTTCTTGGTGTGTGTGTGTGTGTGTGTGTGTGTGTGCGCGCGCGTCCCTCCTGCCTCCCCCACCAGGACTGACCCTTTTCTTCTGCGCTTCCCCTTCCACAGAAACCCCACCCCACCCCCCAGAGGACCCACACAGGAAGGTTTCACCGCGTCTTTTAATGGGTAACAGCAGGCAAACGGCCCCGTCCTGAAGCACTTCAGCGCAAACACTCACTTGGGAAATGGGGGAAAGCTGCTTTTCAATCATGACAGCCCCCGACCGCCACCTGCCGGACAGGTTGCTCCTCCGGCCTTAAGAACTGGCGCTACAGGGAGCCCGTGGGAGCCCGAGAGAGGCTGTGGGTGGGCTGGGGTGGAGTGCCTTGCGGGGTGTCTAGAGACCCATGAAATAAACAAAGGGGGCTGAAGCTGATTAAAGCCTGGGAAAGCAGAACCCGGCTTGGAAGAGTTGCTGGCTCCCTGGGATGTTAAGAAGGAATGATAAAAATTCTCTTATTCTAGCCTTGTCTCCAGGAAATAAGAGTTCTGGTCTTCCTTTGGAGGGTTGCTTGATTTGGTCTACCTGGAAGGGCTGGTGCCATGATAAGCTTTCATCAGGCCCTTTGGCTGCCCCATTTAAGCGTCTTGGGGGGCGGGGGAAGCAGGGTCTTCTCGGGTCACAGCAGCAGCAGAGCGGCAGCCACCGGGAGTCCTCTGACCAGGAGAGAGCCCAGTGCCCAGGGTCCTAAGGTGGGAAAGGGAAGGGGGGTCATTAATACCTGAGCAGCCCATCCAAAGGAAGGCCGGAGCCAAAGTCACAGGAGGGTGGGGAGGCTGATATGAGCCATGGAAACCGGAAGTGTGGGGGCTTCCCAAAGAGGAGGAGGAGGAGGAGGAGGAGGAGGGGGCGGGTTCTGCCACTGAGTTGGACAACCAAGTCCATAGCCTGGTGGCAAAAGGGCTGAGATCCACGCAAATCCCTGCATATTTGCACTAATCTGAAACAACGCACTAACTTCACCCTCCCCCCGCCCTCCAGGACTGGCGAGGCAGAGTGGGCCTCTCCATCACACGGGTGGGCAGGAAAGCCCGCTGTGCCCGATTGGTAGCAGACCTTTTAGCTATGTTAGCTGCTCTTCATTTGGCTTGGGGCCATGGGGCAGGGCAGCCTGGAGTCAGGAGACCCCATCATCCTTTCCCAGTGGGGCTGATGATGGGAACTGCGGTGCAACCGATCCAGAAGTTGCCCAGGAAAGATTTGGTTTGGCTCCTGTTTCCTTGTTGCTGCAACTTTGCATTCACCCCTCCCCCTGCCCATTTTGTATTTTAGATTCCAAAGTTTCCGGAGGTCCCACTTAATCCAAACCTGCACCCCCCCACCGCCGTAACAGCCCTCCTTTCTCCAGTCCCCCCCCCCCTGTTCACTCGCATCGCAGCGTGGCAGGGTTAGCCAAATAATGACTGAAAGAACTTCAAAAAGAATTGCTGAATAACCAGTAATGAAAAACCAATGAATAATGCAGAGGACACCAAAAACGAAGAGGGAACATTTGCTTCTGCAAACTTCAGAAGTGCAACTATTCTAAACACAGCTGACAAATCTGCTTAGATCTCAAAAATGGTAATTGGGCAGGCTGCCTTATTTGTCATATTCTTTACATGGTTTGGACCTTGTGAGCTCCGGAGAGGCAAAGGGGCCACAGAGCTTCCTTGAGATCTCCTTTACTCCAGGGGTGGGTTCCACTTACCTTCCCTACCGGTTCGCATCGCGTCGGAAGTGCGCGTTTTGTGTGCACGCTCTCACTTCGCTCACGCGCGCGCCTATGTCACGCCGGGGAAATGACCCTCTGCGCATGTGCAGAAGCCATTGCGCATGCGCAGAGGGTTCTTTGCCAGCCGCTTTCAAGGAGCGGTGACTGGAGGACCAGTTCGGGGGCGTGGCCAGCCGACCATCGCTGCCGGTTCAGCGAGCGGGGGCAAATTTCCGCCACCGGTTCGGGCGAACTGGTCTGAACCGGCAGCAACCCACCACTGCTTTACTCCCTTGCAGAGCCAAGGGCCAACCTGGCAACTGGCCCACCTAGTTCAATTGTGCCCCCAAAATAAAGATCTGCAGAAGTGCCAAGGCTTTGCCGAGGGCCCCGTTCAGTGGCGCTTGCAGACTGCAAGATTTGGGCTCCTCCACAAAACAAGGACCGGGGGGGGGCTGAATCTTTATCCCAGCCTCAAGCGGGCAGGCATTTCTAACGGCCAAGGGAGGGGACCTGCAGGGGGGCAGGAATGCCAGCTGCTGGCCTCTGTGCCAAACGGCTAGTGCCAAGGAGGGGCACCTGCGCTGTGGGCAGACATTGGTGCGGCAAGTCCGCCCTCTGGCTGGGGTCGAAGAGGCCCCGGGGGTTGTGCAGAGAAGCCTTTGCCAGCTGCAAGTGGCTCAGCTCAGCCACCGAGGTGGGGGTGGGGCGTCTTGGGCAGGTTCTGCCTTTTACCTGGACTTGCAGTGTTGGGAATGCAGGGATGCTGGAGGACGAAGCTGAAGGCGCTCTGGGCGGTGGGGGTCTGGGCCACGCAGGTGTAGGCCCTTTTCTGGTTGGTGTGCACAAGCTGAGTGAGCCAGGCCTTCTGGCTCAGGGTGGTGCCGGCCTCTGTGTCCTTCCAGGCGTAGGTCACCCTGTGGCCGGACCCCATCCCGGCCTCGCAGTCCAGGTAAATGTAGCAGGAATCATTCCCCAGGGAGGAGATCCTTTCGGTGATGTCTGGCAGGAGAGACGGGAGGGGTGCAATTCAGAGGGAGCAGCAGCAGGAGAGAAGACCCCGAAGCAGGAAGGGACCCTTGAGGCCATCCAGCCTAACCCCCTGAACCTTTGCAGGGAAGCAGAATCATCCGTCCCTCGAACGCAGAATAGTTTTCTAGCTGTGCTGCACAATGAACCGGCCTTTGGCCCAGCTTTGGGGCCATTAGGTCACACCAACCTCTGCCTCTCTTGCACAAACTCACAAGAAGTGACTGAGGAACTGAAAGTTCCACGGAGGGGGGGGAAAAAAAAGACTGAGCAGAGAAACTGCTGTTCAAAGCACTAACCAGGGCGAGGATTTGGCTAGAAAGATCATCCGGGCAAGCCAAGACGCCTGAAAATCAGACCAACCAAGGCGTGTCTTTAAGAACATCCCCTAAAGTTTAGCTCAGCCGAAAGTAGTGTGATACCCCCTTCCCCCCCCCGCCCAGCCTCATATCTCTGTTTCATGCATTAACAGTCAAGAAATGGGCTGGATGCAAAGAAGGAAACGTGGAACTCAAAGGGACTTGCTTTCCCAGAGATCACTTTAGTTTGTCCCTTACGCCGAAGTTTCCGGCTGCGAGTCCTGCCTTCTCCTACTTTCCGGGACCTACAAAAACGCGCCACCCTCTCCACTTCCTCCTGTTCCTCAGGGCAGCCTGAACGGAGGGACCCTCTATGCCAGGGGTCCCCAAACTTGGCAACTTTAAGACTTGTGGACTTCAACTCCCAGACTTCTGGGAGTTGAAGTCTACAAGTCTTAAAGTTGCCAAGTTTAAAGACCTCTGCTCTATGCAATTGCTACTTATCTACGAGGTAGGGAGATTCCTTACTGAATACGGACACCAGGAAGCTGTTGAGCACTTTTGGGAAGGTGAAGCTGGTGGAGATTTCGTAGGTGCCCCCGTCGTCCAGGCTGAGGTTGGCAATCCTGAAGGCCATCTGGTCTTTCTGGAAGGCCACCCGGTTAGCGTACTTGATGTTTAGAACAGTGATGTCTTTGGAGTCCATCCAGATGGCGACGCCTTGGTCTCTCGAGGAGTCCCTCAGGAGGAGGTTGGTGAGGCTCTCGCCCTTGGGAACGGTCACAGGCAACGTGACAGCACCCCCCACACGGACCGACTTCAAGGGGGGGTCAGGTGCGGTGGCTGCTCCTGGGACACAAGGGAGAGAGGAGCAAATTCTGACACCCCCACCCCCCCCACACACCCAGGAAAGCCTCCTTGGAGAACCAGTGGGGGACAGGAGGGGACGGGAGGGCCAGCCAACCAGGGGACCCGCTGATGTCCTTTTGTGGGGGGACAATTTGCAGAAATAAATACTGCCCCGACAGCTGTAAAACACCAGCCAGTTCCTTCTCTCCCAACTCCTTACACCAGTTCCTTCAAGTCTACACCTGCTTTCCCCCTCCCCAGCTGTGCTCAGTGCCCCCTCCCAAATATTGCATTACACTTTCTGTCCTCCTGCTACTGGCCAGGGAACAGCGCCCTCTGCTGCTCAGCACCACAAACTGCCACGCCTTTGGTCCCCTCTCATTTCCCTGGACTTCAGTGGAAGCTGCCAGCGTGGCCCTCGACCTGTTTGGCCCCTGGTGGTGCCAAGGGACGTTGGGCTTTCCTGCTGGCCAGAGACCCACCCAGAGGGGCATCGTGCCCGTCTGCGTCCAGGTGAAGAAGCCAAAGGAGGGGGAGAGAGGATTAAAACGGATGAAGGGTACAGCCACAAACAACCATTTCTCAGAAGAGCCCCAGGTTGGATCCCTCCACTTTTGAAAGCTGCCTTGCTGAGCAAAAAGCAAAGCCGATTCGAGCCTGGAGGCTCCAAAGAAGAGCACCTCTGAGCATGGGAAAAGTGCCCTTGGAGGAAGAACCCCGGCTGCGACATCGGTTGTCCCAGCCATCCCCAGCAGAAGAGGCACCTCTCTGGGCCCTTCCTGGGGCTCACCTGCCCAGCCAAACAGCAGGAACGCCAGGAGGACACAGGAGTCCATGTCAGCCCTTCGGAGACAAATGTGCAAAGTGAGTCACAAGGAAACGGGCGTCTCCTCTTCCTCCCCCCCCCTCAGAAGGAACTCCCTTGTTTCAGGGGGTGGTCTAGAGAGCAAGTCACATGCCCCAGCTCTGTTTATGGAGAAGGGAAGGAAGCTTCGGCTGGAGGAGAAGCCCCACCACTTGACAAATTAAGGGGAAGCCTTTGGCATGTTGAGAAAAGCAGCTGCAGCAGCAGCCAAAAATGTGCCTCTGTCCCAGGCCCCGGAGCTCGGAACGCACGAAGGGCCCTCTGGCTTGGCTCCGCTATCACCGCTGCTGCTGGACCTGCTGCAATTTTTTTTATTGTTTTAAATGCGTTATAATTTTAGAATGGTAATCTCCAGAACCGTAAAGCCTACAAACTTGAAACTTGGTACATATGTTTCTCTTACCTTCTAGGTGCTTGCTAAGAAAGGATTTTTCGAAATGACCATCAGATCATTAGTTATTTCTTATATTATTATTAACACGCTCTGATGCTAATGAGTTAGACATTCTAATCCTGCTCCCCACCTGAAAGGGAGAAAAGGGGATAAGATTGGAGAGGCTTCTGTGGGGCGAGCCTGACCGAGAGAAGGGGAGAGAAGGGGAGAGGAGAGGCCGGTCGGGGTAACTACTCATTAATGTTCAAGCTTTAACTGTCAACTTATCAAGCATAGTTTCACATAGTTTCGTTGCGAAGCATGGGTATCCAGCTACTAGTAAATAAATAAATAATGCCTGGGCTTAATTCCGGCACATAAATTTAACAAACAAATAATTCCCAGGGTCCAACTGGAGGCCTCAAAATCTCCCCAGAACCAAGATGTGCCCCCCTCCCCCAGTGAAGCTTAACTTCTAGAAAAAGTGTGCAGTTTGTGCAGTTGGTAAAGTTTGTACAGCTTGTGCAGTTTCTAGCTTAACTCCTGAAAACCCTGACCAGAGCCAGCTGCACTCATGCCAATCTCAACGTGGCACAGCCTGTGGCCTGGGGGCTCCGTTGTTCTCTAGGACAGATGTCTCTCCTCTTCTTTAAGTAAGCATCTAGGTAAAACAATGGCTCCTCCAAGCGTTGCCCTTGCCTGGCTGGTATTTCAGGGTCTGGTTGGCAGAGCATCTTCTGGGGGGGGGGTGAGGCAGCCTCGCCCTTTCCGAGCCAAGAGAGGCTTCCTGTGGCACAATGGGCGCCAACCTTCCTTCCCGTCCATCGCTGACGGAAGCCCCTGGTAAACTTCTATCGGCCTTGGGTGCTTTTTCGGAATCTGAGCCTGGGCGCTAAGGCTGCTTTGCTAGGGATTTACTGCTTGTTATGCTGTATTGCTGACTTGCTGTAAATCTGCTGTTTACGGCAACTTTATGATTTAAGGCAGAGGTCTTCAAACTTGGCAATTTTAAAACTTGTGGACTTCAACTCCCAGAATTCTCCAGCCAGCTGGCTGGAGAATTCTGGGAGTTGAAGTCCACAAGTCTTAAAGTTGCCAAGTTTGGGGACCTCTGATTTAAGGGGTGTGTGTGTGTGTGTGTGAGTCCAGAACGGAGCACCCCGGATAGTGGCGGAAACTGGCCATAAATAAGGCCGTGGGAGGACGTGGACAATAAGGTGCTGTCCGGAGCTTGAGCCCAGAGATTCCGGCACTGGCCGAGCGACCTGCCCAAACCGAGGTTCCTGACAGCAGAGGATTTCAGAAGCTGCCCGGGCCCCAGGGAAGCCGAGCGCGTGGGGGACCGAAGCCCCGCGGGAGCCACCTCTTCCTCCCTCCGAGGTTGAAGCGCGAAGCGCAACGCTCCGCAGCTTACGTTCACTCGAGCCGGGTGCGGCTGCATCGGGGTTGGGGCTCGGGGCTGGGCGGGCAGGAGGACCGGAGCACCCCACCCAGTCGAGAAAGGACTCCCTCCGGTGGCGGCGAAGCCTTGTCGAGATTGCCAAGGGGGCGCGCGGGCTGCAGCCCGCTGGGGGCGCAGGGCAG
>QLTV01000994.1:283765-295551 GCA_003457575.1 Thermophis baileyi
AAGGGCCAGCGTGATCGTCCTTCTGTGGTTCTGGGGGGAGAAAATTTAATCCCCTCAGAACGGGTTCGCGATTTGGGTGTCCTCCTGGACTCACAGCTGAGATTAGATCAGCACCTGACAGCAGTGGCCAGGGGGACCTTTGCACAGGTACGTCTTGTGCACCAACTGCGGCCCTATTTCGATCAGGAGGCTCTGCTCACGGTCACTCATGCCCTTATCACCTCACGGCTTGACTATTGCAACGCGCTCTACATGGGGCTACCATTGAAGAGTGTCCGGAGACTACAATTGGTCCAGAATGCAGCTGCGCGAGCAGTCGTGGGTGTGCCAAGGTACACCCACACGAGTTCCATCCTTCACGAGCTGCACTGGTTGCTGATTGTGCTCCAGTCACAATTCAAGGTGTTGGTTGTTATCTTTAAAGCCCTACATGGCTCAGGACCAGTTTATCTGCGTGACCGCCTTATACCACATTCCTCCCATCGACCAGTGAGGTCGCACAGGGTTGGCCTTCTTCAGGTCCCGTCGGCCAGACAGTGTTGGCTGGCAGGACCGCGGGGGAGGGCCTTCTCTGTAGCCGCTCCGACTCTGTGGAACCAACTTCCCCCCGAGATCCGTACTACCCCCACCTTACTGGCCTTCCGTAAAGCCCTTAAGACCTGGCTTTGCCGGCAGGCCTGGGGCCAATAGTTGTTCTGATTGGCCCATGCATGGTTGCGTGAATGTTTTATTTTAAATATAGTTGGGGTTTGTTTTTTTTCCCCCTTTCTTTTTTTAAATTGTTTTTATATGTTTTATTTTTTATGATGTAAGCCGCCCAGAGTCCTTCGGGAGTTGGGCGGCATATAAATTTTATAAAATAAATAAAATAAATAAATAAATGTTAAACATTGCATGAGGCAGGACGACCCTAGGGCCACAGCTTCAATCTGTGGACATGGCAGCTTCTGTGGTCTTCCTCTCCCCCCCCCCAGCACTCCCCCCTTGAGTCCTAATCTCCCAGGCTTCCCAGAAGGACTCAGGTGGCATCTGAGCCTTTACAGAGGGTGCTATTTGCCAGATGCCATGAAGCTGCACCTGTTGAAATGCTGCCTTTCTTTTCTGCCCAAAACAGCTCCTTCTCACTCTCCTCCCCCCCCGCCACCAATCTGGCCCCCAAATGGCCCAAAGCGGTCCCTCAAAAGGCCCCAGAAGTGGCTGCTGTTAACATCTCGGCGGCATTAAACATTAACTCCGTGTGCCTCGGCCTGCATTCATTAGGCAGGGAACGAGGCTGCCACAGTATGTAAAAGTTTACAGCCTGTTTTACAAGAAGAACATAATATATAACTATTTTTCCCTCTAGAAAACCTGGCCAGGGCTTATCTCCCAAAGACTGCCTTCTGCCTGGGATTCTGGCTGCACCAGATCTGGGTTGCCAAATGAAGGGCCTGGCGCTGTCTTTGGAGCAGCCGGGATCGTCAGGGAGATGGATTCGGAAGGGGAGCTAAGGGAAGGTGCCAGCCAGGCCTCTCTGCTGAAGCAGGGAATGGTTCAGCTCGGCAGAAACGGAGGGGTCCTTGGCCTCCTTCTTAAGACTTCAGGCGGCTTCCTTCCCCCCCCCCCAATCTGGTTGCATCTGAGGAAGAGGAGGCCAATCGGCCACTCCTGCTGAAAGGGGCACCCAGAAATGTATGCCTTCCTCCGAAGGCTGGTGAACCAACGCGGCAGCTCCTTCCTCGCCTTCAGCAAACGTGGTTAAACTGTAAACTGGGGTGGTTTTAAAGGCTTGAGCTGCCCAAACGTTTCTCCCTTCAGGGCAGCTGGGTGGCACTCAGAACAAGCAGCAGCTTGTTAAAACTTGTGTTTGGGCTTCAAGGGCTCTGGCCGGGGCAGAGGACCCCCCCGGGAGCTGAAGTGGGGCAAGGCCAGCCGGCGTCCCTTGACCTCTTAGTCAAGGCTGAGCTGGACCACGTTCTGGAGGGGACTTGCGTCCGGATGGCTCTCCCTTTGCTTCCCAGCCACTCTCGCAGCCATGCTGGCCCTGTGGAACTTTGGCAGCCTGGGATAACCATTCCCATCATGCTCAGCTGCCCAGGAGGGGAGGGAAACGTGGGCCCAGGCTCCCCACTGGACCTCTGCAGGCAGCAGATATTGGAAACCGCCAAGCTCAGTTGCCCAGGATCCGGCCAGGCTTGTGGGGAGGGGGGGGGAGGAGTGGGGGGGGGGAGGGGAAGCATTTGGGGGTTGCATTTGACTGTTTGGTAAGAAGAGCAGGCAAGACAGAAGCCCCATTGTCTGCCCCCCAGGAGAAGGCCTGAATGGAGCTTGCAAGAGACAACAAGCGCTTTGAGAAGGCCAGCTCGTTAGTATGCGAGGGGGAGCCACGGCCTTCTCTCGCTTGGCTCCCCTTCCCTCCTCTCCTGGCCACCCCAACGGGCAGGAGTCCTGCCACCGGAGCTCCTCGGGCCGTGTTCATGGCACCCCCCTGGGATTCACCTGTTCTGACCCCCAGCTCATTGCCAGCACAGGGGGCACAGCCGGGCCCTTGCCGCCTGCGTCTCTCTGCTTGCCAAGTGTGATGTGGGGAGGGGGGGCTTGGATTCCCCCCCTGCAGGAGGGCCAGGAAAAGCCAAGCTTGCAATGCTTCTCTGTTTCTCTTCAGCTCAGCTCCAGACTCCGCTGGGCATCTCTGCTGCTCTCTTAGAGTTGGGGGCTTCTGGGCTGGGGCCAACCGAGCCACGAGATCATTTCCACAATGCTTCCACAATGTTTAAATGATCTTAGCTTCCCCTAAAGTCAGGCAGGAAATCCGCAAAAAAAACCACCCCAATAGCTTCCCCTCATTTTAGTAGGAAAGAAAAAACTCCGCGAAATTTACACTGTCCGCCACAACCTTTGGCCTGGCAAAGCGAAATGAAATAATGACGTTAACTGCCACAAAATTCATCCAAGGACAAGAACGTGGCCTCAGGACTCAGCCTCGCCTCAGAACGGTGGCAGGGAGAGGAGAAGTTTCAGGACAGGTGGGGGGGGGGGGGAAGAGACCCTTTCCGGGAATGGGAAGTCTGGTTATCGGAAGAGAAATACAGACATTTAAGAACGATCAGCCGGGCAGTGAGCGAGCGTGCGAGCGAGCGAGCGAGCGAGTGTCTGACTGCGGCCCACCTGGAGGGTTTCTAGCTGGGCAAGGCAGGCCAGGAGGGTCACTTAGGAAGGAGGGAGCGCCTGCCCGTGTGGGAACGAAAGACCTTCCAACTCCGGAGGGTTGCCTGGACTTCCCTGCCTGCCAAAATCCTCTCTCCATTGCCTTCTTTCTCCCTCCAACCACCAAAGGCTCCTGTTTTCCTCAGCAGACCCCTGTGCCACAGGCCCCCCCCCATCTTCCAGAAAGGGTTCCCAAAGCCAGACCTGGAGTCCAGCCCCGAAACGTCTCCTTTCGGCACCTGTGGAGGTTGTTCGGTCTTCCTACTTTTGGGAAAGGCCAGCAGCCTGGAGGAACTCCCCTCTCCCCATCTCTCCCCAGACAGAGAACCTGGGGCGGTGAGATTCCCTTGGATTTCCCACCTGGAACATCCCACATCCATGCATGTGTGTTCTCCTCCGAGCCCATGCGACCGTCTCCCTCAGGGAGGGGGATCCGAGACCCTGGGAGGAGTGGGCTTGCCGAAGGAAGCAGAGGAAGGAGAGCCATTTGTCCCCGGAGGAGAGTCAAGGCAGGCAGACCAGTTGAATTCTGTGCTCTTGTGCAGGTTGTATCCATCCCCATCACCTGCTGAGACTCCAGAAGGGGCTCCGTAGCAACCCCCCCTCCTCTCGTCTCCTGCATCACCCCACCAGATATGCCAGCAAGAGGGGCCCCGACCCAGGGGGGGCCACTTTGAACCCTCCCACGTCCTCCTGCCCACGGCCAAGGTGGGACAACCTTACCTTGAGCTTGGAGAAGGCTTGGACTGCAAACTGGGGGGCCCCGCACCTCGAGAGGACCTCCTCTCAGCGCCCGCCTGGTCAGGAAGGCGACCGCTCCCCTGTTTTCCAAACCGCCCACAACTGAGCCCTTCTCCCTGCAGGGGCTGGAGAGGCAGAGGCTGCAAGGCGGTGCAGTCCGTGGGGAAGAGCGGTGAGGCGCGTCCACCATCAAATCAGCCTCCCCCGGCTCTGCAAGGCTGAGCCTCCCCCATGGATTTTTATGGCTCCTTCTTTTGCCCCTCTCGGCGGCTGACAAAAGTTTGTTCAACTTCAAGTGAATGAAAGGATTATTTTTTTAAAGGAGGGGGCAGCCGAGGGAGGCGACTGACGTCCTTAGCCGGCCTATCAGGCGAGAGCCTTGCCAGGAATTGTGGAGAATGGAGAAGCAGGAGGAGGAGGAGGAAAAGTGGAGAGCGCAAAAGAAAGGAAAAAGGGACAGAAAGAGAAAGAAGGGAGGGAGGGCTTGGCCGTGGGCCAGAGGGGAGGGGGGGAGGAGGGGCCCCCACTGGAGAAGCCAGGGGGTTGAAGTTTTAGTAGAAAGTTAATGAGCTGGAAATCAAGGCTCTCCATCCATGCTAAGGGTCGCAAGGCAAGGCGGGCAGTGGCGGTGCAGTGGCCAGGCAGGGCAACAGGAGGAGGAAGGGGGCAGCAGGACAGCCAAAGAGACCCAGAGGTTTTAAAAGCCACTCGCCTTCTGCCCGTTGTGGGGGGGGGTTCATCTCTGTCCAGGCGTCTTTGCTGGGGATGACACGGGGCAGGCAGCCACCCCACAGGATGGGTATATACCTCTGTTCGGGGGGGGGAGTCCCCGGACACCTGCGCACTTTGGGTCAATTCAGGCAGAGCTCTGCTTGCTTCTCCTCCGCGCTCCGCCACCCCACATCCAGTGGGGAGAGAAGCTGAACTTGTCGGGGAGCGCACTCCCTGCGTGCAGCCCCTGCCCCAGATGAAGGCCCCCCGCCGGCTCCCCACAAGCCAGAGTGAGCAGGAGCGTCAGAGAAGGCCCCCTGTCAGTGAGCTTAATGACTGGACCCGAAATCTACAGGAAGGAGTTAGGAAGTGTTCCTCTGGGGGCCACGTTCAGGGGCAGGGGGCTCACAAGCCCTCTGGTTGCCTAGTCTGGAGCAGAGGGACCCCCCGGGGGCCACTGCCCTGACCAGGGCTGCAGAGCTCAGCACCTGGGAGCCCTTCCAGGCCCTCAGCAGGTTCCTGCGCCCTCTGCCTGTCAAGCAGGGAACTGCTGGGGCGAGAAGGCAAGGCAGGCCCTGCGCCTGACCTTTTCCGGGGTGAACGTCCGGGCTTTCAGGTGCTCCGTTTCCCTTTCTTGCTCTAGAAAATGAACGTAATGAACCTTGACCCCGGTTCCTTCTTCCCAAGGCTATAGATCTTGCTTCAGGCAAAACCCCTCCTCCTTTCAAAATTCTCTCGCTTCTAAGCGAAATCCACTTCTTGTTTCCTTCTTCGTTTCTCTTCGTTTTCAGATTATGCTGGTCCCATTGGGGAAAATGCCAAGCAGGAAAGAGGCAGAAGCCGAGCAGGCCCCATTGAGCAGAGACCCTTTGACCTGAGCGGGTCTGTGACCCCGGGGACCACCAAGCCGGTTCCAAGGGAAGAGCTGAGCCAGAAGGGGGAGGCGGTTGGGGTGCTCTGGACGTGTTTCTCATGTGATATATTTGCTGTTACCATTAATATCCCTTGCCAGCTTCTCTCACGGGTTCTGCCCGTCTTGCAACTGGCCGCTAAGTAATTGGATCGGTATATTCTCTGCCTAAGAGGCGCAGCTGGCCTCATCTGTCTGCCTCCCTCGCTCCCTCGCTCCCTCCCTTGCTTTGCACGGCACCAGAGACACTTCGGCTGTTTGGGGAGAATCCGGAGCTTTTCCTGCCTTTGTCATAGGAAACGTTTTAAGCAAAGGCAGCACAGGATGCTGGCTGTGGCCATTGCACTGGGTCTCCTGAAAACCGGTGGTGGGATTCAAATTTTTTTACTACCGGTTCTGTGGGCGTGGCTTGGTGGGCGTGGCGTGGCTTGGTAGGTGAGGGAAGGGGAAGGATACTGCAAAATCTCCATTCCCTCCCGATCAGCTGGGACTCGGGAGGCAGAGAATAGATGGGGGGCGGGGGCCAGTCAGAGGTGGTATTTACCGGTTCTCCGAACTACTCAAACTTTCCGCTACCGGTTCTCCAGAACTGGTCAGAACCTGCTGAAACCCACCTCTGCTGAACACCTCTGTGGTCAGGAACCAAATACTTCCAGCGACTCTCCTTTAAATTGGGTTTTTGGAAGCAAAAGGAGGGCAAGTGTCATTCCTTTTTCCTGAAGGCTTTCTCCACTTTCATCCATGGGATTTACCAGCGCTCTCCTACCCAAGCATTAACCGGATCCAACTCCACCATGTTTTTTCAGGATCAGCCCAGGCTGACTAGGAGCTGTCGGGCAGTGCTGAGTTGGTATCCTCTTCAGCAAGGACCCCTAGGGGCCGTATCCCCCAGAGTTTGGGCAATGGGCCCTCGAACTGCCCAGCCTCCCCTTGGGAGATGCTGACGATCACTGGTTGGGGTCAAAAGTTGGCGTCGCTTCCAATGCAGGTCGACCCTCCTTCTTTGCTTTGTGAGGGTCCTGCAAGGAAGATTCTCTCTCCCCCCCCCAGATCTCCTGCCTGAGCAAAGGGTGGGTGAGAGAAGGCTGCAGTCAGGAAAGGCCCAGGGGCCGAGGAACATCAGTTTCCGAGACACCTCTGGATACTTCTGGAGCTCGGTATCTCACCTCCCCAGATCTCACCCCCCCCCAAAAAAAACTAAAAAGCCAGGGAAGGTGAATCAGCTGCCTTCCTGCCTCTTTCTCTTCCTTGTCTTGCATGGCTGGCAGGAGGCTATGCCAGCCGGTGAGTATGTCAGTTGTAGTCCACCAGCCCCGCAGGGACCTCCGCTGGGAAGCATGGGTCTGGAGGTGTACCTGAGACCATCAATTGCCAGCAAGGACCCTGCTCCCCTCCGTTGCCTGCTGGTCGAGGGATCTGTGCACCGCAGGTTTTCGCGCGCATCCCCGTGCAATTCAGCATCCCAGCCGGAGGACGTCCAGAGCAGTTGCCTTGGTGACGGTAGGGAAGAAAGGGCGCCTGGGAAGGGGGTAGATGACACACATCGGGAGGGAGGGAGAGGAAGAGAGATCGGGCTCGCAGCTGAGCTAAATTTAGGAGGAAGCCGAGGAGGAGGAGGAGGAGGAGGAAGAGGAGGAGGAGGAAGCGGGCCCGGGCGTCTGGATCTGGGCTTCACCCCCGGCCAGGGATGTCCTGCGGGCGGCGGACGACATGAGTGTGCGAGGCGGAGCCGCTGCAATCGCCCAGTCCGGAGCGCGAAGCCGTTTCAGCACCACCAGGTGAGGATAGCTCCGGCCCATTGCTGGCGTGGTCGGGGAGGGGGGAGGCTGGGGTCCCTGGCGGCTCTGCTCGAGCGGGGGAGGTGGGGGGGGGGCTTGCGTGTCCGTCCTTCCTGTTCCGGGGGCTTCTGAGCCCCCCCCCGATTCGATGGAGCCTTCTTTTCAGGAATGGGGGCAGAGCTGAGTTCTGGCGCCTTCTGGTGCGTCCTTCCTTGGAATAGCAATAGGATAGGCCGTCTTTGGTCAAATTTGGGGGAGGGGATTTGAATTATAGGTGTGCTGATTCCCCCGTATTATTAATCTAAAACGTGTGTTGGGCTTGCAAAACAGCCCTGTGGAGTAGGAAGAGGAAAAGCAAAGGTTGTGCTTGAGGAAAAACCAGCAGCTCCCTCTATGAACTTTACGAGGCATTCTTCTTTCCCATACGGATGTCAACACGGTTATTACTATTTGTCTTATTTCCTAATAAAAACATCCGTAGGCTAAATAAATGATATTTGACACCAACTCAGGAGACGCCCAGCCTCCAGAGCCAGGGAGATGTGGAGCCTGCTGGGAGGCAGGCCTGATTGCTAATGGGACTATGCCTGCAGGCTCGGCTCAGCACAGGGGTCACCCTGTGGGCCCCTGGCACAAGGGTTGAGTGTGTGGGGGCCCCGCCCAGGGCCTGGGTCCTCCAGGGGGAGAACAAGGTGCCTCAGCTAACCTCTGCCTTCTCTTCTGGCACACGAGGGAATGGATGGGACCAGTGGGGAAGGAAGACCAGTGGGCTTGAGGTTGGGGGCCCTGCAGAGCAGCCAAACTGCCCCCCCCACACCATGAAAACACCATTCTGTCCCCTTTCTCTGATAGAACATGTGGCATGGAGGCCGAGTAGGGAGGCCCGTCACTCAGCAAGTTTACACCCGCAGCTGCCAACTCACTCCGTGCCCTCGAGGGAGAAAGGGGGAGATAAATAGGGCTTCATGAACGTGTTCCCCCCCCCGGCCCCCAGTCCAGGACAAATGGAAATGGACCTCACTAGGGCACAGAACAGGCCCTGGTTCCCACAACAGCCAAGCAGATTCTCTTCTACGGTCCCTCAACAAGAGGAGAAGCCGGAAATATTTCGCAGGCTGTCCCGTCTCCTTCAGACAGAGCCCAGCCCTGGAGTTCCACTTGGGCGTTCCTCGCAACAGGATTGTCCTCTTTCTCCTCTGTGGGGTTTGCCCGATTTCCACTTTATTCACAAGAAGCTTGTCTGAAAGCAGGTGTCGATCGGCCCATCCAGAATCTCTGACCCAGCAGAGTCTCTAGATAAGCTGAATTCAAGGAGGGGGGAAGAAAACCCTTTTCCTCCGTGCCTCACCCAGCCCTCCCTCTTTTTCTCTCGCCACCGGAATCTTTCAGACAGGCTCAAGGGTCACTGGCCGCCTCCCAAGGAAACATCCTGGAGAATATTTACAGAGGAGGAGAACCTTTGGTCATTTAAATGGCGCAACATCAATCAGCTTCACAGTGTGGGCACTGTTTAAAAATAGCCCGCCTCTTAATTGGAGGCGGCCATCTGGGTAGTTTCTTGGCTGCTGGAGGTGCCCTCTGCCTTCCCTTCTCCTACTTGCCTCACAGGAAGCGTGGCGGCAAGGGCCGGCCCTGCAGCAGAGCAGCCTAGCCTAGCTCCTGGAAAACAACAGACTGAGCAAATATCCCCCCTCCCTGCCCTCCCCCCCAGGCCCTTAGGCACTGGTGGGATTTGCTCCTTGCTCTGCCTCTGCTCTGGACTCCCAAACCGTTTGCAGGTTTTGAAATGCTCAGCAAAGCTGCACGAAAGGGCTGTGTGTGTGTGTGTGTGCACGTGAAGGATGGGGTCTGTGCTCTGTTTGCTTGCAATTGTGCAAAGCCAACACTTATGGTCAGCTGATGAGTCAGTGTTTTGCACAAACCCAGAGAGTGTGTTTCCAAGGGCAAAGTTCCCCCCCACAGACACCCCGAAGCCTCCTGGCTGGGAACATGGTCCAATTCTCAAGCTCTGCTTCCCAGGCGGGCGCCCTCCAAAAGGGGTCACCCCCCCCCCTTTCCACCCCCCAACCAGCCCAGCCATGGGTTTTAAGACATCCGGTCCCCAAAGCAGCTTACTAACGCTCAGTTTTGCCCCAGTGTGATCCTTTCTCTGCACAGTCTGTGGGCTTCTTCCGGGCCGCCCTCCTAACTCTGGGCTCCGGCCTGGCTTTCCTTGCAGATCTGGAGGCCGCCCAGCGCTACGATGGCCAAAGACAACCCGGCTTTCTCTGCCATCCCCAAGACCCCCGTCTCTGAGGGCAAAGCGCCCCTTTCCTCGCAGCCGGTCAAGTCGGCGGCATTGCGGCGCCTGGGCGAGGGCCCCGAGAAGGCCGAGAAGAAGCGTGGGCGCCAGCGCTACGTGGAGAAGGACGGCAAGTGCAACGTCCAGCACGGGAACGTGCGGGAGACCTACCGCTACCTGACCGACATCTTCACCACTCTGGTGGACCTGAAGTGGCGCTTCAGCCTGCTGGTCTTCATCCTGGCCTACGCGATCACCTGGCTCTTCTTCGGCCTCATCTGGTGGTTCATCGCTTACTGCCGGGGTGACCTGGACCACCTGGGGGACGACGCCTGGACCCCCTGCGTCAACAACCTCAATGGCTTCGTCTCGGCCTTCCTCTTCTCCATCGAGACCGAGACCACCATCGGCTACGGGCACCGGGTCATCACCGACAAGTGCCCCGAGGGCATCGTGCTGCTCCTGCTGCAGGCCATCCTGGGCTCCATGGTGAACGCCTTCATGGTGGGCTGCATGTTCGTCAAGATCTCCCAGCCCAACAAGCGGGCGGAGACCCTGGTCTTTTCTTCCCACGCCGTTATCTCGCTGCGGGACGACCACCTCTGCCTCATGTTCCGGGTGGGGGACCTGCGCAACTCCCACATCGTGGAGGCCTCGATCCGGGCCAAGCTGATCAAGTCCAAGCAGACCCAAGAAGGGGAGTTCATCCCCCTCAACCAGACGGACATCAGCGTGGGCTTCGAGACGGGCGACGATCGCCTCTTCCTCGTCTCCCCGTTGATCATCAGCCACGAGATCAACGAGCAGAGCCCCTTCTGGGAGGTGTCCAAGGAGCAGCTGCGGAAGGAAGAGTTTGAGATCGTGGTCATCCTGGAAGGGATGGTGGAGGCCACAGGTAGGTGGGTGGGGGCTGCGGGGGTCTCCGGGCTCCCTGCTGGGAAAGCTGCCAAAAGAGGCCAGGGATTCAGAAGTAGCTTTCTGAAGGGGGGCAGGGAGGAGAGCTGGCCACTTCAGCTCAGGCGTACCCCCTTTTTCAAGCGAAGGCATTTTGGCTTGGTTTCCCCCAGCCACTCCTAGCCATGTGCCTGTGGTTGTGTGTGGCGTGTTTTCCTGCTGAATTCATCCCCTCCATCAAGACGGCTTTGTAAAGAGCCCCCAGCCTTCTATGGGTGTCAAACGAAGGGCCCTTCCCAGTGGGTTCAGGAGAGCAGAATTAGGATTATACGGGCGTATTAGAAATCAATGTTATTAATTAGAACTGGTAGGTCGTCCTTGTCCTGCTCCCCCTACCCAAATGTCTCCGATTCCCCTGCAGGGATGACGTGCCAAGCCCGGAGCTCCTACCTGGTGGACGAGGTCCTGTGGGGACATCGCTTCATGTCGGTCCTCAGCTTGGAGGATGGGTTTTACGAGGTGGATTACAACAGCTTCCACCAGACCTTCGAGGTGCCCACACCCAGCTGCAGCGCCCGGGAGATGGCAGAAGCTGCAGCTCGCATGGACGCCCACCTGTACTGGTCCATCCCCAGCCGGCTGGATGAGAAGGTGGAGGAAGGGACAGAGAAGGGGGAGAAAGAGAGGAACGGGAACCTCACTGGCACCGAGAGCGAGTCCAAGGTCTAAGAGACCGCTGGACGGGCAGAGCGAGCCAGGAAGCCTGGGCTGTGGCACAAGGCGCCCAGAGGGGGCAGGGGAGATGTCTGGGCAAGCGCTTGGGGGTTATCAGCACAGGCTGTGCAAGAGAGACTCAACCGAGAAGCTGTTCCTGAAAGTGCCCGTGGGCAGGAAGCTGGCAGCCGAAGCCATCAGGAGGCAACGCGGAACTGGAAGCCATATTCAATGGGGGGTCCAGACCCATTGCTAGGAAAGACGAGGCCTTTGGAGGGAAGCGGGGCTCCACAGATATGCCCTTGTGGTTTTCTCAGCACTGAGACCGAGGGGGCTTTGGCCCTTCCTGCTTCCTGGGCTTCCCAGCCGAGCCCCGAGCGCAGGTGGTCTCCCATGCAAGCCCTAGCCGGACCTGACCCTGCTTAGCTTCCCGAGCTCAAATGGGGGAAGAGACAAAGGATCAGCCTGGGGGCCACTGGGGGATGAGGGAAGGTGTGAAGAGGTGGCTGCATAAACAAGGAGGCAGTGAAGACAATCGGTCAGGACCATGAACGCCCTGCCTGCTCTCCTT
>QLTV01000994.1:310892-335348 GCA_003457575.1 Thermophis baileyi
ACAGGAAGGTCAGGAAGGTTTGGCCCCCCCCCCCCCCCCGTGATGCTGGAATGCCCCCCCCAAGAGGTGGACAGCTTTAGCAGAGAGGGGGACAAATTCACAGCACGTACCTCCGCCTAGAAGGGCCTCCATGCCCAGAGGCAGCTGCTCCTCCCTGCCGAGGGGCTCGGTGGGTACCCCGGTACCGCATCAGAGGAGGAAGGGGCGCATTCAGCTCCTGTGTTGTTGTCAGAAGTTTGGCAACACTAGGGGCATCGGGTTTCAGCCTCCGGATGCAGCTCCCGGCCCTTCCGGTGGGTCCTTTTTGGGGGCAGAAATACCAGGACGATAAAAGTCCCATCAGGGGTTGCCAAGCAGTGCAAATTGTTCTGTGGCAAAGAGGGCAGAAAGGAGGAACACCCAAGTGGCCAGGGTGGGCACAGCTCAAGAGCAGCAAAGGGGCATCCAGGCCTGACCTCTGGCACAGACCCCACCTGCCGCAGTCGCTAGAGATCCAGGGAAAGGGCGCCAAAGTGCCCCCCCCCTGGATTCAGTGCCCCAGAGGTGAGTTGAATTGCTACTCCAAAGGAGGCAGGCAGGCAGGAGGGGCCCCCAAGGTTTGTATCCCACCTGCTCCTGGCCCACCATGTCAATGGCATCTCCCCCACTCAGACCGGGCGAGAGTCGGCGCCCCCGGGCCCCACGGCCGAGAATGGCGGAGGGAAGAAGAAGCAGAAGGAGAAAGAGCTGGATGAGCTGAAGAAGGAAGTGAACCTGGTAAGGCCGGCCCTGGCCAGCATCCGGCAGGGCCCCCTTGGCTGCCTGCCTCCATCTTTCAGACGCCTCCGTTTGCAGGGAGAGTCTGGGGGTGCCCTTCCTCTCTGAGACTCTGTGGGGTGTCCCTCTTTCACCAGGATGACCACAGACTCTCTCTGGACGAGATCAGCCGGAAGTACCAAGTCGATCTCTCCAAGGTGAGTCCCATCCAGCTGCCTCTCGGCTGCCCCGCCCACCCATTTTCCTGCTCCAGGGGCTCCTTGGCAAGCCCCCTCCCCCCCCAGGACCTTTGCTGTGTGCGCCAGAGCACACTGGGAGCTCGGAGGGCCTGGGTCTCTCCCCCCCCCATTAAATCCCAGGAGGGGAACCGGAAACACCGTTTTGGCTGAATCTGAGCTGCAGCCCTGCGGAGGCTTTGCCCGCTGAGGGAGGGGGGAAGCCTTCTCCTATAGCTTACTGGTTTATGTAAAAACATATCAGCATCAACTATTGCACGAGTTCAATAGTTAAAGCATTTATTATTTCACTGGGTGATTTTGCATTGTGCTTCACATGAACTCTCTCTGTTTTGTCTTGTTCCTAATGAACTGAACTCCAACCCCCCCCCCATGGCCTTTGGCTTTACCCCAACCTTTCTCTCTCTGCCCCCCCTCCCCGTGAACTCGCCCCTTCCTCCGCCGCTCCCTTCCCTCCTCCTGACCACGGCAGGGCTTGACCAACACCCGGGCAGCCGAGATCCTGGCCCAGGACGGCCCCAACGCCCTGACCCCCCCGCCCACCACCCCGGAGTGGGTCAAGTTTTGCCGGCAGCTCTTTGGGGGCTTCTCCATCCTTCTGTGGATCGGGGCCATCCTCTGCTTCCTGGCCTATAGTATCCAGGCGGCCATGGAGGACGAGCCTGCCAATGACAACGTGAGTCCCCAGGAGCCAATGAGCCGAGCATGGGAGGCTGCCCTGGGCCGGGCTGGCTGGGTGCTTTCCCTGCGCTTTGGGGGCGGTGAAGTTTTAAGGGGGGGGGAGGGTGTTGACTGCCTCAACTGAACGGCAGCTGAGCTGAGTCAAACAGGCTGAATTTTCACCCAGGACTGGGGAGGGCGAAGCAGTCCTTTTGCAGGCCCAGGGCCCCAGGGCCCTTTTTCACTGGACACACTGGGGGGGGTGCAAGCAGGGAATGGGAGGGGCAGCAAAGGGCTCCAGCCTCTACTGGCTGTGTGACCCCCCCCAAAGGTTTCCGTACTTGGAAACTATTCAGCCCCTCTGCAAACAAAACAGCAAGAGGGGGCAGCGAGACCCCGCCGTCTCTTCCCTGCCCCGCCTGGAAAGCAGCTGCCAAAATAGCTGGAAGTCCTTTCAGGGCCAGGTGGAGCTGTGGGAATGGGAGACGTCCGGACCGAGAGGAAACCCAGGAGCAGCCGGAAACGCAGCAGAGGATCCCAGTTAATGGGGAGCAAAGCCGCCCCCCCCCCCAGGACAAGGAGGAGAGGCGGCCAGACGGAGGAGTCTCACACCGGCCCCTCCCTCACCGCACACCGAGGGGCAGCATTTGCCAGAGTCTCTCCCCCCCCCCGAAGGCCGGGCTTCCTTCGGCCACTAGGCGGCCCTGTATTTTTAATCTTCTTATGGTTTTTCCCTCTAAAAATGGCTTTTAACAGCTGCACTTATTTGGGAACACGGCTAGGGTGGCAGCTCAACAAACAGGGTTCCTGCGCTCAGGCTAAGAAGGCCAGCAGGGACCGATTCTTCCTTGCGGGGGGGGGGGAATTTTTCTGATTGTCAATCAGGGTTCGCTCCTGGAGCAAAGAGCTGGTGGTGAGATTCTGGGATTCAGACAGAGTGGAAAGTGGGAGGGGGGGCGCTGAAGAAAGAGCCCCCCTCAGCAAAATGCACGGGGGGGTGTGTATGTGTTGGACCCAGTTTCATTCCTTTGTGGGGAGGGGGGACACCCCCCCCTTAGGAGCCATTAGGCAGCAAATCAATTCCAGCAACGGACCAGAAGCGAAGCCAGCTTCCTGCTCCTTCACAAGTGCCTCTTTTTGAAAAGGAGAACACACAACACACACACACACACACACACACCCCTGGGAAGGCTTCCCTGAACCAGTTTTTCCTAGGGGAAAGAAGAAATGAACAACTTCGCTTAGGCGTCTCTTTGGCCCAGCGGCTTCCAGGGAAGGCAAGAAACCCCGGCGCGGCTGCAGCTGTTCAGCCCCCCTTTCCACTTATTTTCCAAGCAGACTTTTGTCTCCCCACTTGCCAGGATGGGTCTGCAAGAGGCAAGACGGGGGCCTTCCCTGAGACTGGCAATTGGCCCCCTTGACTGACTCCGGCAGGCCAAGGAGAAAAGAGCTGGCCCACCACCACCAACTCCAGCAGACCCTTCCATACGGCCACAGGCCTTCTATAACCTTGGCAACTTTACGACTTGTGGACTTCCACTCCCAGAATTCCTCAGCCAGCATGCGCGCAAGTCGTAAAGTTGCCAAGGTTGCAGACCCCGGTCCTATAGGCAGCCAGGGAGTGTCACATGACTCATGGTGGTCTATCAGGGTGCAGGAGGGCTTTTCCATTTGGTTCATTGGCCCAGCACAAGGATGAACAACCAAGGATCCTCAGCTGTGTGGCTGCACTACAGTTCCCAGCATCCCTCAGTGTTGACCGTGGCAGCTGAGGAAGATGGGATAGGAGGACCTCAAGAAGCCTTAGGAGAAGCCCCCTCCTGCTGTTTTCTGGTTCACTGCCATTATCACTCCTGAACCGTTCCCCTCACTCCCTGGTTTTATTCTTTGCCCTGTATAAAAGCAGCCGGACCCCCAACTGAACAGCCTGTGATTGTGCTTAGACTACAACTCCCAGCAGCCTCAGCCCCTGTGCTCAGCTGAGAGGCATGCTGGGACTTGCAGTTCCAGATCGCCTCAGGGGGGGGGCACCAGCGCATCCACCTGGTTGGAGAAGCATCAAGGAAGGAGATTTGTCAAGGTGGTTGACCGGATCCCGTTCTTCCCCCGACTTCCTCTCTTTCCAAATGTTTCTTCCAGCTGTACCTGGGCGTGGTGCTGGCGGCCGTCGTCATCGTCACCGGCTGCTTCTCCTACTACCAGGAGGCCAAGAGCTCCAAAATTATGGACTCCTTCAAAAACATGGTGCCTCAGGTGAGCCGCCCTTCCTCTCAGCGCTGCGTTTTCAAGGAAGGTGTGCGCGAGAGCCAGCGCTGGAGGCTCGGGGATCCCCAAGCAGCCCCCTGGGCAGTTGCCAGAGACCTTCTCTTCCTGCCAAGGGAGGGCAGCGGGTGGGGAGAGGAGCCATGCCCCCGCAGGACGGTCTCTCTCCCCCCCACAGCAAGCCCTGGTGATCCGGGAAGGTGAGAAGATCCAGATCAACGCGGAAAACGTGGTGGTGGGGGATCTGGTGGAGGTGCGCGGTGGGGACCGGATTCCTGCTGACCTGAGGGTGATTTCCTCTCATGGGTGCAAGGTGAGACCGGCCAGGAGGGACCTCGTCCCTTCCGTGTGGGGCTCCCCTTGGAGTCTGGGGAGGCCTCGCTTGGAGAGGGAGCCCAGGTCTTCTCCGCTGCTTCCCTCCAGCCTCCTCAGCTTGGCACAGGGCCGCGGCTGGTGTGCTGCCACTCGCGGGGGTGCCCCTTCCAGGAGGACCCTGGCCCTCACGGCTTGGGCGGCCATTCTCTGCACTTCTCTCCTGGACAGGTGGACAATTCCTCCCTGACGGGCGAGTCGGAGCCTCAGACGCGGTCCCCGGAGTTCACACACGAGAACCCTCTGGAGACGCGCAACATCTGCTTCTTCTCCACCAACTGCGTGGAAGGTACAGATACAGATACAGATTAACAGAGTTGGAAGGGACCTTGCAGGTCATCTAGTCCAACCCCCTGCCCAAGCAGGAGACCCTTACATCTGCCTCTACCTAGGATCGAACTCACAACCTCCTGATTGTGGTGAAAGGCTCAGCGAGGCCAGAGGAAGCGCCTGCCCTGCCGGCCCTCGGTCCAGGCTGGTTGAGGGGGAGGCAGATAAGCAGGGGCCAATGGCTGCCCTCATCCTCCTCTCTCCCCCTGCCAGGCACCGCACGTGGCATTGTCATCTCCACCGGGGACCGAACCGTAATGGGGCGCATCGCCTCCCTGGCATCCGGGCTGGAGGTGGGCCGCACCCCCATCGCCATGGAGATCGAGCACTTCATCCAGATCATCACCGGGGTGGCCGTCTTCCTGGGCATGTCCTTCTTCATCCTGTCCCTCATCCTGGGCTACACCTGGCTGGAGGCGGTCATCTTCCTGATTGGCATCATAGTGGCCAACGTGCCCGAGGGCCTCTTGGCCACCGTCACGGTAAGCGGCGCCAGCTGCCTGATTGTGGGGCATCAGGAGGAGGAGGAGGAGGAGGAGGAGGGGCCATTCTCCAGAAAAACCGTAAGGTAACGCAAAGGGGGAGGATCCTCCAAAGATGGGGGCGGTGTGGTGGAAGGGAGGGGAGCCAGGCTGAAGGCCTCGTGGGCCTCCAGAGCGCCGGAGTCCTCCTGCCTTCCGTGCAGCTGTGACACTTTCCTTGCAGGGAAGCAAAATTTTCCTGCAGCCTCGGCCTTGATGTCCTTCTGAAGGCAGCGTTGGGTTCCTGGAATATCCGAGATGCCAAGCGTGTCTGCTCTGGAGCATGGTGGCCCCGGACCCTCCCCAATTGATCTCCCCTTCCCCTTTTCGAACGACAGGTCTGCCTGACGCTGACCGCCAAGCGCATGGCACGGAAGAACTGCCTGGTGAAGAACCTGGAGGCCGTGGAGACGCTGGGCTCCACCTCCACCATCTGCTCGGACAAGACCGGCACCCTCACCCAGAACCGCATGACTGTGGCCCACATGTGGTTCGACAACCAGATTCACGAGGCAGACACCACCGAGGACCAAAGTGGTGAGGGCTCAGCGCCGGCCCAGAGTGGGGCAGAGAATCTGTGGGCCTCCCAGAGTCAGAGCAGGCTGGCTTTGGGGAGAGCAATTCTCATGCAGAATTGGACCCGAGCACGAGAATGAAAAAGAGCGTCTCTGAGCATCTGCAGAGGGCGTGCTTACTATGACCAGGTTTAATGTCTGAAACACCAAGCCTGAAATCCTGAAGGGCCCCCTTCCCTCCCCAGGGGCAACTTTTGACAAGCGCTCAGCCACCTGGACGGCTCTGGCCCGCATCGCAGGGCTGTGCAACAGGGCTGTCTTCAAGGCGGGACAGGAGAAGATCCCCATTTCCAAGGTATGCCTGTCTTTTGCCACTAGAGGGCAGACTTGTCAAGGTCTCCCGATCTTGAGAAAGCCCCTCTGGCCCAGACTTGGATGGAAGGCCACTGGGAGATCCCGAGAGTGGGAGGCTGGCAAAGTCCCTGAGCAGGGCATGCGCAAAAGGCGCCTGTTTCCTCGCCAAGGAAGACCCCCCGAGTCTTCCCGAAGTCAGCAGGAGCCAAGCTTGAGTTGAGGGAGATTTTCCCTCCCTTTGAATGTAGCAGGGCTGGGTTGGGGGTGGTGAGTGCGGGGTGGGGGGGGACTGAGCTGGNCTGGGCAACGCTTCCCCCTTTCACCAGAAAGACACGGCCGGGGATGCCTCCGAGTCTGCCCTCCTCAAGTGCATTGAGCTCTCTTGCGGCTCCGTCAAGAAGATGCGGGAGAGGAGCCCCAAAGTGACCGAGATCCCCTTCAACTCCACCAACAAATACCAGGTGAGGAAACGGGCCGGGGGGGGGAAGCTGGGGGGCCTGTCCCAAAGAGCACCCAACAAAATGGAGAACCTTCAGACCGAAGCCCAGGTCTCCCCCACCCACCCCCTGCGAGGCCACCGTTGGGGAGGGGGCCGGGGGGGGCAGGCTCCCCTTCTCCGTCAGCAGCTTCTCTCCCCTCCAGCTCTCCATCCATGAGCCGGAAGACAGGCCAAACGGGTACGTGCTGGTGATGAAGGGTGCCCCCGAGCGCGTCCTTGACCGCTGCTCCACCATCCTCCTGCAAGGACAGGAGGTGCCCCTGGACGAGGAGATGCGCGACGCCTTCCAGAACGCCTACCTGGAGCTGGGCGGGCTGGGCGAGAGGGTGCTGGGTGAGGACTGTTTGCCTGGGGGGGGGGTGCTGCACTCAGGAGGACCCCCTGGAGGGCTTGAGCCAGGAGGGCTGGGAAAGCTGGGCCAGGTGCGTCCGGCCTCTCACGCAGCCTCATCTCCTCCTCGCAAGGTTTCTGCCTGTACTACCTGCCCGAAGACCAGTTTCCCCGCGGCTTCAAGTTTGACGCGGACGAGGTCAACTTCCCGGTCACCAACCTCTGCTTCGTGGGGCTCATATCCATGATTGACCCCCCTCGAGCGGCCGTGCCAGATGCCGTGGGGAAGTGCCGAAGTGCTGGGATCAAGGTGAGCCAGCCGTGGGCACAGCATGCTCCCTCGGTTGCCCGCAGCCTCCGCATTCCCCATTGGGAGGGCGCTGGCGAGAGCCCGTGGGGCAGCCCCCCAGCAGGGCAGGTGACCCTGGACCGGAGGCTTCCCTTTGAAGAAAGTCCTTGGAGATGCTTCAACTCTCTCCTGGCAGGTGATCATGGTGACGGGCGACCACCCCATCACAGCCAAGGCCATCGCCAAGGGGGTAGGCATCATCTCCGAAGGCAACGAGACCGTGGAAGACATCGCCATCCGGCTGAACATCCCCATCAACCAGGTCAACCCTCGGTAGGTCAGACCCTCCGCCCGCAGGCTGCCCCGTCCTTCGGGGTCCCTGCGCTGCCACCGCTCACACCGCCGGGCATCTCCACCTAGGGAGGCCAAAGCCTGCGTGGTCCACGGCTCCGATCTGAAGGACATGGCCCCCGGACACCTGGATGAGATCCTGAAGAACCACACGGAGATTGTCTTTGCCCGCACGTCCCCCCAGCAGAAGCTGATCATCGTGGAGGGGTGCCAGAGGCAGGTGGGGCCGCTCGGCTCTTTGGGGCAGGTGCACGGCAGGCAGGAGGGACCCGTCAGCCCAGGCAATGCCTGGTGGCTGTGCCCACACTAGGCACCGCTTCATCAGGTCAAGGAAGACTAAGAGGTGGCCGCAGTGCTGGATTTTCCTGGACCATTGGCCTGGTCTTCTTGCCGGGGTCTGGGGTCTTGTCTGAAGCCAGAAATAGGGGGCTCAATGTCCCTAGGTTCAGCAAACTGGGAGCAGGGCGTGGGGCGTCATCCCCTTCCACCATTAACCCCCCTCCACGGCCCTGCAGGGGGCCATAGTGGCTGTGACAGGGGACGGGGTGAACGACTCCCCCGCCCTCAAGAAAGCAGACATTGGCATCGCCATGGGCATCGCCGGCTCGGACGTCTCCAAGCAGGCAGCCGATATGATCCTCCTGGACGACAACTTTGCCTCCATCGTGACGGGGGTGGAGGAAGGTACGTGCCCCACGGGAGCCAAAGGGGGGGGGGTGCCAGGGAATTGCCTGCGGGGGTCCCACTCCATTGCATCCCCCAACAGGCCGGCTGATCTTTGACAACCTGAAGAAATCCATCGCCTACACGCTCACCAGCAACATTCCCGAGATCACCCCATTCCTCTTGTTCATCATCGCCAACATCCCGCTGCCCTTGGGCACCGTAACCATCCTGTGCATTGACCTGGGCACCGACATGGTGAGTCTGGCCAGCTTCCTTCACGGGTTTCCAAGCTGAACTCCCAGTCTGAACCACGTTCCCCCCCTCCTCCTCCTCCCACTTTAGGTGCCCGCAATCTCCCTCGCCTACGAGGCGGCCGAAAGCGACATCATGAAAAGGCAGCCGAGGAACCCGAAGACGGACAAGCTGGTGAACGAGCGCCTCATCAGCATGGCCTACGGGCAGATTGGTGAGCCAGGCCCGCTTGGGCTGGGGGCGCCCGTGGCTCAGCGTCGGAAGAGGGGGGCTCCGCCAAGGAGCTAAGGGAAAACCCCCCCGTGTGTCTTCCCAGGCATGATCCAGGCCCTGGGGGGCTTCTTCGCCTATTTTGTCATCCTGGCCGAGAACGGGTTCCTGCCCACCACTTTGCTGGGCATCCGCCTGGACTGGGACGACCGTTCCAAAAACGACCTCGAGGACAGCTACGGCCAGGAGTGGGTGAGTCGGAAGGCTCTGAGCTTGGCTGCTACTTGCGCCTGCAGGAACAGTTTGCTGGGCCTTAGCTGGAGGCAGACAAGGGGGCCTTTGTGGGGAGGGGTCTGCCTCTCCAGGCGTCCCCAATGGGCGGTGTGCGTTCCCTCCCGGCAGACGTACGAGCAGCGGAAGGTGGTGGAGTTCACCTGCCACACGGCCTTCTTCGCCAGCATCGTGGTGGTGCAGTGGGCCGACCTGATCATCTGCAAGACGCGCCGGAACTCCGTCTTCCAGCAGGGCATGAAGTGAGCGTGGGCGCTTTCCGCAGATGAGGCAGGCCAGATGGCCTTTGGGGAGACCTCCTTCCTCCTTGGTTTGTAGGAACCCCCGTCCGGGCCTTGAGGCAACCAGAACAGCCCTTTCCCAGAACTCGTGTCTGGAGGGAGACTGCCCCTGCCCATGGAGGTTCCTCCGCCAACATCCACCATGAACGAGCGCCCAGAGAGGACGCCTGCGCCCGCAGCTCCTGCCGCCTCTGAGCCTCCGTCTCTTGCTCCCCCCCCCCAGGAACAAAATCCTGATCTTCGGCCTCCTTGAGGAAACCGCTCTGGCTGCCTTCCTGTCGTACTGCCCTGGGATGGGGGTGGCCCTCCGGATGTACCCCCTCAAGTGAGTGGGGCCGCTCCTCCCCCCCCGTCTCCAGCCCCTGTGCCCTGCGCCCCCCAGGCGGCCCCTCTGAACTGGCTCCCCCTCCCTCTTTCAGGGTCACCTGGTGGTTCTGCGCCTTCCCCTACAGCCTCCTCATCTTCCTCTACGACGAGGTCCGGAAGCTGCTCCTGCGGCGCTACCCCGGGGGTGAGTGTGCCCCCCCCATGGCTGCCCCCCACCTTTCCCCAGAGGGGCCCTCTGTGGGGTGGGCGTGGGAGAACCGGATTGGCCTCTTTTGTGCTGGCTCATCAGTCCAGCCCCCTCCTCTCTCCCAAGGCACCTGGTCTTCCAGGTGACACTCCCAACCTCTTTGCAGACCCATGGGCTTTGGAGTCCTGCCTTGGGAAGGAAGCAGCATAGAAATGATGTGGGTTTTGCAACCTGAGGGAAGACAGGCTGGTTTGAGGGCAGCCTGGGGGGGGCAGACTTCCTGATTGCAGCTCTCTCTCTCTCCCCCCCATCTCTCTCTCTCTCTCTCTCTCTCTCTCTCTCTCACACACACACACACACACACAAACACAACCTCTGGCTATTGACCGTCTGCTTTCCTTCCTTTCCAGGTTGGGTGGAGAAGGAGACCTACTATTAAGCCCCAGAGAGGAGCCGGGCAGCCCCTCGGATCCTGTCCCTCACAGCCTGTAGCCCAATTAGTAGCTGAAAGATGCAATAAATGTAATCCTGCCATTCCCTGCCCCCCCTCCCAAGGCTGCTTCATTCAGAAAGAACACTCGGGGTCTAGAAATGGGGGTCTGCCCCCCCCCGAAGGCAGCGCCATGGTTGGCAAGGGGGCTAGATGGAGGTCCGAGGAAAGAGGGCAGAGGTGGGGCAACTGAACGTTTGGACCAGGGAAGGGACCGTGGAGCTGGCAGCCCCTTGGACCACCCAGCGAGAATCTTCTTCGGCCCCGTCCTGGCCTGGGGGGGGGGCATCCGAGTCTTCTCTGCCTCTGGATGGAAGAGGCTTTCCTCGCTTTCTCAGGATCTCGGCCTAAGACGTCAGAAAAGAAGAAAAGGCAACTCGTCCATTATTTGGGGAGTTGGGGGGGGGTTACTGCACCGACCATTTGGGGCCGGGAGGGACCAAATTCCCTGGATGGGCTGCCGGGGGTCCACATTGCTGCTTGACCAAAGCAGAAGAGGCCCCTCCAGGAGGGGGCCCCTTTGCTGACCCCCACAGGAGGGTCTTTTGCCCCAGAGTAGAGGTTATGGACAGATCCTCATCCCCCCCAGGTGTCCTGGGGCCCAGGTGCCTCTGGGAAAGAACAGCCAGGCAGTGGATTAAAGGGAAGCTGGTGGGTCAGCAGAAAGGGCCAAAATAGCCCCAGCTGACTTCAGCTCAGTCCCAGCAACATCTGGCACCGATTCAAAGACGGATTAAAATAACGGCAGCTGCTGGACGGCCGGACTGGGCTAAAAATAGCCGCCAGGACATAACTTGCCTTAAAGACAGCCGAAAGCCCAGCCTTGCACCTGGCGGGTCCCTCCCCCCAATCTTCAGAGGGGCAGTGCCCCCATTTGGGGGGGGGGCTTTGTTTGGGGTGGGTCCCAGACTTCCCGCAGCCTTGGATGGTGTGATGGGAACTGGGAAGACTGGAAAGCATTGCCTCCCCATTAAAGTTCAACGTGCATCGAGTGATGATGACCCCTCCGTATTGGGCCATCTTCCCCTTTAGCCACAGTAAACGTGATGGGGAGGGGGGTGTCTTGGGGCAGGACCCCCAGGCCTCTGGGGGCCCGGCTCTGCTTTTCCGCCACACACAGAAATTCCTGGGTTTTGCACCCAGGCGAAGACTCCAAAAGAGAGACAGGAAAACCTTTCCCGGGAAGGGTTGGCCCTTTGGGGACTTGGAGGGGGGAAGAGACGGGGTCCAGGGCTGTCCGGCAAAGAGGCAGTGAATTTTGCCAGCCCCTCAACAACAGGTTTGGACGGGGAAGAAGCATGTGGTCTTCCAGCCCCCGAGCGTTGCGGAGAGACTGGCCCCTTTAGTTCTGCAGCTGAAATGCGCCTCCTGTGACGAAATGCCACCCCCCCCCAATATGGCACAGGGAGAAGGACATGCCAGCTCTGCCCGCATCCGGCTGGCAATGTGGAGCGGAGACTTCAGGTCACTTCAACGTTCCTGTCATCTTCCCAGGAAGAGCGGGCGAAGGAGGCTCTAAATCACAAGTGACAGCTGCCTGTTTGTACACAGAGCCGGGCACAAGCGTGTGGTCCCTGCTGGCAGGCGGAAGTGCTCACCTGCGAGGCAGAACGCCCTGGGACCAAGGCCAGCTGGGCCAGGGCAGCAACTGGGGCCGAAGCTCCGCCCCACCTTGGGCCAAGGCGGAGGTGAGAGCCGGCTGCCCGCCCCGCTCTGCAACACCGTCATCCTCTGAAGAGACTCACCCTTGGCCCAAGAAATGCCAGCCGGGGCGTCACCCCATCTGTGAGCCCAGCTGAGTTTCCCAGACTTGCAGAAAAAAAGCCTCCACCTGCCCCACAGCCCCCCTCCCTTTGTGGGGAAGGGTCTCTCCTGGAGGAGCTGACTCAAGGGAACCCAAAATAGTGTGTGTGGGGGGGGGGGGCAACAGCAGAGGAGGACCAAAGCAGCAGCTGGATGGAGGGGGGTTGGGTTTTGCTCCCTCGCCCTGGGGGCGGGGTGTCAATATCCACCTGGGGTTAAAAATAAGGATGTCCGAACTCAGTGGGAAACAGCCTGCTCTTGGGGGCACCAAGGAGCTCTCATTTGGGAGGGGGAAAGCCCTTATCAAGGATGCTCTATTCCCCCCCCCATGGAGGGGGCTACTCCACGTGGCCTCCTTTCCTTCCCCTTGAACTTTAGTGGGGGGGGTGGAGAGCCTCAGCCGCACTGCTGAGGCCTTTGCAAAGCTGAGCCCGCCAGGGTCCTCTGATGCCAACCAGGATGCCACCCTCCAGCCTTAGCCAGGATAACCAGAAGTCTGGGTGGGGCACCATGTGCCTTTGAGCCGGCCCCAAAACTGGGTCTGTGACACCCCCCCCCCAAATTAAACCGAAGCACTGACCCTGAGATCACCCCCACCCTCCCATCTGTGCTCTGCCCAGCATCCCTCAGACAAGGAGGAGCCCGAAGCCCAGCTGCGTTTTTCTCCTGGAAGGGCCGGGCCGGTTTCCTTGGCATCTACTGTTGCCCGCTTCTCCGACTTAGAGGAGGTGGCTTGGGCAGAGCCGGGGAGGGCAGAGGGATGGACTTTCCATGCTGGGCACGTCCTGAGGGCCCAGCTTTGCCAGAGACAAGCCCCTAGGCACCCGACATGAATGGGGCAGCCCACGCCTGCGTTTCAGGGCCCCGGTTTCTCTGCCTGCCCAGGGCCACCCACACCAGCTCAAGAGGCGGCAGAGCAGGCCACAGGCAGGCGCCCCCCCTCAGCTTGGTCAGGGCTTGCCGGGGCCCCAGAGTGAGGCTCTCCCTGCCCTTAATGGAGGGAGGCCCGTCCGCGGAGGCCTGGAAGGTGGTGAGCAGAACCTTCCTTCCCTGCCGCCCCCCCCGGAGCTCTCCCGGGGTCAGCCTGCCCATCAGAAGCCAAGTGGCCGGTCCTCTGGAAGGCCTGGACCTCCGCCTGTGGTACTCGGGGCAAGGTGGCCTCTGCCTGAGCTGCGCTCGGCCTCCACCGCCAGCCTCCCAGCGCAGATACTTCTTTTGGATGCCCTCGTCGGCCGGAGGCTGCCAGCCAGAGATGCCTGGAAGGGCGAAGGCGCAGAAGGAGCGGCTCCCTGACACACACACACCCCCTCGCTCACAGGCACTTACCTAACTGCCCCCTGTAACTCAAGAGCCCCTAGGCATCTGGCGCCCCCCCCGCCCCTCTCTAATTTCCCTGCCATCCGCACAAGCTGGTCTTGATTTACCTCCGAGTCATCTCCTCTTATTTTTAGCCACGCCGTCTTGCCCTGCCCCGCATGCCTCCTTCTCTGCCCCCCTTCCTTAATATGGCGATAAGAAGATACCCTCCAATGCAGGCCGGGGGGGGGGGAGAAGAGGGGAGAAAGCTGGAGGGACCCACCGCGGGGGGGGGGGAGCCTGGGCCCTGGCAGCCCCTGTGCAAAGGGGGTCCGCGGGGGACTTTCGGGGGGCTGGCACTCCCCATCAAACGGCCCGTTCCCTACCTTCTCCCCATTGACATATATAGACAGGAGCAAGAGGTGGCCGGCTGGGGACGGTGCCAAATATCTGAGGATAAGACGGCCCTCCAGCCCTAGAGCCCTCCCCCCCGCCCGAGGGTCTTTTATGCGCTGCCTGGAGCTTTGCTCCTCCGCCTTTGGAGCTCCTCGCCCCTCCGTGTGGTGGTCACTCTCCTCGGCCAGTCCCGGGCACCTGCCTGTGTCAGCAAAGAGCTGCCTGCCCAGCCCGGCCTGCACCTGACAGGGGGAGGGAGGGAAGGCAGGAAGGGAAGCCCAGGGCAGCCGTCTCTCTCTTGCTCGTCTTGGGGAAGGACCCCCGGAGCCCCTTCGCAGCAGGATGAAGTGGCTCGGCCTGACTTTGGCCGCCCTGCTGCTGGCCTTGGCCGGCCCTGTGGCCCGTGGCGAGGAGGGGCTGGATTTCCCTGAGTACGACGGCATCGACCGGGTCATCGACGTCAACATGAAGAACTACAAGGGCGTCCTGAAGAAGTACGAGGTCTTGGCGCTGCTCTACCACGAGCCCGTGGGGGAGGACAAGGCTTCGCAGAGGCAATTTGAGCTGGAGGAGCTGATTCTGGAGGTAGGGGCCAGGGGCGAGGAGGGGGGGCGGGACAGGGCTCTGCCATGCTGGGGGGGCCACAAGGACTGGCCCAAGGAGGCAGTCTTCCGAGGCAGAGCACAGGGGCTTCGGGAACTGGGGGTCAGGGGCAAGTGGCGAGGGATGGGCTTGTCATCACTTACTGTAGTAGTCTAGCAGTCGGGACGTGGGACGGGCATTTGAAAAGGCCAGTTTAGCTCCCTCCCTTAAACAGCGATATAGAATGAGGCTTCCCTATCAGGCCGGGCAGGAGGCGATATGTTGGCACTTCTCTCAGCAAGAGCAAGGGGCACCAAGTGAGGCGGGGGGTCTGCCCACTGCTAGAGCTGCCCCCTCGCTCTTCCCAAGAGCGCTGGAGACCTGGGACATCACCAGGCTAAATTTGCCACCTCCAAAACTGGAGCCCCCCTGGAAGGGGGAGGCAGCCAGGCCCACTTCCTTGGGAATGTTGCGGTGGTGGGGGGGCAGTGAAGCCAGAGCAGCCTGGGGGAGGGAAGGAGATGCTGTGGCTGCAAGCAGGACCACCCTAAAAATTGACCCCAGGGAGCAGGCTGCATTCAGGGATGCAGTGGGGAGGGCCAAAAGAGGAAGGGAGAAAAGGGGGTGGGATGGAGAAGGGGGCAGGCAGTCCGTCCCCCCCCGGACTGTGTCCTCAGGGCTGGGATTAACTGTTGCCCAAAGTAGGATTTTCATGCCACTAGTCCTCATGTCTGCAGCAATGTGTGTGTGAAGATGGGCAGACAAAAAAACAGGACTCCGCTGGATCAGCCCGGAGACCCTGGCCCAGGAATCCGTCCGATGGAGATGCCGGCTTTCTCCAGGGTCCTCATTTAAGCCCCCTCCCCCTCCCACCTCTGGTTTGGGGTTGCCCGGGAGATCAGCTCTGATGATCCGAACTGGACTGGACCCTCGCTTTGTCTCTAGAAGCCCCGGGCCCGGCTTCTGCGCATGGGGGGTGGGGGCACTCGCTTCCCCATCCAAGGCCTGACGCAGAAAAAATGGATCCCCTCTAACGGGTGACAGAGCTGAAACCATTCTGAGACAGGACCAACCTGGGACTGTCTCAAAGAGAGAAAGGGGCTTCAGAGATTCTCCGAGCCTGAAGGAAACGGAGCTGCTTCGCACTCAGCCTCGCAAGGGAGCCCCCCGGTCTCCAGCTCTCAGGGGGGAGTTAGTCTGCAGCCCCTCAACGCGGCTCAAGAAGAACAGCCCAGCCATCAGCGGTTGGGTCGTCCCCCCGCCCCCAGCCAGCAACTGGATTCACCCGTTTTTATCCCTGACCGGATGGCCAAAGGCACCGAGCGCAGCTGTTGGCTCTTGCCGGGATTCAAGGTTAAAACTATCGGAGGGAAACGAGGACGGAGCAGCCCATCTTTCTTAAAGCTTTTGCAAAGTTTGGGAGGCACCAGGCAGTAGTGGGTTGCTGCCGGTTCGGACCGGTTTGCCCGAACCGGTGGCGGAAATTTGCCCCTGCTCGCCGAACCGGCAGCGATGGCTGGCTGGCCACCCCCCCAAACCGGTCCTCCGGTCACCACTCCTTGAAAGCGGTTGGCAAAGAACCCTCTGCGCATGCGCAAAGGCTTCTGTGCATGCGCAGAGGGTCATTTCCCCGACGTGACGCACTTCCGACGCGATGCGAACCAGTAGGGAAGGTAAGTGGAACCCACCAGGCAACCCGAAGCTGTTATTGAACAGTTGCATTTAGTTAAAAACTCCGAGAAGAGTAGGAAGGCCAGCAGTTTAGGTTGATCTGGGTGGTTGGGAGCCAGCCAGGGGGTATAAAACATGGAATAAATCAATACATCTGATTGTTACAGTCTGGATCCTCTCCCCAGAAATCCTTCAAGAAACTCCCTGCAATGTTTTCATTCCCTTTCTTCTCTCTCTCTCTCCCCCCCTCCCCCCCTCCCTCCCTCTGCCCCTTCTGTCTGCCGCGTGTGGCTCTTTCTCCTAGTTAGCAGCCCAAGTCCTGGAAGACAAAGGGATCGGGTTTGGCCTGGTGGACGCAGAGAAGGACGCCGCGGTGGCCAAAAAGTTAGGTAAGGACTGACATTCCTTGGCTAATCAGGAGGCTCTTCTGAAGAGGTAGGAGGCCTCCTTCCCCCTCGGCCAAGCTGGAAGCTCCTTCTGATTCGGGGGTCCAGGTGATGCAGATCGAACGTCGGAGGCCACCAGGGGGCAGTGAAAACTGCCAGGCTCCGGGTTCTTCAAAGCCTGCTTCCCTCTAAGGGGCTTTTGGGGTTCCCTAGGCAAGTAGATCTGTGCCCACCTCCCCCAAAGCTTACAGTCAAAACCACTTGGCCCCAGGGCAGAATTTGGCCCTTCTGCGCTCCACCTGCAACCAGTCACCTGAAAAGGACCGGATGGAAAGCAAGTGGCCCTACCCTTGGTAGACCGATCCATCTGGGTGACCACCCTTTGGGCTCCCCCGCAGGGCTGGCTGAGGAAGACAGCGTCTACGTGTTCAAGGAGGACGAAGTCATCGAATACGATGGGGAATTTTCGGCCGACACCTTGGTGGAGTTTCTCCTTGACGTAAGTAGTGACCGTCTTCCCAGCCCCCTGCAGTCCCTCTCCCCTCTTTACAGGGGGAAAAGCCCCCTAATGCAAAGGATCCCAAGTGGAGGCTCTTTCCAGCCCACCCTGATGGTGGTCCTTGGGCGCACTCCCACCCCTCAAAGGGCTTCTCTGGGCATCAGCCCCCCACCCCACCCCACCCCCCGGCCTTCCATGTTCTGCAGCTGAGCCAGCCTCAGATCTTGCTGCCTTCGGTTCTGCTTCATTGCACTCCCCTCCATCGCAATGTTATCCAGGCCAGGGGGAAGCAGGGCCGGGGTCAGGCTGAGGGCCCCCTCCCATTTTCAGGAAGGGTTCCCTCAATACCCGGGGGGGGGGAACTCCTCCTGCCCCACCTCCCCCCTTGCTTCTGAACTGCCTGGGACTGATAGGGGGCCAGCGTCACCTGCTTCAAGGCCCTGTCCAGGGTGCTGATGGCCACCCTCTAAACCAGGGGTCTCCAACCCTGGCAACTTTAAGACTTGTGGACTTCAACTCCCAGAATGCCTCAGTTGAAGTCCTAAAGTTGCCAAGGTTGGAGACCCCTGCTCTAAACCAGGGTTTCTCAGCCTCAACCTCCAAGGTGTGTGGACTTCAACTCCCAGAATCCCCCTGCCAGCCTGCTCTAAAGTCCCCCTTCCCTTAAAAAAGCCAAGGTCTCTGGGCAGAACCCCCTCCCCCTCCCGTGTGTCAGCCGGGCAGATGTGGCCAGAGAGCAAAGCCAAGGCCTGACCCTTGCCCTTTCCTGCAGGTCCTGGAAGACCCCGTAGAGTTTATCGACGGAGAACATGAGCTTGAAGCGTTTCAGAGGATCGAGGATGAGCCCAAACTCATCGGCTACTTCAAGAACGAGGACTCTGAGCGTGAGTGGTTGGTTGGGGGAGGGGGTCCCAGGAGAAACGGGGTTCAGGACACCCGGGTAGAAAAATCCAAGGTGGAAAGGTGGGTGGGGAAGGGAAATCTCAGGCCATCGGGAAATAGGCTGCCAGACCCAGGACACGATGCAAGGAGGGAGCTGGTCTGCTGGGGCTACCTGGGGTGACCCTCTGCCTCCTCTTCCAGATTTCAAGGCCTTTGAAGATGCTGCTGAAGAATTCCACCCTTACATCCCTTTCTTTGCAACTTTCGACAGCAAGGTATGTGACAGAGAGAGGGGGGGAGGGAGGGAGGGAGAGGACATGACATCCAGTGATTCTCAGCCATGGCAGCTGTAAGACCAGTGGACTTCAATTCCCAAAATTCCCCAGCCAACAGCCAGAATTCTGGAGTCAAAGTCCACGCCTTTTCAGGGAGCGCTGGGGCAGGAGGCACTGTGGGAACTGCCCCCCGCCCGATCCCAGGGAGGTCTGCCCATCCAGCTGGTCCTCCTCTGTCTTGGCAGGTGGCGAAGAAGCTGTCCCTGAAGCTGAACGAGATCGACTACTACGAGCCTTTTATGGAGAAGCCAGTCACCATCCCGGACAAGCCGAACAGCGAGGAAGAAATAGTCCAGTTCATGGAAGAGAACAAGAGGTGAAGCCTCGCTGCCCCCCTGCCCTGGAGTGGGGGGGGGCCCTCCCTGGCAGCAGGGGACCTTCAGAGCAACTCGCTGTGCCTGGCGCGATGGGGAGACCTTCCTCGGTTGCCATGGCAGCCGTCTTCCCGGCTTCAACAGCAGCATCCGTGCCTTGTTTTTCGCTTCTTCCTCCTCCGGCTGCCATGGAAACGGCGCACATTTGGCCCCAACGGTTGGCCGGCTCCCCTCCCCATGCCAGGTGGCCTTGCACTGGGGCAGTCAGTGATCATCAGCCCAGAAACACCCTAGCCCCGGGGACAAGAGCTTCCCAATGGGATCAGATGCCCAGAAAGGACGCCTCCCATTATGAGCCTGGCAAAGCCCAAGGAAGCCTCTTGCTTCTTACCCTCCCCCAATTGGGGAACACACCTCAAATGGGTTCTCCCCCTCCTCTTGTCCCCGAGCAGGGGGTCTCCCGGCACCCACCAGCTCCCCAAACTATTAAGTGGGCCTCTGCCCGTTGGCCCATACAGAAAGAGGGCAACCAGAGTGGCAGGATCACCGAGCCTGACTGCTCCAGCTGCTCAAAAAATTTGGAAGAAAAGGGGGCAGGCAGCCCTCCCCCTCCCCCCTGGGGGGCTGCTGCCTTCGAAAGCCCTCTTTGGCGCTGACTCGGACGCTCCCTGCCGAGAGGTTCGGCTGCTAGAAGCCAGGAATGCCAAGGGCCGGCCTATAATGAAGGGGCTTTGTAATGATCCCATGGGTGCCATCACACAGGGAAGACCTCACTGCTTGGAAGAGTGGCTGCTAGCTAAATAGGGTTGGGGCTGGTTAATATTCGGGTGGGAGAGCCCTAGGAATCCTTCGGCTGGGAGGTGAAAAAACCTCGCCTGCCCCACTGCCAAGAACTCTGCTGCCCTTCTCGCACCCTCACCCTGCCCTTTCCCCAGTGGTGAAATCATTTTTTTTTACTACCGGTTCTGTGGGCGTGGCTTGATGGGCGTGGCAGGGGAAGGATACTGCAAAATCCCCATTCCCACCCCACTCTGGGGCCAGCCAGAGGTGGCATTTGCCGGTTCTCCGAACTACTCAAAATTTCCGCTGCCGGTTCTCCAGAACCTGTCAGAACCTGCTGGATTTCACCCCTGCCTCTCCCCCTCTGTCTGTCTCTTGCAGGCCAACGCTGAGGAAGCTGCACCCAGACAGCATGTATGAGACATGGGTACGTTCACAGATCTGAAAAGGGGGGGGGGGCGAGGCCCTGCAGGGAGAGCCCCCTCCCCATTCCTAAGTATGTTCCCAGGGAAGAGGAATCAGGCAAGCACCAGCAGACTTCCCTCCTGGGACAAGGCCCTTCTGGAAGGGAGGCCAGTTGACGTAAGGCCAAAGTAGGAAGAAAAGGGACTAAAGGAAACACCGCCAAAGAAAACCTTCTTAGCTGCTCACTAGATTGCCATGAAGCTGGGCACGATAGCTGCAAGACTGGCTTCCTTGCGGCCTCTTCTCCGTGGCCTCTCCTGGCCATCCACCTACGTGCAGACGGCTGGTGGCTTGTCCCAGGAGATCCGAGGTGAAAGGAGGGGGGGGGAACGAAGCTCTCTGGGGATGGAAGGAGGGGAGGAAGCAGCTGCTGCTGCTGCTGCTGCTGCTGCTGCTGCTGCTGCTGCTCGGGCCTCTTTCCCCTCAGCTGAGCTGAGCCGAGCGGACAGTTGCTGCTTGCTCGGCCCTGCTGACTTTTGCACGTGAACAGAAGGAGAGAGGCAGGGGACGATGGGGCTCCAGGCCCAGAGGCTTGAACCAGGAGTCGGGGCGCAGCGCAGAAGGAATGGCCAGCGCAAGGAGAGGGGTGGGAGGGAGGGGACTCTTTCCCAATGCAAGCACTGAAGGCAAAGAAGAAGGCAGTCTGGGGGAGGGGGGCAGTTTGCCCAAGCCCCCTCCCCATAGCTTCACAGATAGCAGAAAGTGGAACCCCAAACTCAGAGCCCGCCCTCCCCTCCCTCTCCCATACTCGGAACCCAATATCGGCTCCCCATGAATAATAAAGAAACAACACAAAGCCAGCAATTCTGGTGAAAACAGATACTTTGTGCTGGCCAGGTAATAAATTATAAATACGTTTCCCCCCCCCCCCCGCCTTTACCTTTATATGTCCAAAGGCATCATCAACTCGTCCCCTTTGAACCCTCCAAATAAGACACAGCAGGTCTGCCCAGATCTCATGCAAGGGGGCAGCTGGTCGGCTTCTGTGGCTGCCCGGCCAAAGCCCGGCTCCGACCCACGATGGCTAATTTACAAGCCGTGGGAAGTTTTGGGGTCCCTCCTCAGCCGAGCCCCTTTCTTTTGCCACAGCCCAGGGAAATTGCACTGTGGGAGTGGAAGGGCTGCTCCTGGGGAGGGGTCACAGCTACCTCCACACACAGATGAGCCCCCAGACTCTTGGCCTTCCAGGCTGAGCTTCACCTGGCGAGGAAAACATTCCGGATCCTTTGCAGGATTCGGGCTGCTCTGCCATCGTTCTGTCTGTTGAATGGGGGGGGGTTTCCCTGAGTGGCTAGATGCTGTTTGCTTCTCCTTCTTGAGTCGGGGGTCTGCCAGTAATAAATAGCCAAGAGTCGCCCGGCATCAATCTGCCTCTCTCCCTGTTTAGGAAGACGATATGGACGGCATTCACATTGTGGCCTTCGCGGAGGAGGACGATCCTGGTAAGTCATTCTAGATTGGGGGGGGGGTTCCCGCATTGACTCCCCAATTCCTTCATGGCCACCATTTCTCCAGCTATAAACCAGGTTTGTGCAAGAGAAGCACCCCCTGCTTCTCGACACCCAGGTCAGGTTTATCTTGCACGCGCAGTCAAGAATCCCTCCGGCCTGCAAGGAACCTCTGAAGACGTTCCTTGGCTGCTGGTTCCAGGCCACCCGGGGCTGCCCTTGGCCAGAGCTGCTCCTGTGGAAAAGGGGAACTGGGAGGAGGCGAGAGGGGGGGGGCTCATCCAGGGGCTGCAGGCAAGAAGGTTGCTTAATCCCCCCACCCCCACCCCTCTGTCCTCAGATGGTTACGAGTTCCTAGAGATCCTGAAAGAAGTCGCCCAAGACAACACAGACAACCCAGATCTCAGCATCATCTGGATCGATCCCGAGGAATTCCCACTGGTGAAGAGTCCACCGAGTCCTTTAAAACAGAGGGGGAGGAGGAGCCACTCTGGGAACAGCCTGGGCACCTTTTCCCCTGGCGCCTCGCTCTCCTTCCCTCCTGACCTGCAAGATCTCACGTGGCCTGCTGGGAGCCATGGGGCACGGGTGGAGGAGGGCGTTTGTGGGAGGGCATCTCTTTTGATCTGGCTGGAGGGCAGGGGCACAGAGGGCCACGAGGGGAGGGGAGTGGGAGAAAAGCCAGCGGGGTCCCTGGGCAGAGGAGGCTGAGGGAGGGGCAATGCCCCCCTTTGGTTCCCTAGGCGTCCAAGGGGTGGGTGGAGCAATAAGACCAAAACCGCAAAGGAGAAGGGATTACGGGGGAACACCCCTGTAATTCATGTAGAAGAGGAAGGGACACTTTACCACCCCCCAAATAGTGCTCCACCCCCATTCCAGCCCCCAACCAAACCCCAGAAGCCCCTCCCTCCCGAGGCGCTCACTCTCCCCTCTTTCCTTCCTTCCCAGCTGATCCCTTACTGGGAGAAAACCTTCGACATTGACCTGTCCCGGCCTCAGATTGGCATTGTCAACGTAACGGATGTGAGTACCGTCAAACACGTGACTGCCCCTTGGGTGTCGGAGGTCGGACCCATGGGGCACAGCCAGGAGATGGGTGCCCGAGGGCTTCGGGGAAGACCAGCCGGGGGGCCAGTTGTGGGCTTTCCCAACTGGGGGGGTGACTGGGGGCCGCCGGACTGAGCCTCGAAAGGGGGCAGAGATGATGGGCCAAGAGAGAAGTCCTGGATGCTGGAGCCAGCGAGGGGGCAGAGGCGGGGGGGCCTTGGCCCTGCCCACCCGGCCTCCCCCCCCCCAGCAGCTCTCTCCTTCGATGTCCCCCCCCCAGGCCGACAGTATCTGGATGGACATGGATGATGAGGAAGACCTGCCCTCTGTAGAGGAGCTGGAAGACTGGATTGAGGATGTGCTGGAAGGAGAGATAAACACTGAAGACGACGACGACGACGACGACGATGACGACGACGACGACGACTAAGGGCTGGCCCTTCCCATTTTTCGTGCAAGGCCGGCCGTGTCTGGGGGGCTCCACCCATCCCGTCCTCCGGCACCACATACAGCTGACCCCAACAGCAGCACATTCGGCCTGCACGAAAGCACCCCGGCCCTAGCCAGAAAATATTTTTATATTGATCTTATTTACGTCCAAGGCCCTCACCGCAGTCTGACCATGCTCCCTCCACGCAGCCCCCCCCCCGGACCCCCATCTGCCCTTGACGAGGGCGGGAGGGAGAACCATCTCACTCCAGATTTCCTCCAAAAGCTGCGGCCCTCCGCTTCAGTTGGCCAGATGCCAGGGGAGAATGCCACCTTTCCTGGGATGGTGCCAACACCGGCCAAGTCCTTTCCTGGCCCTAGAAAGGCTTGTTCTCTAGGTGGCGAGCATCAGCCGAGGTACTCTTAGCCCTACTTGAAGGCCAGGGGAATTTCCCATCATGCACCTCAACCCCGAGACTTGGTCCTTGCCTTCCGCTTCGGAGCTTTTGGGGCTCCTTAATGGTCAAGGCTGCCCTTAGCAGTGGAGATCACCGAGGGGTCCCTGTCTCTGGAGGCTACGGAAAAGGTGGAAGCTGCCATCTTTACAAACACCCCCTGCCCTCCCCCTTCCCATCCAGGCCACATGTCCCCTCTGGCAACAAGGCACCCACCTTTCCAGGTAGATAAATCCAAATCGCTAGAGGGCAGCAGTTTAATTTACAAAGAGATTCAGCCATGCGCAAAGAACAGAAACAGAAAAAGTGATCGGGAAACTTGTTAAGGTCCCTTCAAAACTGGTTCCCCTTCTACACGCACAGAGACCCACGGAAGGGGATTTCGCTGTCCTAGTTCTGAGGTATCAGGAACCGATCTTTCGCTGAACTCTTTTCGAGTTCCACTTTTTAGGACGATAAATTCTGAATCATTTTGCTGAATTAGTTGAAGAAGCGAAAGATGTGCCAGCAGTCAAAACAGATGCAAATTAACTTCGGAGCTTGGGGGGGGGGAGAGATTCGGGCTGTTTTCCTGCTCTCTTTAGTGAAGTGGTGGTGGGGAGCCAGCTCAACAGGCAGTGAGGGGCGTAATGTACAATTTGTATATTTTTCAACACCTTTGTACAGATCAAACCAAAAGTGATTTAAAAAAAATGGAACAATAAAAGGGACTGGTGAGGTATTTCCCCCTCCCTCTTGCCCCTTCTTTGGCAAACAGGTTTTTGGATCAGAAAGTCTGGAATATTCTGCGGTTGGGGTGTGTGTGTGTGTGTGTTAGAGAAACAGCTCGATTGCTCTGCCATGGAAACTGTGCACCCGAAAAGGGGCAATGCTCCACACCTCCCACCCTGCCAGGGAGCCACAAGAAGGGGCGGCCGGAGGGGTGCCAACTCCAGAGAACACGGAAAGGCCACGCAGCTCCCACGACTGGATGCTGATGGCCTCTGGGGGCAGCCCAAATAGGCAAGGGCCACCTATTAAAGGCTATTCCCACCCCCCAGCACTGTTTGTGCTTCTTGATGGTCTCTATGAATAATATATGCTAATCAAAGAGAATATGCAGCCTTCCCTCCAAGTTTTCATCTCTGGCAGTGGAAAAAATGCTGCATCCATCCATCCTCCCTGCAGCACTTAGGAACCCACTGGCTCTGCAATCGGTCCAGGACTGGCCTTGGTTGCCGCTTGGGAGGGACAAGGCTGCGCTTGCTCCCATTTCACAGAAGGGAGAACCGAGGCCAAGAGAGAGAAGCTGGAGAGGAAGGGAGGGGATTTGCCCTAGAGAAACAGGGCAGAAACTCAAGGAGGAGGAGCGGCCCATCTCCCATCTGCGGTGCTTCTAGCGGCCTTTAATTAAACCTTCTTGGCCAGGGGCAGTTTACCTCCATACAGCTGCCAACAGTGGATAGGCAATCCTTTGTTTTACATTGCTTAGTGGAAGCAGGGTGCAGAA
>QLTV01000994.1:338862-358430 GCA_003457575.1 Thermophis baileyi
GCCGGATGAAGAAGTCCCCGGACCTTCAGATGAAGCAGCCCAGGGAGGGCAGCAGAGAAGTCGACCTGGCCACCCCCACCTGGCCCCATGGAGCACCAGGGCGCCCCAAACAGGCTGGTGGTCCAGGCCGTGGTTGGGGGTGGAGTCTTAGCAGCCCTTCCTCCTCCCACTATTTGCAGGATTCTCTCCCCCTCCCCCCCCTCCCCAGCAAAAGTCGTCCTAGAGTCCCTTCTCCTGGAAAGGCGGGCGCTGGATTGACTGGCCGAATGTGCTGGATCTGGTCCTTGACCCTGGTTTGCCTGGGCTGGGCCGGGGGGGGGGGCAGGTGCTCCATGGGTTCCCTCTGAGGCCCCGTCCTCTCCTGGAAACGGAAGTTGGGAAACGGGAGACCTCGACTTTGCCCCCCTTTTGTTCCGAGACACTTTTACACTTTGCTTTCCTCACTTCAGTTCACTTCCATGCCTCTTCGTGGGTAACTGATGGGCTCTTCCACCTGCTCTGGTGGGGCCTGGGGAGGGGTCTTCTGCCGATGCTCTCCTCTTCTCTCCTGAAGTTCCCCTTAGTGTAATCTTCCGCCCGGTCCCTCCAGCCTTGGCAGGGCTGGCGTTTCAAGGGTTGCACTGAACTCCCTAAAGAGTGATCGGGATTTGGTTTCCCCAGCTGGGTCCTTTGGACCCTCATTCTGGGTCTGACCGGCCCTCGCGGGTCCTTTCTGGCTTCTGGTGGACTTGGCGGCTGCTCCTCTCCCTCCCTCCCTCCCTCCCTCCCTCTCTGTGGTCAGCGGGACATTTCTGCTCAGCTCCAGCACTTGAAGATGTCCTGGCTGCTCCGGTCACCAGAGCATCTTCTGAGAAAAGCCAGAGGTGGTGGAGGAGGCAGAAAAAGAGGGAGAGTGGCCAGAGGTCACCCAAAAGGCTTTGTGGCCCCTCAGCAGGGATTTGAACTCTCGTCTTCCTCAGCCGCCGCCCCCCCCCCGCCCATTACGCCTTAGGAGCTCCTCCTGGGCGACCTATTTGCTAAGTGCTGTGCCAGGTCTCTGAAAGGGCAGAGCTGCACCATGGCAGATGGAGCTGCTTCTGCCCTCTCTCCCAGGACCACCGAATGCCAGGCGTGGACCTGACACGTCTGTTTCTCTGCCCGAATTAAAAGGTCAGCAGAGACCAATTAAAAGGTCAGCAGAGACCGTTTCAACCAGAGTTCTGCAAGGGATGGAGCAGGGCTGGGGGTGGGGGTCAGTCGACTTCCCCGATGCTGCAGGCACTTTCTGCTGTCCAGCTGGAACTATTCTTAGAGGCCGGCAGGCAAACCTGGCTGCAGCTTGCAACCCTCTTCCGCTCCGTGGTCTCTCTGCTCCGATGCCCATGCGGCATTTCTCTCCCAGAGCTTCACGTCTTCCCACGAAAGGCTTGCATGGCTGGGTTCAACCGGTGAGGCTCGTTGGGAAGAAAGCCTTTTGCCTGGAGGGGCTTTCAGGGTGGACGCGATGCCCGTCCCCTCTGTGGCACAGCCACCCTGGGCTAGGGAACCGAGGGCCGTGCCAAAGAGGAAAGGGAGGGAGCCAGAGGGCTGGTGGGCTGGCAGCTCCAGGGAGAAGGGGGTGGGTTGCATCTTTCACTCCAGGCTCTGCTTCCAAGGTGGACTCTCTCTGGCCCCTCACAAATGGCTCCTGGGGAAGCGAGGAAGGTTGGAGCCAATGAAAGGGCTTCCCTGAGGCAGCCAGACACCACTCGCCCTCCCCACCTGCCAGGCCGAGGGTGGAAAACAGGTTAGCCATTCTCCCCGTGCCCTGAATCGCATCTGTCTCTGGGTGGCAGCCTGGATCAGCCCGTCCCTCCTCATTGTCTCAGGCTTTGGGCGCTGGGGAAGTGAACAAAAAGGCCATTGTCCAGGCATGGCATGGCTCCCCGTGCTTCGCCTCGCCTTTGTTTCCTCCTCTGCGGTCCTTCGATATTCCTCCCCACCGGCGCCCCCCTCCCCCACCGGACATTCCATTCCGTTTCCGGGGGTGGGGGAGGGGGCTGCATCTTTTGCTGGGGCTCTTGCCGAACATGTGAGAAACAGCTGCACTTCTTTAAAACCAGGAACATAAAACAAAACAAAATAGGAAAGGACCGGTGAGCAGGGAAGGTGGGGAAAGGAAAGCCGAGCCAAATCAGCTCTGGGGCTGTCCGGGGTGGGGGTGGAGGAGCAAGCCTGATGCAATTCCCTCCCTGCAGAGGAAGCTGAACTGGCCAGCCGGCCCAGGAGGCTGGAGCTGCAGACTGAGGCATTCCACATCTGCAGGGGAGGCATTCAGGGCGGGGGAGGGGGAGGGGGAGGAGGAGGAGGAGGAGGGACTGTCTTTTCTGTTGGGGAAGCAGGGCATCCCTAAGACCTGGCCCCCAGTTGGCCTCCGCAGGTGGGCCCCCTCCTTTTGGTTTTGTGGCTGGCTGGCATTTCCAGAACTTGGAGAACTAAAAAGTTGCTTTATTCCAAATTGGGTCAGAGCCCTTGGTGCTCCTAGTGGACCTTTTCTGTCTGTGGGAATGAGGAATCCCATGCAGGAGGGACCTTCCCAGAGCATTGGGAGAGGCCCTCTCCAAGCTTGAGGAGCAAGAGCTCTGGTCCTTTGGCCCCTATTTTGAAAGGAAGAGGAACAGAAGTGGGGTGAAGAACATCCTGCCATCATCTGCTGGAACTTCGTGTCTTCACGAGGCCTTCAAAACTTTCCTCCTTCCTCGTTCGCATGTTCTTGCGTTGGTCAATCGGCTCTGGCATTGGACATTCTTGGTCAAGCCGTCGGTTAATTTTTGAGGGTGCAGCAAAACCTTCCTTCTTTCCTAGCAACAGGGCTCCTGTTTGCAGTGATCCTTAGGAAACCTGCCCCTCGCTCAGCTGACCTTTCTGGAAAAAACAGTCAATATTTGGAAATATTTGGCACTCCAACTGTAGACCTTGACAAGTCCCTCCTCTCTGTCAAAGAGAGGCCACAGTTTGAAGAAGCAGCCGGAAGGGAGATGGTTGGGGTTAAAGGGCAGCTTGTTTAACAGCCATATTGTGTCACAAATTAAATTACTGCTTTCGCAGGAAAGGATCAAGGGTGTCAGCCTGCCTATAAGCGAGAGAGGAATCTCTGCTCCCAGCATGATGGCCAAGCACGGAGGGGTTCGGAGAGAACATTCATTTGCAGCAGGGGGGGGGGGGGTTGGTTCCACTTCTGCCAATGCGCCTTTGGAAGTTTCTATTGTAGTGAAATGTGAGTTCACAGGTGGCATGGCAACGGGAAGAGGGCAAAAAGCTTGCCGGTCTGCGTATAGCGTTCAATTAGTTTTTCTGAGTTGTTTTCCTCTGGAAACACACAGGCAGAGTTCGCCTTGGATATTAAAGGGATAAATCAAATCTGAAGGAAACAGGCAAGATCAACGGCTTTTCTTCCCACCTCAAGTCCAATCTCTGCCTTTCAAACACCTCCAAAGGGTTTCAGAAACACAATATGGCTAGATATTTTTCTGGGGAGCCAACATCTGGCCCTTGGCCAATCGTCCCCGGAAGAGAGGAGTCAAGGTGGAGGGAAATGGCTCCCCTGCCACCAGGAAGGGGCCTCTTAGCACTGCAGAGCCTTGGCAGTGTAGGTGTTAACCAGCCCTGCTCATGAGGGTACCCAATGGGAGAAATCTCTCCTGCGCAACAGGAATCGGGGCCACACCTGGACCGGGCTCGGATTGCGCCTTCAGCAACACCGGGTGCTTCATCCGGAGAGCAAACCCTTGCTGGGTGAAGGCCTTGCCGCCCGTGAGGACCTCCAGGGGTTTGGATTTAATAGGAAAGGGAAGAGGTTTAAGAGAGAGAGAGAGAGAGAGAGAGAGAGAGAAAGGGAGGGGGTCAGGGAGAGTTGGAAAGGCATATCTTGCTTAGCAGTTGCCATGGCAATTTCTCTTGCTCTTGAAAGCTCAAGCTGGATGGCTTTCATTCACCTCCCCCCCCCAACACTCTGCTCCCCTCCCCGTTCGCTCCACCAAGTTACAGGCACTCCCAATTGCTGGGCACGCTCTGTCCCTTCTGTTCCCCCGGGGGGGGGGGGGCTGCCAGTTTTCATCCTTGGCTCAAAGCCGCTCTTCTGAGCCACACCAGAGAAGGGCCAGGAGGCCAAGAGGTGGGTGCAGATGCCCCTGTGCCTGGGTGCAAGGCGGGGAGCAGCCCTGCCTCGGCCCCAGAGCAGGGTGCTGAAACACCATCCTCCTCTGGTCCCTGGTCTCCCCCTTAGAGCCACCTATATCTGGCTCTCATTTCATCGCAGCCTCTTCTGTTACCTTCTGCATTCACAAAGCTTTCATCGCAAAGCTTGTCATCCTTTTCCCCTCCCCCCCCCGCCCCCCAGCTGAGACTCCTGGTCTTCTTTTGCCACTGACTGGCTGCCCGGCTCTCCTTGCTCACCACGTCCTTCCTTTTCAACATGGACTTTAATCTTCAGCTCCACGGGGGCTCTTAGCTGCACCTTTTACACTCCCGCAACCCTCAACTTTTCTGAGGGTCACACGGCCAGCAGCTGAGGAGCCAGAGGGCCATTTACAGGTGGAAAATCTCCCCGCGCCACCTTTTCCCACGAACAGTTCAGAGTCCGATGACGGAGACATCATCAAGCTAGAAAGAGGCCGACCCATTAAGAGATGGCCTTCCATCCACTCTCCTAAACTTTGCCCTCCCCGCTTGGCTCTCCTACCCCGCCCGCAGCTTTGGCTCCCTCTGAGCCTGCAGAGATGAGGAGGCCTCCTACGAGATGGCTCTGCCAGGTTTCCTTGGCTTCCTCCGTCCAGGTTGAGGGCAACGTTCTGGTCCAAAGCAGCAGATGCTCCTGCCCCAGGAGGAGACCCCCGACACAGAGGGCCCGTTTCTCATAGCAGCATCTCATCCCAAATCTTCTGGCTTTGCTCACAGAGGCGTCTTTGGTGGTATCTGTGCTGCTGTTCAACCCATCACTATTGGGGAGCTTCAGTGCTGCACCCCATTATTTATCTGCACCCTCCCTCTCCTGGGACAGAGTTTTGCTTTCTGTTTATTGGCCTGTGGCACCCACAGAAGATGAAATCCATGCTCCAGCTGAAAAGTTTCCAAGTCCCTGAGAGGCCATTTTCAACTCTCGGCCACTGTAGTGATTTTGAGGCTGGGGCGGTGCAGGAGGGAGGACTTTGTATTCTCTCCCAACTGAGAAACAGACCCAGACTCTCCCCAGCTCTTCCAGCCCAGCTTTATTTTTTCCTCCAGGTCTGTGAGAAAATATTCTTGGCAAGACCCACAGAGGAATAATGGCTCTCATCACAGCTCTATTTTCTCCCCACAGTTCCTTCCTTCCTCCCTCCCTCTCCCTCCCCTCTTTTGCAGGCCGCCACCCAGCTGCCTACAGAAGGACTGATTTTTATGAATGAACGGCTCATGCATATGGATGACCCGCTTTGCATAGGAGCCATGAATGGAGACAAAGGAAATTGCTCGCAACCCCCTTCCGGTAGCTGGGCTTGCTGATTTTGTTAGGAGGACTTGCTGTGTCCCTGGCCTGCTCCGGTGTAAGGAAAAACTGCCCGGTTTGCTCGGCTCGGAACGGCCTTTCCACATCAGCAGGACACACTTTTCTTCCTCCCTTCAGTTCCCATAATGCACAGACAGGAAGGCCAGAGGCAGCAGCTGACTTAAATGGTGCTGCAACCATTCCCAGCCCCGAGGTCGGGCATCCACCCTGGCGCACGAGCCCTTTGCACGATCCCTGCAAGGCATAGAATAGTGCAAGATGGGTGTGCCAGTGGCGACAGCCGAAGCCCGTGCACCAGAGAGCCACCACATCCCCTCCATGGAGAGGCCTTCCCAGAGTCCGGTGGGGTGTGACTCTCCGCTGTGCCAAGGGCTGCCCTGCCCTTCCCTCCCCTTCATGGCTGCATTGTCACCAGGACAACCCCATCTTTGTGCAAGTCCCACTTTAGCTTTTATTATTGTTTTTCTAACGATGTGGCTTAATCAGTTGGTTTATCTTGGCAGAAAGTTCTTCCCCCATCATTTCTGGTACAGCCTGTGCGGTTGTGCATCCTCTTGGGGGCTCTGTGGCCATCACACCAGCGAGGAGACAGAGAGAACAGCAAGGCAAGGACCCTTACTCCTGTCAGATCCTCGGGGATCTTGCTCTGCTCTGCATTACAGTGGAGCTGTCTTGGGTCAGCAAGCTAGGAAGCCGGTTCCCACCCATTTTGTAAGGCAATGAGGTCCACTCTAGGGCCTGATGAAGAGGCAAATTAACTCCACATTTTTTGGAGTGCCCTGGAGCAACGGGTCTTAATTAATATCCCCTGTGAGTCATCCCAGGGAGCCTTAACCAAGTGTCCCAATTCCAGCTTGCACATTGGTTCTGGGTGCAAAAAGAATCTCTTCTATCTGAAATATCTGGATTTCCAGTCCCCCCCCCCCATTGGAAGCTTTTTGGCAAGGATTAAAGCCTTTTCGAACCAACTCCTTTAGGGGATCATTCCTGGAGTGAAGCCCAGGATCAGTAAAAAGTCTTTCCTTTCGGTGTTTTCTTAATTTTCCTTAAGTGTCTGCGACTACTGAGAAACCCACCCCATTTTCCGATACAATTGAACAAAGGCTGTTTACGTTAAATTGTGTGGTTATATCATCGGAGCTCCTGTGTTTTCCTCTTCCACCAAGATCTGGCTATGGGCCCACCCAACTTCACAGCTGTCAGCAGCTGGAAAGGAAGGATTTGCTGCAGATTAGGAAACGCTAACATGGCTGGATCCCAGCGCTCGGTTCCTCTTCCGATTTGCACTCCCAAGAGCAATTCTCTGGCACATGACTTGGTGTCTGGCCATCCCATGCGCTGGGTTCTCTGTTCCTTCGGGTCCTTCCGTTAATTCATGACTTCCCAATGACCAGGACTTGCTCTGGATTCAGCCGGGGGGGGGGAGGGAACAAGCTTAGAAGAAGGAAAAACAGGGAGCAGAAAAATCCCTCCAAACGCAACCTCGCAGAAATGCAGAGGGTCCCTGCTTTTCTCCTTCTTGGTGCCTCCTTAATTCTGGATTTTCTAAGATGGCTTTGCGTGGAAGAGCAGAATAACGGAGTTGGAAGGGACCTTGGAGGGTCTTCAGTCCCCTGCTCGAGCAGGAGACCCTATGCCATTTTACACAAATGATTGTCCAATCTCATCTTGAAGACTTCTGTGATATGGCACCCACAACTTCTAAAGGGAAGCCGGTCCACGGGTTAATTGTTCTGTCAGGAAATTTCTCTTTACTTCTAGGTTGGTTCTTTCCTTGATTAGTTTCCCTCTGTTGCTTCTTGTCCCGCCTTCAGGTGCTTTGGGGAATAGGTTGACCCCCCCTCTTCTTTGTGGCAGCCCCTCAAATATTGAACGCTGCTATTATGTCACCCCTAGTGATGGCCAGGCATGTCACGTACGCAGATGGCTTAGCCTTTGGGATGACTCAGCTCAAACTGGCTTGTTGCAATAATAGGGTTTAAGCCCACAAAGCGGGGCTCCCCACTGTTGAAAAGGAGTTTGCAGAACCTGTCAATGCCCGCAGCATTGGTTTGGTTTTCGCAGCAGGGGTTTATTTATTTCACTTATTAAACCAATTTATATAGCCGCCCATCTCACAAACAAGCGACTCTGGGCGGCATTCAACAGAGCTAAAAACTCTGAATAAATTTCCCCCTCTATTTTCTCATAAAAGCCATCTCTCTAGAAATCACAAGTTAGGAAAGAAATAGATTAAGGAAGCACGACTGGAAGGTTCCCTCTGAGTAAACTTGAGATTGTTATGCAGGTGCAGCTCTCTATTTTATGAGCCGGCAGCTGTCTGGGGGCTTTGGCACATCCAGTATAGAATTGGATGACTATTGATTTTTTATTGCTTTTAATCATGTTTTGTATTTTTGTGGAGGTTGCAGTGCCGGCAGAAGACAGCCTAAAGTTAGATGTAATGAATTAACAAAGCAAAAGACAAAAGACCTTAGAGGCAGGAGTGAAAGGACTATCTCGTGCTTAAAAAATAAGGAATAAAGTTGGCTTTTTTCCTGTCCTGTCAGATAAAGTCCATGGCCTGGCTCTCTTGCCTTTCCAGCTGATTTCTTCCAGAAATTAATCCATATTTAATAATTGAGCAAAAGCTAAGTTGCTCACTGGCTAATGTAAGAAATAGCCAAATGCCTGTGTGGCTTTTTCTGTTTTTAAGAGATTTTTTTCCTCTTTCCCTGAGTTGAAGGGCAGCCATGTTGTGACAGCAGCTGCTCTGTTTCTAGTCTGAGAAATGTCCTCTTTTTTAATTTTAATTTCAGTTTTTCTCTGCACTGCGTGCCTGTTTGAGAAAGAAATTGGGGAGCAAAGCCGGATAAAGCTTTTGTGGCTGGAGATTAGCCTTCCCTCAGGATCCATCCATCTTGGAGCCATCTTTGAATAGAAGGCTGCTCTGAAAAAGAGCTTTCTTCCTCAAAGACTTTCCCTCGTAATTTTTAGCCCGAGATGCCCTCAGCTGAGGGAAATTGCTCCAGAAATGTTCATTTCAATCCAGTGCAAAGCGAGGGCCCCAGCTGAAGAAATCCATCAGCCTTGAGGAAAGTGTTGCTCGTCCTTCTCAAAATGGCTCCCCTCCTGCCATGGGAGGGCAAATGGCAAACCAAGCTGTTGGTTGGGATAAAGAAACCACCAAACAAAGCATTTTAATCTGCCTTTTGGGTCGTTCCTGAGGACCCTCTAGATATTTCCCTACAAATAAAGGGAAGTGAAAGATACGTCCTCTGAGGCAAGCCAATTTCAGAGGGAAAATGTATCTAAACGGCAATTGTTACGACAGACGCCCCGGATTCCCCCCCTCAGAGGCGGTGGGCCGGTCTTGTCCACAAGCGCGCCTCCTTGGACAAAATGGGACGGTGGTCTTTTGCTTCCTGAGAAACTGACCTTTTGTATAAACAACCCCCTTTTTCTGACTAAATGCAGCCCAGCTTTGCAAAGAAACAGAAAACCAAACTTTAAGCTCCAGAACTGCCCTGAAAGAAAACCTTTCCTTTTGTAAAATAGGAGGACAAATGAATCCTGTTTTTCCCCTGGCTAAGGAGAGCGGCAGGGTCCCTCAGCCAAGAAAGAAAGCTGCTCCTTCCCTCTTTTAAAGGCTTTTCCAGCCCCATTCAGCCATATCTAGCCCTTCCTGCTCTTCCATTCTGCCTACATGTGGCTAAAAGCCCGGCCGTTTTTTTTGCTCTTCATTTCTTTAAAGGGCCTTGGCCCTGTTTTGCAGGCCTCCATGTCCACGTGCTTTGCATAACTTAAGTTCGGAACAAAGCAGCCCTTGGCCTGCAGAGTTAACAAGAGATCAGTCACAGCACAAAAGGAAAAAGGAGAAGGGAGGGAAGAAGAAAACAGAAGGAAAGCCGGGCTTCGGCTCTTAAAGGGACAGGCTGGGCTTTGCAAGGAGCAGGGAGGGAGAGCTGCTTTTGGGGGCATCTCCACAGCCCCTTGCTCCCTCCACAACTGCAGTTTGCCCCTGGCATCCCTTGGCAGGACATGCCAAGGAGTCACAACTGGCCTAAGGCTGCTCAGTGACCCTCCTTCAGAGTCGAGGGAGGATTTGCACCCAAGGCATTGCCTCAGTGGCTAGGGAAGTGTGGCCCAACCCCTCTGGGCGACGGCCAGACTCTGGAAAAGCTGCCCTAGGTTGCCCACCTCCCTGTGCTGCGGGTGGGACTCAAAAGCCCCCTCCCCAGCAAAAAGCAGATGTCCTAGATGAAGCATTTCAAAAGTAGGCCCATCTGGCGCATCTCCTTCCAAGCAGATCGAGGCCACCCATCCTCCTGCGTCCCTCACCCCCTTAGACTAGCCGGCTTAACCCAGGCCAATGGCTGGCACAGGGGAAGCAGCTGGCACGGGAGCTGTCGTGCTTTGCAATGGGTGCTGGATGCCCACTGGACCCATGGCTCTGCCACCGGCCTTGAGCTGCCCATCCCATCTGCCAACCGCCTGGCCCCAAGCACCCATCCCCTCCCTCCGCTGGGCCAGGCCGAGGCTCTCCTGGGCTTCGGGAGCCTGGGAAAGGCGCAGCAGGTCCCGTGCCAGCTCGTTGGCTCCCAGCCTCCTCTGCCAGGCCCTGGGTTTCTGCCACCTGGCAGGCCTGAGGAAGGGGTGGGGGGAGGCCAGGGAAGGCCGTTGTTTGGGGCCTTGAAAGGACAAGAAAAGAGGGCAAGCACCCAACGAGCCTCCCCCCCCCAATAAATTCTGAGGGAAGGCAAGGCGGCCATCTGGAAAGGGAGCTGCCTTTCGCCAGCAGTGCAGGAATTTCCTCTTCCTGGGGAAGTCGGGAGAACACAGAGCAGGTTGCAGCCGCCACCAGCCCCTTTGTCCCTGCTGGCCGGCCCCACACTTCCCTACTGCAGCAACAGCTGGACTGGCCAGAGGGAAGGGAGGCAGCAGCAGACCAGAGCCTGGCTTGGCTCACTTCTGGGAGGGCAGCCTTTGCTGGGGGAAACCAGCCCCAATTGAAGCTGAATTTGTGGCCTCTTCCGGAGCCTCTGGGGGCTTCCCCCCTTCCCTGGGCATGACCTGGATGGGAGGAGGTACCTGAAGAAATTCAGGTGCATCAGAATTGCAGAGAAGGAACAAGGCAATTTCACTTGTGGGGGAAAATAGCAATTCGCAGCAATTCGTGGCACAGAATGCGAAGCCTTTTTGGGGAGGGGGGAAACTTTAGGAGTAGAGATGTTGCAGCGGCAGAAATGCGTGTTTTGAGGGGGGGGGCTGTGAGATAATAAGCAGCTGTGACCAAGGCGTGGGAGTAATTGCACAGGAGCAGATTAATTAATGGGGGCTCTGGGTGGGTTGGAGATCAAGAGAGTTTGTCGGCTGGTGGGCAAAGAAATGAGCTTGAAGGGGGCGGCCCTCGCAGCCCCTGGCCATTGCACTTCATTTGAGGGGTTTCTGGCTCCCTGAGGACCACTTTGGGCTGGGCCCGATTGTAGCCACCCCATCTGTCGGGAAGAAGAGCAGGACGATGGGTGCTCGGGTGCTTCTGCTGCAAGAGGCACAGGAAAGCCATCTATGGCACGCCTGGCAATACTGCGGTGGCATTTACATTGGCACACGTAGCCTTTATTTCCTTCCTGGGCAGGAACAGGAGTGTCGTAAAGGGGGGAGGGATGGGAGTGCTCGTGCAATTGCTCCGGTGCCTGCAGGGTTTCTGGGCACGATACCTTGGGGGGGTACCTACAGATCCAGTTTTCCACAACTTCACGGTTCTCTTCCCTCGCTGAGCATCCCTAAGCAAGCCTTTCTTTTAACAAATTCATTTTTCAAATGAAGAGGTGGGCTGGGTGGAAGGAGAGCTCTTAACTGTTGTCTGGAAACTCAACTTTTTTATTTGCTGCTTATCTCTGCAAAATAAATCACTGGATTTTGAGGCAGAATTAACAGGGGGCTGCAACGAGCAAGCAAGGAGCCGGACCGTGCTTGTCAGGGAAATGAAGAGGGGAAGGATGTGCTTGTGCTCCCTTGGTATGTTTTTGAGGAAAATAAGCGCCTTTGTGCCTCCGGAATCTCTGCTCACATCTGAGGAATCTATGTGGGAAAGGAATTTGGGTGCCCCCCAGGGAAAGGCCCCGCCGGTTCTGCCTTTGCTGGTGAAGGGGGGGGGGATCACTCTCACAGGCTGCCTTTCTGCCAAGCCCCCAAAGGAAAAGAGGCTGCCCTTGGCAGGGAGGGGTGGAAGCCCCCTCCCACACCAGTAAGCAAGCAGCGTGCTGAGCTTTGACCAGGTCCTCCTTGGAAAGCAGTGAGCCCACTCAGGAGCATCTGCCAAGCGAGTGGGTGAGCTGGAAGAACATGCAGACTTCGGCTTCTGATGCGGAGTCCGAAAGGCAGAGCGTGGCCAGGGTCTTAAGGATGTGGCAGCCCCCTTGCGGGATGGTACCCACTGGGAAATTGTGTCAGTCCTTCCTGGGGAGCTGACAAAACCTAGCAGGGACACTGCCCCCGGGGGGGCAGTTGTGCCGCCTTCCTCTTGCAAAAAATAGGCAAGTTCTCATGACCCACATCTGACCCAGCCCATCACTCCCTCCCCATCCAAGGCCAGATGGCCCGTGGTCAGGGATTCTGGAGCGCCCTGGAAAGCTGGGGGCTGCCTCTGTCTGGACATTATTTCCTGTGGTCTTCCTTTCCAAATGAAAACGCTCTAATCCCCATCGCTAAGCCGCTGGGCAGAGCGGAACTCAGGCTTCTGCTGGGATGCAGAAATCTGTTCGGGGGTGGGGGTGGGGGGGGCAGAGAGACCCACCCCAGCCGTCAGTCGGCACACTCTTCTGAGGGGGGGGGAGCCTTCCACAGAGCCACTTGCCATCTGTTTTGAACTGCTCAGGCAGCCTGCTAGGTGCTCAAGCTGCACTCAGGTAGGAGAGGAGCTGGGGAGGGTGGGGGCAGAAGCCCCCTGGGCCCAGCAAATGGGCTGTTGACGGCCATTGCCCCACCCCAAAGAGCCCAGCCAGGCGTTGGGAGGTTGACGCGGCCGCAGCCGATGCCCAGCCTGGCAAAGCAGCACCCGCTTCTCTGATGACGGGTGAGGCATTCACGAAAAGACCTGCGCCTGGCGGAATCGGCCAGCCTGGTGGGAGTCCTCCCGGGGCCTAACCCCCCCCCCTTCTCCCCTGCAGAGATGGCGGAGTACAGCAGCCTGCTGGAGGAGCTGGCCGAGAACATCACCAACGAAGACCTGGACCAGCTGAAGTCGGCCTGCAAGGAGGACATCCCCAGCGAGAGGCACGAGGAAATCGCCACCGGCAAGGACTGGTTCGGCTTTCTGGAGAGGCACAACAAACTGGACAAAGGTGGGAAGGAGCGGGGGGGGGCAGCAGGGAAGATTTGGGGCTCCTTCGCCATGCGCTGCGTGGCAAGCTGGGGGCCTGCATGGGAACTGGGAGGGATGGAGGTCACCTGGGGGGCTGCGGGTGGGAACTGAAGTGGAGAAACCGCTTATCGGACACGGCCGAGGGACGGAGCATCCGGATGAGGACAAGAGGCTCATGGAAAGCCTGCCCCACCCCAAAGTCTCTGCTGGTGCCCCAATAATGCCAGGCACCCCCTTGGCTACCCCCCCCCCCCGAGAGTGCCAGTGGGATTTAAATGCAGCCGGCTGGGTGAGGCGCTTGGGGAAATTGGCAGGGGGAAACCAGGATGCCCGGTGAGCCCCCAAAGCAGCCCAGGGGACTAGAAGGCTAAGAAGCGAGCCAGCTGGGCTCTCTGCCCACTCGCCAGCCCCTGCCTGCCCGCCGGGAGGGGAGAGGAAGGGGCAGATGGTGCCAAGTGATGTCATTTGTTTTTGAAGAGAAGCAAAAGCTGTTTTCTCGGCTTGGCTCCCTCCTCTCCTGGATGCCTTCGCAAGAGTTTGCACATCGCCCACCCGCTCGCTCTCCCCTGCCTCTACACCAGCGGTGTGGCCACCCACGCACCAGCGCCACACGCAGCCTCACACCGCCATGCAACACCCACTCAACCCACCCAAGTCATCTGACTTGCCGGCAGACGCACCGCCTGGAAACGGCCGCGCAGGCAGCCTGTTGCTTGCTGTTGCCCAGCCCGGACACATCCGGGCTCTGTGCGCCCCGTCCCGGTCCCCCTGCCCCTGCCCTGATTGTGCCCATCTCCTCCACGCAGACAACCTCTCCTACATCGAGCACATCTTCGAGATCTCCCGCCGTCCGGACCTGCTGACCAGGGTGGTGGAGTACCGCACGCAAGTGCTGAAGATCTCGGAGGAGGACGAGGTGGACACCAAACTGACCCGCATCCCCAGTGCCAAAAAGTACAAAGGTCAGGAGCCCCCCCCCAACCTTGGAGGGCCAGCCCTCTCTGGAGGCGGGTTTGGGGGGGGGGAATTCCTTCTCCCCCAGCCCCTGGCTCTTCTGACTGCTGCCTCCCTCTCTCCACAGACATCATTCGGCAGCCCTCGGAGGAAGAGATCATCAAACTGGCCCCCCCACCCAAAAAGGCCTGAACCCAGTGTGTGCGTGCGTGCCTGTGTGTGTGCGAGTGTGTGTGCGTGGAGGGGCCCAGCTCCAAGGATCACTGCCAAACCCCCCCCCCCGCCGCCCTGGCTCAGACACTTTGTGGCTCCCCCTTCGCTCCCCTCTGCTTACGCCCTTCTCTGCCTTGTCCCAGCCGGGCGGGGAAAGAGGGAGCATGGGGAAAGGGAGATGGGGGGGGTCCATGCCTCCCCCTCCCCACGTTTCTCACCTTGGTCGCTGGCTGATACATGTTTTAGGAGGCTGTTGAGGCCTGTTTGAGGAGGAGGGGGCTGGAAGGCCCCCCTCCCACTGCTGCTCCCCCACCCCATCCCGCTGGGCAAGAGACGACCCACAGGTGGATCAGGGGCCAATTTTGCAAGGAATGAGGAAGTGTGGGAGAGAGAGAGAGTGAGAGAGAAGAAGAAGAAGAGAGGGAGGGGAGAGGGGAGGTAGGTAGCCTTGGGACCCTGCCAGAGGAATGCCCAACAATTGCCACCCTCCCTGGGCAAGCTCCCCCCACCCTCTGCCCCATGAGCCTGCAAGAGGTGGGACGCAAGGGGGCAGGAGGAGCAGAAGGGGGGGAGAGGGTTTGCCACCATCCCTTGCCAGGGACCCCCGGGTTTTCTGCAGCTGCCCTAGAGACTCTCTGCCCTCCCCCCCCCCTTTGCCCAGTTCCCCCTAGGAGTCAGTGATGGCTGCAGCTGCTTAGCAGGGCTTGGACCTAGAAAGCCGGAGGGTTGTGGAGCCCCCTCGTAACCCAGGCACAGAGCCCTCCTTTTCTGGGGGAGGGCAGGGGAAGGGTGTGGGCTCAGGCAGCTCTTCCGGGGGCCACTGGGGCTGCAGAAGGCTGGCGGGGAAGCGAAGGACCAAGTGATCAGGAGATGGACCAGGAAGAGAGGTCAGATGGGGGCGTCTGCTCCTTCCCAGCCGGACNNNACAAGGTGCCTTCCTTGGGTTTCCCACCCCGGGGGCCTCTCCAGGCATTTCCACGGGTGCCTCCTTTTCTACTCCCTTCCTGTGCCTCTGGTGGGGGGGCAGGGGGTGAGGGTCAGTTGCCCATTTGGCCACCCTTGCAGCCAAGGCCAAGCCAGGTGGCCGGTGCTCATTGAGGCCCTGCCCTGCCCTGTATATGGGGCGTTGGGGGAAGGAGCAGCCCCCTCCCAGACCCATCCTACCCAAGCTCCCCCCCCCTTGAAACCAGCCCTCACCCACTGGGTGCTGGAGCCACTAATCCCACTCCCCACCGGGGTGCAGAAGGGAGCCCGGCCGACTTCCTTCCTGCCCCAGACTGACCTCCAGCAGCTGGTTTGGGTTGGGGGCCAAGACCACAGGGTCCCGCTGCCTTCCCCTCAAAACGGCCACTGCGTGGGGCTTGCAAATGTGGGTGCCTGCCAGTGGCTTTTGCAGCTGCCTCTGCTCAGAAAGAGACCAAGCAGCTTGGCCTCACCAGGGCACCTTCCCCGCCTGGCCTCCTGGCACGCAAGCAGGGGCATGAGGGCACCCAGGCGAGGAACACCCGGCAGCCATCGAGGGAAACCAGAGGCAGGGCGGAGGCTGTGGGGTGCCAGAAGAGGGCCGGGGCTTCTGGTTTGTCCGGCACAAAAGAGCTCCCAGCGCCTGGCCTGGCCTGCGGAGAACGCCAGGGGCCTTCGGGAAACGGCCAAGTCACTTCCCTGGCGCTGGAATGCGAAGCGTTTCTGTTGAATATACTTTTGTTTAGCCCTGCCATCCTGCGCTCCTCGAGCCCCTTCAAGTGGCGTAACCTGTCCCGACACCCGTGTTGTGCTCGTTGTGTGCATAGAAACAGCTGGGCTAGAACTGTGTTTTTAACATGGTGTCCCCTCAAAGCCACCCCCATGTCTCCCGCTGGCCCTTCCCCCTTCTGTCCGTCCCGTGCAGCCTGGGTGCTGGCCTTACTGGGGCCAGGCGGTCTGGCTCCGTGGGGTGCCAGGGCCACGTGCGGCGCCACAATTCTTGGAAAGAGCTGGCAGAAAGGACAGGGGCCCTTCCGAGATGGGGGAAGAGGACTGAATTCTCGGGCTCCCCGCGGTCTGCTTTCATGCATTTTGGGTCAGGCGCTCGAGCGTCTGCAAGAGACGAGAGATTCAGGAAGCCAGCAGACGCTCTGGCAGAGCATCCCCCACCCCCACCCAAGGCCCCTGAACCCCCCATGGCTCCAGGCCAAGCCTCCCCCAGAGGCTTCTGCCCCACCTGAGAGGCGGCCATGGTGCCCAGGAGCACGGCTCCGCCCGCGAGGTCAGCGCTGCTCCTGCCACCCAGGACCAACATAGAGGACTCTGCCTGAACTGGCCTTAAATTAGTATGTTTCTCTTCCAGTGTTTACAGCTGAACAGTTGGTGCTGATCTCACTGCAAATTAGCACCAAGTAAAAATAGTATTGGGGGGGGGGAGGTGTAGAATTCAGAGCGAGGGAATGTCTCAAAATGAAGCGCAAAGCAGCTTAAAACCGACTTGCTTAAAGCGGCCCTGCTCCCCTGGGCTGGGTGGGCGGCCTCTGCAAAGGCTTTCCAAGGGGCCCTTGTCCTGGCAGGGGGGCAGAGCGGGAAGGCCCTCCTCTGGGGCGACAGGGAAGCTTCAGGATGCCCCCGGCAGCGGAGAGGGGGGTCTCCCAGGACCCTGCAGCTCCAAGGAGCGACGGAAGGCACAAATCCTGTCCTTTGCGGCCAGCGCGCCCCCTTTCCTCCCCGTGTCCCTGACTTTGATGCTCAGACCGTGCTAACTGTGTGTACATATATATTATAAATATATGTATATTAAATATAATATGGAGTGCTCAGTGTTAACTTATTTTCTTTGTCAAGTGGACCAAAAATAAAAAAAAAAGCAAAGAGGAATTGTAACAGAATAGTTGTTTCTAACTTCAAAAAACCCACATTCGTCTCCGATTGCAGAATTAAATAAATCAAATACGCCACTGGTACATCACAGACGGAAGATTAGATCACTTGGATCCAAACAAGCTACGAAGATGGGAGCTGCAAGGGCCTACCTCGCAGGGCTGTCGAGCTGCGCATTAGAGCCCACATTCACACACGGGGCAATGCGGGCAAATTAAGCTGCTTTGCCAAATCCCAGGCAGTATTTCTTGTTGCTAAAATTAACCAGAGACCCAGCTGTAATACATCTGGCTGTGGTCCAGCTGACAGCCCTTAGGACCAAGGATGCGGATTGGCAAACTGGGCACTAGGACAGGGGTCTCCAACCTTGGCAACTTTTAAGACTTGTGGAGTTCAACTCCCAGAATTCCTCAGCCAGCTTTGAACTCCACAAGCCTTAAAGTTGCAGAGGTTGGAGACCCCTGCTCTAAACAGCAAAGGGATCAGGCCCCACACCTCTCCACCCCCTTAATGTGAGCGCCCCAGCTAGAGCCCCAGAGGAGGCAGAGAACACCCCAGCATTTACTAAAAAAATTCCCACTTAAAACACCCTTCTCCCCCCAAAATGCGATGAAAGTCAACACGCTAAGAATCAAAATGAAGCATGAAGGCATTGTGCATATACCTAGTAACTGACAATTATAAAAATGTGTATATTTTTTGGCTTGCCACACAAAGGGGGCAGGTGGGTGGGTGTCCACCTTTCACGTACCCGGCCCCACGAAAGGTCTTCTGAACAGTTTCCCCAAAAAGCAAAGAAGGGGATTTCACTCCCCGCGTCGACTTGGGGGAGAGGAAGGGGCCAGTGCCCCTTGTGTGGGCAGGAGGCAGGAAGACCAATCTCTGGACGAGGCGAGGGGCCGGGCAGACGAAACAGCCGAGTCATCGTCAGAATCCGAGGCAGCCGCAGAAGAGCAAGGAATAGCAAAGATGCTGGCCGTAGATGCCACCGGGTCTCTCTCTCAATTCATTTATTGCATTTATATAATATATATATATATATATATATTTAAACTTTTACAATAATTTTAACTTGATAACATCCAAGTTTAATTTGGTTCTTGTCTTGTTTAATACATATAAAATTAGGCCTCTAAACAACAATCGGGGGGGGGGGGGGGGGGGTTTTTTAAAAAAAAAGAGAATATCCTGAAGCAGAAGGAGGTGATCCTTTTCAATTTCAGTAATGTTCTGTGTTGTTTTTCAATCAAATCGCCAGAACCAGGATTTTAAATAGAAAATGTAAACAGGTTTCCCACATCCAGTCCCATGGCTTTTGTGTAGTCCCTCCGTGGTTTCAAAGGTGAAATAAAGTGTACCTAAAAGCTTTGCTCTATTTGGCAACCACAAAACACAGTTGCAAGCCCAATAGTTTCATGGACATGTGGGACAATAAAACTAGAGGAGCTGCAAGCTTATAAGCAGAAAAGAGGTGGAAAATCTGTGCCCTGATAGAAGTTGTTGACAAGAGATTATCCTGAAGAGGAAGGGCAAAAACAAGGCGGCTGCGTCGGCTGTGTTCAAACCTTTCAAACTTTACGCTCCAAGGAGGAGTTCAGCGAGTGGCCGCTCTCGACAGCAGAGGCGGCTCTAGACGGCCAAGGGAGGGAAGGAGGTCCTTTGTGCCTAGAGCTGCTGGAGGAAAAACACACCAAAAGAAAGAGAGAACCAGGGAGAAAACCCAAACCCAGAGGGAACAAAGCTCCCAAATTTTCACTGGAAAAGCAGAATCCAGGTTGGCTCATCCTGGATGCAACATGCAGCAGCCGGGTGTCTTTGGGGGGGTGGGGGGGGTGAGATAAAAGTACATCTCCAAGTTGCTTCTGGAGCGCCCTCCCCCCCCCACGGAAAGGAGAGGAACCAAGCCAACTCTCGCCCCCCACCCCAAAGAAGCTTCGCAGGGAACAGGCGGCAACCGCAGCCAGGAATCCGGGGGCCCCGGGACTCTGGGAAATCTGGTGCTGAAAAAGGCAACCGAGGCCAAAAGGGAGAGCAAAGTCCAAGGGTGGGGGCTGAGCCAAGCCGGCCCCCCTGCTAACCAGGGCTGGCAGGCAGGGCGAGGGTGGGCCTCTCATCTAAAGCAGGAAGAGGGTGGCTAATTCAACAGGGCAGGCTCTCCGCCCTTCCCGGCGTCCCCGCAGCCTATTCCGTGGCTCCGGGGGGGGGTGTCTCAGGAAGGCATGCACTGCACCCGGTCTGGGCCCTCCTCGTCTTCGTCCAGGGTGTCCGAGGAGCTGAGGGAATCCTCGGACTCGCTGTCGGCCGCTCCGGTGCCCGCATCCCGCTGGCGCTGCAGAAAAGGAGCACCCCTCAGCGTCACAGTTGCTCTGGTCTGTTCGGAGCCCTCCTCCCTATTTGATACTGCAACACGAGCTGAGAGGCAGGGCCACAGAGGGGGCCCAGGGCGGACCCTGTCTGGGGGTCCCAGAGACGGTCTGAGCCCTGGGTCGGCCCTGCCAAAGCAGGAAGGGTCTCCGTGCCCCGAGTCAGCCGGGAGGACCGCTCACCCTGTGATGCCGCCGAGGCCGGAAGTGGTGCATGAGGAACCAGAGCAGGTGGCTCTCGTACATGTCCGCGTGGTTCAGGCTGTCCTCGTCTCGCTCCCGCTTGTTCTTCTTGATCACCTGGGGCGGGGTGGGGGGAGAAGCAAAGCGAGGATGGAGACCT
>QLTV01000994.1:376533-391333 GCA_003457575.1 Thermophis baileyi
CGGCCCCAGTGACCCCCCCGCCCCCCCTTTCCCTACGTGTTCTTCTCCAGGGAGGTTGAGGCGACCAGCTCGTAGATCTGGGGCCCCAGTTCGGAGGTGCAGATGATGAAGAGGGCGCGCTTGTCTGCGGAGGGAAGCAGAGGCCGGCGGGGGCCGTGCTCAGCACCTCCACCTTCCGCCCGAGACCCCCTCCCCGGCCTCAGAAGCCCCCCCAAGCTCTTGAGCCCTGCTGGGGAGGGGGCCGGGCTCACCGGTGGCCACGGAGCGGATGAGGACGGAGCCAAGCCGGAGGACGGGGCTGAAGGTCTGCTTGGGGTCTGAGGAGCCCAGCACCGTCCGGCTGTGGCACTTCAGCACCAGCCTCTCATCCTGCCGCTGGAGCAGCACCAGCAGGTCCCCCAGGAGCAGCACCTGCAAGTCTGGGTGGGTGGGGAAGGACGGGCAGCCTTCTCAGCACGCCTGCCCCCCCCCGGCCCTTTGGGGGCCCCAGCAAAAGGACCCCCGGCCTCTTCCTTTCCCAAGAAGAAGCGGCGGGTGGGTTTTTTCCCCCCAAAAGCCAGCCAGACCCTTCCCCCCCAAAAAGAGACCCCTCCCCTTCGGCCCCTACAGACCCACGGTCTTGTCCTTGCTGATGCGCCAGATCAGGGGCCCTTCGTGGATCATCCGGCGGCCTCGCAGGTCCAGGTTCTGCGCAGGACAGGCAGGAGGCGGTCAGCTGGGGCCACGCAGGGACTCCCTCCCTCCGCAGGCGCTAGGCTTACTTTGAACTCCGCTGCGATGGGATTGCTGGTCCGCTCCAGCGAGGTGGCGTCCAGGCGCTTCTGGTAGGACTGCAGGCGCTGCTGGTTCTCCGCCTGCTTGACCGCCTCGTTCACGTACCGGAGGGCCTCCCGGCACTGGTCTCGGGCCCGGCAGAGCTTCCGGTGCTCCGCAGTCTGCCCTGGGGGAGTGGGCAGAGAGGAGGGGTCAGCGGAGGGGTGGGGCGGGGGCTGCCGTCTTGCGGAGGAGCGGACGCCCACCTGAGGAGTGCTTGATGAGGCTGTCCAGCAGCAGCGGGTATTTGGTCAGGCGCTGCATCTCGGAGATGATGAGGTCCTTCAGCTGCAGCCGGCGGCACTGCGGGTGGCTCTCGGCGTCCTGGGGAGCAGCACAAAGCGGGCTGGGTGGGTGCCCCCACCGAAGGCCGCCCCTGCTCGCGTGAGTCCCAGGCAACCAGGCGATACAAGGGGCACTTCACACGTGCTCTTCCGTCTGCCTCCATCGCTTTCTCCCTTGAGCACAACAACCGCCCCCCCCGGGCTCTTCCCCGCCCCCCCGAGGGTCCCCCACCTGCATGAACTGCTGAAAGCGCGTCTCCTTCCGCTTCTTGGTTCTGATCAGCTCCAGCGCCATGGACTGGTAGGCGCAGAACTCCGCAGCCACTTGCTGGAATTCCTCAAGCGCAGCCCCATCGAACTAGGGAGGAGGAGGAGGAGGAGGAGGAGGAGGAGGAGATGGGGGGTCCCCCTGGGAGCAAGGTCCACTCGCACCCAGGCCCCAAGGCCCCCTCCTCAGTGGCTCACCCGTGAAAGCATCAGGTCTCCGACCTCCTTCACCACCGGCCCCTCTTCCCGCAGCTTCTTCATGGATTCCGACAGGGAATCTGGGGAGGAAGAGAAGGTGGGGCGGACTAAGAGGAGCCAAGCCCCCCCCCGAGGAAAGACACCCACACACAAACACACCTATCTCCCCAACCTCAGCCCCACTCGGTGTTAACGCTGCTGCTTAATCCCCTTCTACTGAATTCGCCCCTGGGGGAGAGCCCAGCAACACCCCAGGCCTAGCCGATTGTGAGCCCATCCTATAATTCCAGTCCCCCCTCTGACCACAGCGCCCGAAGAGACCCAAAGCGGCGTCCGTCCCCTTCTGGGACAGCAGACGGCAGTCCCCCCCTGCCAGTCCAGGGAAAACCGCTTCCAAACTTCCCCGCGATTTTCTTCCCACTCTGTTCGTTCCTCGTGTTCCCTGACAGCTGAGTCCAGCGGGACTCCCGGAGCCCGAGGGAGGAGGGGGGGCAGCCTTACTGTGGATCTCGATCAGCTCCGGAAGGTTGGGGAAGAGCAGAGCCAGCTCCTCCCGGGACAGCTGCCCCTCCCTCCTCAAGCGCTGGTAGAAAACGAGGTCAAGCACGCGCAGCGTCCGCAGGTGGGAAGACTCCGTCACAAAGAGCTCTGGGGGGGGGAGCGATGTGGACCAGGTCAGATCTAGCTGGGCACCATGGGCCCTTTGGAGACTCAGCCAGGTCAGGGAGAGGCTCAGGGCCTGCCTGACCTCTGTTCCTCCACCCAAGGGAGAGCCCACCCCCAGGGTCTCTCTGAGGACCCCCCCACTTCCTCCCCCCTCACCATTGATGACCTCCTGGCGATCGATCTCCCGCTGAGGCAGCTGGGCAGCCGCCTCCCGTCCCACCGTGTGCTGCCAGCTCTGGGAGTCCAGCTCCACCTCCAGGTCCGAGAACTGCCCGAGCTCTTCCTCCAGCAAGTGGGGCACGAAGGCCTCTGAGCTGGAGCCCAGGCTGGGCGACTCGATGCTCCTGCCAGGACAGGAAGGGGTCAGACTGGGCCCCGAGAGGAGGAAGGCAGGCATCCCGGACACCCCCCCCCCCCAGCAGCAGCTCTACATCCCCTCCGCCTGGGAGGAGAGGGAAAAGGGGAGGAAACCAAGCAAGGACCCCCATCCCCATGGAAAAAGGAGGATGGGGACTGGGCTGCCTGGGGGGGGGGGTCTATCACGCCGGATTTAAAAGTGATCCCCTGATCTCAGATGGGGAAATCTCTCCCGGCCCCTGGTCTTCTCCCCACTCACCTGCGCCCCATTTTGGGAGTGTAGGGTGGGGTGGGGTTTTCCAGGGACCTGGAGACCGGGAGACATGACAGAGTCAGCCCAGGGCAAACATCCCTCCAACCCCCAAGTCCATCACCCCCTTCCTTCCCTCGTGCTCAGCAGGAAACCCCCCCCCCTTCTCTTCGCCAACAGTCTCCACGCTCTGCCCTCCCTTCAGAGTGGCAAAACTCATCTGGTCTCCCCCAGGGAGATGCCACGGCCATGCCACGCAGCCACTCTGGCTCCAGCAAAAAGGCACCACGTTACCGGTTGGAGAGGCTGGAGGCGGAGGACGACGCCGACTGGTGGAGACGAGCAGCTTCCGCGGCAGCATCCATGTCGACATCGCTGCGGGAACGGGGGACGTTCTCGGCCTTGCGCAGCCGCCTCAGCTCCTCCCGCCCCTTCAGGCTCTCCGACCGGCCCAGCCGGACCTCGGCCCTGGAACTGGAGGAAGGGGTGGGGGCTGAGGATTTGGCGTCACCAGGCACCCACCCAGGGGTGACATTCAAATTTTTCCCCTAACGGTTCTGTGGGCGTGGCTTGGTGCTCGACAGAAAAATTTGGCCAAGTCTTCTAGCGTTCAACCCGGCTGCTTCTCGCCTCCTTCTCAGGTTTGCTCTGTGTGTATGAGCCCGAGGAGGAGGAGAGAAGGAGTGAGTGGGAGGGGTGGGCCAGTCAGTGGTGCGATTTACCGGTTCTCTGAACTGCGCATAATCGCCGCCGCCACCGGTTCTATAGAACCTGTCCGAACCTGCTGAATGTCACCCCTGCACCCACCCCTCTCCCCACAACGCCACCGTTTCCGGGATCGGCAAGTGGACAAAGCAGCTGGGGAGACTCAGAGTTGGTGGTCATTAGGAAAAGAGACCCCCCCCCCGCAAAGGAGGAAGGACCATGGCCAGAGCTGGCCGAGCCCCTCACCTGTCCGAGTCCAGAAGGTCTTCGGGGAAGCTGCCCGTGGAAAGGCGCTGCAGGCCGGCCTCCTGGCCGTCGTGGTTCTGGCTGTTCTCGAAATGCTGGATGATGGTCCGTACGTTGCCGGGCTTAACTGTCAAAGAGGAAGCCGTTAAGAATCCCCCTTGTGTGACCGGCTATTAGCCACTGAGCCCAGCCCTCCAAAGAGCTGGGACCCCTCTGCTCGCAGGCGCCAGGCCAGGACTGGGAGGGGGCCGAAGAGCTGCTGCAGACCCCCAAAAAGGCTCCCTGATTCCTGTGCCCTGAGGGCAGGGAGAAAGAGCGGAGGAAGGCCGCCGTCTCTGCTTCGCCCAGGGCTCTGCCCACTTCTCGGCAGGAGGATAGAGGGAGAAGCCCCTCCCTGGCCTTTCGCCTTCCCCCAGACCCAGCTGCCCGAGGGCCCCAAGTGCCCGATCGGAGGCCCAAAGGGGCAGCCAATGGCCTCCCTGGATTCCCATATCCGCAGCCATTTTAGAAGCCCGAATGGGGAAGGCGGAGGGAACGGCCGAAAGCCCAGCCCGTTCCTGTTCAGAGGGAGGGGGCCTGGAGCACCCTGGCAGAATACAGGTCCTGGGAGCTACGATCATCACCTTTGGGGGGGTCACACCCTCCCCGGTTGCGAAAGCAGCAGGGGGAAGGGGAGGGGGGCCAGCTGGGNGTTTGCAGGAAGCAGAAAGGCCCCGCCCCGCCCCCTCCCTAGGGCACTCACTGCTTTGAGAGGAGCTCTTGGGCTTGGCGATGTACTTCAGGATGGGGTTCCGCTTCTTGTCCTCCACCGCAGCCTCCTTCTCCTTCTTGCCACTGCTGCTCTGTGGCCCCAAAAAATGGAGAGGCGGGTCAGGGTGTCCCAAGCTGGGGTGGGTTGGGGGAGGAAGACAGGGTCCCGCCCTTTCCGGCTTCACTACCCACCTTCTTGGTCTTGGGGAAGAAAGGCAGCCACTTGTCTTTCTCCTGGGACTTCTCCACCACGCTGGCCGGACGAGCCTCCCGAGGGCAGATCCCCATGTGGATCATGTAGGTCTTCAGGGCAAAGCTCATGGGGGAGCTGCAAGGAGAGGGGAGGGCAGTCTGGCTGGAGCCCCCCCCCTCAGCACAGCCCTTGGAAACCTTCCCCTCCTCCCAGCTCCTGTGTCTCCGGTGGGAGCAACGTCTGTGCCCTCACGGAGCTCTCCGTGGTCCTGAAGAGGCCCTGCCTGGCCGAGGTTGGCTCTCGTTCAGGCCCTTCCAAGGAATGCCAAATGCATTCTGGGAGGGAGCCCAGGATATTCACCAGAATAGAGACCTGCTCCTTTTTTTTGAAGAGGTCCCGAATAGTTACTGCAAGTTAGCAAACTAGTAATTTACCAGGGATAATCTTAATAAACTTTTCAGCAATCAATTACTTATTTTAATATTTTTAAGATGCTTTCATGAAACTTACACGATATGAAGAACTGAACAGAAATTATACATTTAAAAAGAGGCCAGGATTCAGGCCAGGATCACAAGAGGTCCCCCCCAAGGTGCTGAGTTCAGAGGAGACACTCACCTCCGATCTTCATATTTGGATCTAAAGTAGGAAAAAAAACATAACTTCAGATCCCCCTTAAGCTGCTCTGGCATTCTGTTTTCTCTTCTTGCCCATTACGTCTACGACAATGTTTCTCAAATTTGGCAATTTTAAGATGTGAAGACTTGAATTCCCAGAATTCCCCAGCCAGCATGAATTCTGGGAGTGTAAGTTCACCATCTTAAAGTTGCTGCATTTGCAAAATATTGCTCTAGATGACAAGTTCTTATTTGAGCTGACCCCCGGCGAGCCCGTCTGGCCTCTGAGCGTGGCACTTTCAGAGGCAGTTCGAGGCAAACACTCTTCCAGTGAGGCCAACCCCAACCCGAGCCCCAACAGACCCTTCCCTCCCTCGCCCTCCCGTGGCACTCACAGGATATCTCCCAGCTGCGCCATCTGCTTCTCGGCCACTTGGCGTTCCTTCTGGAGCTCCCCGTCCAACTCCAGCAGGTCATTCTCCCCATAGAGGCTCCCCAGACCCATAGTACGCTTTGTCCTGCAAGGACAGAGAAAAGAGGGCCAGGGGTGAAATCCAGCAGGTTCTGACAGGTTCTGGAGAACCGGTAGCGGAAATTTTGAGTAGTTCGGAGAACCGGCAAATACCACCTCTGGCTGGCCCCAGAGTGGGGAGGGAATGGGGATTTTGCAGTATCCTTCCCCTGCCACGCCCACCAAGCCACGCCCACCAAGCCACACCCATAGAACCAGTAGTAAAAAAAATTGGATTTCACCACTGAAGAGGGCCCACACGAAGGTTCTCCCTTCCTCTCGGAAACCAACCGAACATCACTAGATGTCCTGAGCAAACTCCCACTGGCAGGGCCATGCAATCTGCTTTTCCCTGGGTTCAGCCTCGACCCTCTTGGATGGGCCCACTGATTATTTCCGATCTGCCACAAGGGTGGTGGGTGCTGACCTGTAATCTTGGATCTGCTCCTGGATCTCAGGCATGACGGCCTCCTGAACCTCCAAGAAAGCACTTTGGGCATCCTCTCCGTTCCGCAGGCGAGCGTCTGGAGGACACAAGGAAGGAGAAGGTGGGTGGGCTGCTGAGGAAATGCCTGAGGGGGGCACAGAGGCAGCTCCGACCTCAGAGCAGAGCACCGAAGCCACCTTCTCCCGCCCTGCTCAGCCCCCCCTCAGCCCCCCCCCCGGAATTCCTGCAGAGGGACACCTTAGCTGGCCTGGGCTCCGTGTGGACTCACCAATTTCCACCAACAGCTGATCGGAGACCTTGACTCTCAGGGGCTGCAGGAGGGGCAGAAAACACAAGGCTGACCACTCACGGGGACCTCTGCGTGCTCCACTGTGCCGAGGACGGCGTCTCCCTTTCCTGGGGCCGCCCCACCCATGCCCCACTGAGGGCAGGTGTCAGCACAACAGGAGTTGTGGGGAACGTGACTGGCCACACTCACTGCAGTTTTGTCCAAGAAAATGTGCCAAATGTCCTTGCCCAGTGCCCGGGCCTCCTTGGGGCTCATCTGCTGGTAAACGTCCACGCACAAATAGAGAAGCTGCGAGGAAAGAAGGACGGAAGTGTCACAGCAGAAGCGGAAGCGAGAGGAAGCTGATGAAGATGCATCAGGTGTGGAGAGGAAGGAAGCAGACTTAAACTGGGGCACTTCTCCAGCCCCGGGGAAGGAAAGGGATCCCCCAGGACCGTACCAGGGGACTTGGATCCGCTTGAGAGAAGATATAGCGCAGGAAAACTCCTAGGTGAGCCGGCCGCGTCTTCAGTTTCCCCAAATCTTGGAACAGAGAGTCGTTCTGCGATGGGGGGAAAGAGATGCTCAGCCAAGAGTACACAAACCAGTGCAAAGGAGCCCCCCACCCGCTAGGCCTCCCTGCACCTCAAGGACCCTCTAGGGATGATGGAAAAAAATGAACAACGAATACAAAAAGTGGAAGAAAAAGTAGAATCAACAGAAAAAAGAGTGGGAGAGTTGGATCACAGACTCACAACAACAGATAAAAATCAGGAAAAAACAATTATTTCCTTAGAGATGGATCGTGCAGATTATTATCTAAGATTTCAAAACATGTGTCAGAATCATGTATAAAGTGATTGGGTTTTACTAATGTATACTTAAACCATTAATCTATGTTTGTTGGTATTGCTTTAAATGTATTATAAGCTTGTTAACTGTTATATAAGGAGAACACGCTAGCTTGAGTCAGACTGACTGCCTGATTAACTAAAGAGAGTTCGTTTCTGCTCATGTTCCTGATACTGCTACAGAACTATAGAAAAAACTACAGATGCTCAAGGATTCTTCTATTATATTTCTGTAGAAGATTTATCTGCTAAAAATTAATAGCTAAGTGCTAAATTCTTATCTTTGTGTTAATATTTTTTGTTTTGGACATTGTTAGTTTAAGCAAGTAAATTATTTTTGAAGACTTTGAAGATCTCTGTTTCATTGACTCTATGATATCAAACTGCAACCCCATATTCTGATGCGTATACTCATTTCCTTAACAACATGGAAGAAGAGAAAGGGGAAAATTTAGCTGAGGTCATGGCAGAGTTGTTGGCGGAAGAAATGGAGGATACTAAGGAAAAGATATTAAATGAGATCGATGAGATATTCAGAGTACACACTAGATGTGCAATGAGACACAATTTACCTAGAGAGGTTCATGTAAGATTCACCAAGAAAGCAATAAGAACAGAGATTTTACAGATAGCAAGGAATAATCCGATAAAATACAAAAGTAAAGAGATAGTGGTGCTGAAACAAATACCAAGAAGAGTCAGAGACCTGAGAAAAGAATACCAGTTTCTGACAAAATGCTTAATTAAAAAAGTGGTGAGTTTCAGGTGGTTCATACGGGAAGGAATACTGGTGAACTGGCAGGAACAAAGACACAGATTAGATTCGTTAGAGAAAGCTGAATTATTTTATGATCAATACTTGGGGTCACAAGAGGAAGAAAGATCGAGGGAGGAAAGAGAGATTAGACACCAGGAAGAACTTACAGCGGAGAAAGACAAACAAACAAGAGAGATGGCGAAGGAATGAGAAGAAAAAGCAATAATAGAAGGGGCAAGGGCAAAGGAGGCTAAAGATCAAAGAGAGACAAGAACGACCAGATCAGCAAAAACTACTAACAAGTAAATCATGGAAGAAGAAATAAAAGTAATATTGATAAATATAAATGGACTACACTCGGCAATAAAAAGGAAAAGAACATTTAACAAATTGAATAATTAAAAATGGACATAATATGTTTACAAGAAGTTCACATTAGAAAACAACACAAAAAACTTTTGGAACATTCAAAGTTGGGAGAATTATACACCTCAAAATAAGAGAGTAGCAGCACTATACATTAAAAAGACAATAGAATCTAAACAAATATTTGCTGATGAAGAAAAGAGAATTTTAATGGTGGAAGCAATAATGAACCATAAACAAATACTTTTAGTGGCAATGTACGTCCCAAATGATAATCAAGAAGATTTTTATGGAAAATTACACAGGAAAATAATAGAATTTGAATGTGAAAATATATGTATGATAGGTGATTTTAATGCAATAATAGAAGCAGACTTGGACTATAAAACTACGAAGACAAATAAGAAGCTCAGGAAAACCCTTCCAAAAACGTTCTTCACAATGGTGGAGGAATTAAGCATTCAAGATGCTTGGAGAGAAAGATATCCGAAGGGAAAACAATACACATTTTATTCAAACAGACACATGTCATGGTCTAGAATAGATATGATGTGGATGTCAATTGATTTATTAGCTAATATACAAGACATAAATATTGAAGCAAGCACATGGGCAGATCATAATCCGATTAGTTACATGGAAGGGACAAAAAAAGAGATTAAGATGGACATTAGATCAAACAATATTAAATGAAAAGGAGTTTCAACAAACTATGGAGAAAGAACTGGTTTTCTGTTTTTAGAGAAAACAAAAAAGAAGACACTTCATTACAAAATAAATGGGACACAACTAAAGCATATATCCGAGGACTGGCAATGACTTCTTTGGGAAAAAGGAACAAAAAGAAGAGACAAACTCAAAAAAAAAAAAAAGGAAGAGGAGAATAAGAAAATAGAGATGGAAATAATAAAGACTTCTAAAAAAAAAAAATTTGAAAATGCAAATAAACCAGGAAGATGGTTGGCATATAAATTGAAAAAAGAGAAAGAAAAGAAGTTAATTAATCAATTAATGGATGAGGAAGGAACTGTATGTTACCGGAATGAGGAAAAGAAAAAAATAGTTCAGAATTACTATGAGAAACTTTATCAGCAAGAGAAAGTTGTAGGAGAAAAGATAAAACAATACTTAGAAAAAGTTGAACTACCTAAAATACCAGAAAAATTTAAAAAGGCATTAGAGGAGAGAATAACGATGATGGAACTAACAAAGGGAATTAAAAAACAAAAGAATGGCAAAAAGCCAGGCTCAGATGGACTACCAGCAGAGTTATATAAAACATTTCAGGGTGTTATAGGTAATACAATGCTGGAAGTATTTAATGATCTCATGGTGGAAGCAAAGATACCAAATTCCTGGATGGAGGCATAAATTATTCTCATACCTAAAGAAGAGACAGACCTGCAACAAATAAAAAACTATAGACTGATTTCCCCGTTAAACGCGGATTATAAGATATTTGCATCAATAATGGCTGAAAGACTAAAGAGATTGTTAAATGAATTTATACATACTGATCAAAATGGTTTTCTACCTAAGAGGCAGATTAGAGATAATATGAGAATAATTTTGGACACTTTGGAATACTACGAAGCACATCCAGAAAAACAAATGGTGTTGATGTTCCTTGATGCACAGAAGGCGTTTGACAACGTGAATTGGCAATTTATGATAACAAAATTACAAACTATGGATTTTGGGGGAAGATTTGTAAATATGATCAAAACAATCTATAATAAACAATCAGCAAAGGTGATGATAAACGGAGACATGACAGAGAAGGTAAATATTATGAAAGGTACAAGAGAGGGATGTCCGCTATCCCCATTATTATTTGTTTTGACATTAGAGGTATTAAATAGAAATATAAGACAAAATGAAGAGATAAAAGGTATGAGAATTAAGAAAGAAGAATATGTTACAGACATTTGCAGATGACTTGGTGTTTATTTTAGAGGAGCCACAAGAAACAGGGCCAAAACTAATAGAACAAATAGAAGAATATGGGGAAGTGGCAGGGTTGAAAATTAATAAAGATAAAACGAAAATATTGGTGAAAAACATGAGAAACAGAAAAGGGAGCTTATGGAAAAATTAGATATTCAGATCACTAAAAAGGTAAGATATTTAGGAATATATTTGACAGCAAGATGTATAACAATTAAGGAAGATAATTACTATAAATTGAGAAGACAAATTGAGACAGACTTGGAGAGATGGAAGAATCTACAATTATCATTAATGGGAAGAATAACTATAACCAAGATGAATATATTACCGAGATTGCTGTTTTTATTTCAAACGATACCGATAATTTGAAAATCTTAATAAAATAATAATGAAATTTATATGGCAAGGGAAAAAAGTGAGAATTAATATTAAAATGCTACAAGATGTAAGAATCAGAGGAGGGATTGGACTTCCAAACTGGGAATTATACTACCAGGCAGCAGCAGCATCATGGATGAAAGAATGGATTGTATTAAGAAATACAAGGTTATTGACATTAGAGGGACATGATTTACAACTGGGTTGGCATGCTTTTTTATGGTATGGGAAGAATAAAATACATAGTTACTTTCAAAGACATTATGTAAGAAATGCCTTATTATTAGTATGGGAGAAAGTTAGAGAGAAACACTACTTGAAAATACCAACATGGCTTTCAACAATGGAAGCATCAATACATCCAAACATGATTAATATGGGAAATATCATACAAAGATATTTTATCAGAGAAGAGGGAATTGAAAAGGAAACAAGAATTAGAAGAACAAGGGATTGATATGGTTTGGTATACACAATTGCAAATACAATTGAGATATGAAAAAGATGCTAAGTTATATGGTTTTTATTTGGAGATGACAGAATTGGATGAGATACTCACAGGAATAGAAGAGCAAATGATTAAAAAACTGTATAGTTATTTACTTTGTATTAAATTAAAAGAAGAACAAGTAAAAGAAACAATGATAGCATGGGCAAAATTTTTTGGATATACGATAGAGTTAGATAAATGGCAGCAACTATGGGAAAGAAATTATAAATTAACAATGGCGACAGCATATAAAGAGAATTTGTATAAAATGTTCTATAGATGCCATATGTCACCGGAAAGATTGGCAAAAATGTTTAAAGATAAATCAACTAAATGTTGGAAATGCCACCAGACACCGGGATCGTATTATCGTATGTGGTGGACATGTGCAGAGGCGAGAAATTACTGGGCACAAATTCGAATATAGTTAGAGAAGATGACGCAACAACATATTGATCTAAAGCCGGAACTGTTTTTGTTGGGTATTTTGTCAGAGAAATATAGTAAAGAAAATGTATATTTGATTATTCATGTAATAACTGCAGCTAGAATTGTATTTGCACAAAATTGGAAAACGGGAAAAATCCCTACAAAGGGTCAGATAATTAAGAAAATATTACAATGTGCAGAAATGAATAGATTAACATTGGCAATTAAAGGGAAGGAAGAATTGGAGTATTATAATATATGGGAGCGTTTTATCATTGGATAGAAAATGAATATAGACAAAAAGAGATATGAAATTAAATAAAGCGGGAAGGAAAATATTCTAATAGAAGATAAGTTAAACTGAAATGTAAAAGTAGAGTTTTATATATATATATTAAGAAAATGGTGGTAAATGTAAAATATGTTGACATAAAAATTTTGTGCCCAGATGACACACTGATTGATTAATGATGTAATGTTTGTTAAGAGAAAAAATAAAAATGTATTTTTAAAAAAAGGACCCTCTAGGGAGTGCCCCACTTTCGGAGGCATTTCCCAGCCAAAGCTGCAAAGAGCAGCAGATTCCCCCTTGCTGGGGGGTTTCAATGGGGGCTGAAGGGTGTCCTTTTGGGAATGGCGTGAACGGGACTCTGACTACCTCATTGTCCAAGTATCCTGGGTCGTAATCTTCTTCCGGGCCGATGATAGAAGTTCGGAGCATGTGATCCAAACTCTGCAGAGAAAAAGGGATTAAAATCTTCTCAGAAAAGAGACGGAGGTGCCGAAAAGGAGGAGGAGGGGAAGCCACAAAACGGCTGCGCCGTTGAACACCTCCATGTTCGGACACCAAACAGAGGCAGGAAGCAGAAGGCACCGTCTGAGGTGGCTCAAGATCAGACCGCAAGAACTGCTCTCCCCCCCACCCCCACCACAGGCACCCTGCAGATCGGCACTGCCTGCCCTCACCTGCTCTGCGGAGGGCGAGAAGAGGGTGTCAGAGCCTTGGCGTCGATGGTGCACCAAGAGCCGCAAGGCGGCAACGGGCGAGGTGTGAGGACTGTCTAGGCCAGGATCGGAAAGGACAGAGTTCCGGTTGAGGGAGATCTGCGCCAAGAGAAACCGGCATTCTCAGGTCAACAAACACGGGGACTTTCCCTGGCACCGCAGGAAGGAGAACCCCCTCTGCGCTCACTTCGCTCACAGAAGGGAAGCGCTCCGTGCCCGAGTCCAGGCCGCTGTCGCCATCCTGGGAGTCGACGGAGAGGCCACCTGCACGGAGACAAAGACAAACCACAGCTCAAGGAGGAACTTTGGGAGAAGTGGGCACGAGTGGCACACAGAGGAGGAGGGGAAGACACCTGAAGGGCTCCCCGAGAACCAGCAGGCAGAAGCTCTAAGCCCCCCCGAGGGCCCTTCCCACTCGGCCAGTCTACGATTCTCAAAAGGGGCAGCAGCAAAACTCACCGTCCGTCACCCGGGAGCTGAAGGAGCCGGAATCGCTGGGCAGCCGGGGGGCATCCTGAGAGGCAGAGGGTGGGAGAGAGCCCCATTGGCGCTTCCATAGCCAGGAGAGGTCCAGCCAGGCCCAAGGACCACCCCTCTTTCTTCCCAGCCCCTGCAGGCCTTCAGGGAGCCAGCCCAGCCAAGGAGCCCCCCTCCTGGCCAGCTGCTCTGCCCCCTTTCCCGCTCACCACCAGCTCTCCCATCTCCTGCCGAATCTTGAGCTGCAACTGGCTGACCCTCCGCCGATTCCCCTCGATCTGCTCCTCAAGCAAAGAAGCAGGATTCTGGCTGTAGATCTCGCAACATCGCTGAGGAGAAAGCCGGGGGGGGTGTGTCATGGACTTATTTGGGAACAAAACTAACGGGAGGCCTCCAAAAAGGCTCCTTTCCTTGGGAAACCAGAGCAAGTATTTCAGCAGCCTTTCTACTCCCACTTGCTGCTGCTCGGTCAGTAAAACCCAACGGGGGGGGGGACAGGCCAGAAGGACCCAGACTCTGCCCCTGCAGCGAACCCAACCCAACCTTCTTCGGAAGAGCCCGGCACAGACCCACAGACGTTTCGACCCACACCTGCAATTCGGCCTCTTCCTGCTGCAGCATTTTCCTGAGGATCTGCGTTGCATGTTTCTGGACTTCCGGGTCCTGAAGTTGGCAAGGCCAGAGAGGGGTGAGTCCCGGGCTCCAGTTCTGCCCCCCACAGAACCGACTCAGCCCTGTCTGCACCTCTGTGGTACCTGGGGTGGCTTTGGCCCAGCGGTGACCCGGTGGGGAGGCGGCGGCAACGGTGGTGGCGGTGGCGGGGGGCACGGGCACGTGATTTGCGGGGTGCCTGCCTGCTGCCGGTCATGCTGCGATCCCAGGAAGCCCAAAGACGAAGGAGGGGAACCCAACAGGGTGAGAGCAACGTAAGCACCAGCTTGGGGAGCAGAGGGCGGGAAGAGAGAAGCAGAGAGAGGACAGGGAGACCTTCAGCCGCTTCAAACACCAACGGTCCTCGGGGGACGGAGGACGCCTCTTGGGGACAACGCAGCTGCGGGGGACCCATCCCCATCCCTGTGCCAAGCAGCCGCTGCGGCTCCAGGCTCCCCCGACCGCTGAAGGCCAGCCTTCCCGAGCCCGGCCCACCCACTCACATCGGATGAGCTTCACCACTTCCAGGTGGGAGGTGTTGGTGACCACAGTCCCATTCACCTGCCGGGGAGAACGAGAACGCGGTCAGGCTCAGCAGCCGGGCAAAGAAGCCACCGGGGGGTGGGGGGGGTGGGGGAGGTGAGATTGCAAGTTGGCCCACATTTATAAAGAGACGGGGGCAGCAGAAGCCCAGCAGTTGGGGCAGCCCTTGGAGACGCCGCTCACCTTGACAATCCGATCGCCTTCCTGCACCCCGGCCTTCATCGCAGCTCCGCCTGGAGAGGCAACCACAGACAGAGAAACCCACGGGGGGGGAGGGTGTTTGAGGTGGGGGGGGATAGAAGGCATAAGAGAAAGGAAATTGGGAGGCTG
>QLTV01000994.1:402135-413337 GCA_003457575.1 Thermophis baileyi
AGGCGACCCCCCCCCCGCGCCCTCGCCTCCTTCCCCGGCTGGACCGGCTGGCAGAAGCCCCCCCCCGCCCCCTCCCCTAGAGGAGCAGTGGCAGTTTCAACCCAGGCGCCCCCTCCCTCGGACCCACCGCCCTGGGCTTTCCTGGTGGTCTCCCATCCCAAGAGGGGCCGCTTCTCCGTCACTTTCCTGGTGGGGAGTGGGGGGGGGGTTGCTCCTTCTGGAGGGGCACGGTAAAAGCGAGGGCCTCCCCCTCGGCCCTTCTGTCCCAAGCAACCTCTTCCGAACCCCAGATCAAGCCTGCCGGCCTCTCAGGGAGGGGGGGAAAGGATGGCGGGCCCTCTGAGCATGTGCAGAGGGCCTTTCCTTCCCCCCCCCACCGTTTCCAGGCTTGGCTCCTGGCTTCCTTGCCACCAAGACCCTCCACACTGTTTCCTGTCAGGAAAGCAGCCCAGCCAGGGGCCCCTAACACCCCACCCCCCCTCTGTGTCCCCGGGACCGTCTCCCCCTTGTGCCCCAGCCGAGGGTCAGGGAAAGGCCTCAGGGCTGCCTCCGAGAGCTGGCTCCCTCAGGAAAGCCCAGGTGAGGCAGCACCTGGCACCGCAGGGGCAGCTGTGGCCGGAGGGCCGGCCTCCCAGCCCTGCACCCAGGTGGCCCCGGGGCCCTGCAGGCAAAGTTGGGCCCTCTGAGGCGGGTGGGAAGAAGGGAGGCCCTTTGAGGCAGGACCTACGGGGGGGGGAGGCTGTATTACAACGCCCATCAGCCCCAGCCCCCTGCCCCCCAACAGGCTGACCTGGGGAATGCCTGCAGACCAGGCTGGAAAACCACAGAGGGGCTGGTGCCAGGAGAGGCCACCCAGGCAGGAAGCGCTCCTCACGATGGGCCGGGGGCACTTTCAGGAAAAAGGGGGTGTTTTCCCCACCTTTGAAAGTGGAGGTTGAGGGGCGGCTGGGGGGGGGAATATTTTCTCCCTTTTCATTGCTATAATGGGACTGGCAGGTCTCCTCCTGTAATACGTGGCTGGCTGAGGAAGGGGCATTGGGGGGGGGTGTTTGTGTGTGAATGCTGAAGAAAAGGGGGATCCAGGCTGTCCCCCCCCCGAATCTCTCCTCCTCCTCCTCCTCCATGGGTTTCATTTATTCATTCATTAACATGATTTTTCAGTACCCGAAGTTCATAACTCCGGCCGATGCTCTTTATTTATTAACACAACTTTAAACACAGCAGAAATAGAAAACCGCCCATGTGGGGCATCTTGGACCATCCAGGTTGCTTCCATGTTACTAATCATGTTCTAGATTATCCTGCCGTTTTGCAGAAAAAGGTCCATCAAAAGTATTCAGCAAGAAAAAAAAAAGTTAAAAACATCATGAACAATTAGGATTTTTCTGCCCATCTGGCTTATATTGCGCGAAGTCCCATCCTTGGCAAGGCCGCCTTTGTTGCTCCCCCTCAAATAATTCTTTCTGCTTTGGTGTCAGAGATAAAGTGACCGATGCCCGACTCAGGACTGTGTTGTTCTGCCCTGCGTGGCCGGGAGGCGGCGGAGGACTGGACGGGAGGTAAGGACAGAGCTGCCCCCAGCTGCCCACACACCCTCTGGAGCAGGGGTCTCCAACCTTGGCAACTTTACGACTAGTGGACTTCAACTCCCAGAATTCCTCAGCCACCTGGCTGAGGAATTCTGGGAGTTGAAGTCCACAAGTCGTAAAGTTGCCAAGGTTGGAGACCTCTGCTCTGGAGCAGGAGCAGCTTCCTTGCAATAAAGCCAACTGGGCACCAGGGGTTGCTGGTGCTTTTCCCTGGGCCGGGATCGCCAGGACCTGTGCAGAAAGAGCCGCGGGCGTGCTCTCCCTGCGCAGTGTCCAGCACTTCCGGTCCCCCAACGGAGGGGGGGGGACTCGTCCATGTCTAAATAGCCATCCTGCACTTGGTTAAGAAAAGCCCATTTTCATACTCGATGCTACGAACCGGTTTTCTGCCAGGCCAGGCCTCCTCAGTGGGACTAGCCACATGGAGAGCCTCCTTCTGAGGCTCCCCAACCTCCCTGGGGCCATGTGCCACCGGTGGGAGCCCAGGGAAGGGTCTTCCGTGCTCCCCATCTGGAGCACTCGTGCCCAGCAGTTGGGAGTCCATTTGGGGGTCTTTGGCTCTGGAGCAGGGCTCTTCCTTCCGGGGGCCCTGCAACCCGCCCGGCCTCAGTGGTGGAAGAAAGGGGATCTGGGCCCCCACCTGCCAGAATGAGGGGTGAAGCCTGGGTGGGGAAGGGCCCTCGCAGGCAGAGTTGCCGAAGGAAGAAGGTTGTCTTTGGAGCTTAAACCACAGCAGGAACTGAAGAGGCTGGAAGGTGGGGTGGTCCAGGGGCCCCGAAGAGCAGAGAAAGGAGGGTGTAAAGGTACACAAGGCCGGAGTCGGACAGAAGCTCCTTTAATTCTTTAAACAACTAGAAAGTGACACCCACCCCAGCAAAGCTCCCCCTCCCCTCACTTCCGAGCGAGGGGCAGCCAGATCCCGAAGGACACTCCCTTGTTATCACTCCGGAGGGAGCGAAGGCAGCCAGAGAGACGGCAAAACTTCCCTTGCCTCAGAACAATCATTCTTACCTGGGTACAAAGTTAATTCATTAATAATAAACTAAGCCTGTTTACTCAGAGGTGAGTTTGGCTGGTGCCCACGCTGGAGCAGAGCCAAGGCTGCCCGAGAGGCCGAAATCCTTAAGCGGCTGAGCAGCCTCCATGATAAGCCTTCACGGAGAGCAAGCAAGTACAAATAACAGTGGCCGACCAAAGAGCCCTCAGGAAGGGCCCGTGGGGATCTTGCTCCTGGTGGGACCCCTCAGGGCGGGAGATGTGGCCTCAGAGCTGGTGGGGCTAGGACCCTCCTCCTCCTCCTCCTCCTCCTCCTTTTGCAAGGCCCAGGCAGTAGGGAGACCTTCAGAATGCATTACCAGGCTAATTCCCGTTAATTGGCCGTGCTGAAATATACCGTAATTACAATGGCCTCAAATTGCCTTCTTCCACCGCCCTCCGGAGATGCTTCACAATATTTAAATTAGGACTCATTCTGCCTAGAATTAACCAGCTGGCTCAGGAGCCTCTACCTTTTACCAGAGGATGCCCCCCCCCAGACACAGAGCCCCCCCTGGCCGTAGCTGGAACCGGCCGCTCTCTCGTCCCTTGGATGTCCCGTCCCCCAGCTGCCCCTGGGAGAGATGAGGGCCAAAGTAGGGCGGGCTGGCCGGGCTGGATTCGGCTTGTACACCCAGCCAGGAAGGGCCAGGGCGGTCCCCAAGCTGCTCTTCCTGAAGCCCCCTCCCCAGGGCAGGTCTTCACCCTCGCCCCCTTACCTGGCACCCAGCAGGAGCCTGGGAGAGACAGGGCTCCCTCGAGGACCTTCCCACAATGCATCTTGCAAACCAGGATACAGCCTGGCGTGAGGGCAAATAGAAGGGACCCAAGTGCCACTTTGACCCGCTTGCAAAGTCACGCAGGAGCATCTCGTTTGGCCTGGGGAAGACGCAGCCTCAGGGAAGCAGCTTCGACAAAATAACCCAGTGTTGCCGAAACGGGAGCGCACGTGTGTGCGCGCGCGCGGGGGAGCGCCGGAAACCAGAAAAGCAGTTCCCCGGGAAGCTAAACTTCTGGTTTCCGGCATGCGCATGTGCGCTGGTCACCTGGTCTTCCGGTTTCTGGCGCGCATGCGTTGACGAAGACCAGCTGCGCCCCATGGAGCTGCTCTTCCGGTTTACGGCACTCCCACGCGCACAAAGACCAGCTGGCCAGCGCGCATGTAAGCACTGGAACCCGGAAGAGCAACGGGTGACGGCCGGTGTGCCCGGAGAGATGGCTCTGCATGCCACTTCCGGCACGCGTGCCATAGGTTCGCCATCACAGAAATCACCCCTTCCCCAAATTACCTGGGATCCTTCCTTCCAAGCTGGGCTGCCCAGGAGGCTGGCTAGCTCATTCCTCTGCCTCTCCGCACTAAAGCCTTTAATGCAGAAATTCTTCCCCATTTCTGTTTTCCCACCGCAGGTCTGTCCTCCCGTTTTCCTTGGGCCCCCCCGGTCACTTTCCCTTCCCGCTTTAACGCACTTTGGGCCATGGAGAGTTGCAATACCTACAAGAGAGAACACGAGATAATTAAACCACACGCGGAAGATGAAAGGCGTGTGATAACAGCCCGAACCAGAATCGGTTGCTAAATTACAGATTGCTCTTCCAAACTAAGAAGATGCAAAGATAAGGTTTTTAAACCCTTGAAATATAACCAGGTCGGAGGCATGGGACAATGCAATGCTGCAGGAGGAGGTGTGAGGAAAGGGTTCGTGTATAGGAGACAGAACGCCGAGTCCCTGTTAAAAGGCCAGGTCGCAACGGCTTTGAAGGCTGGAAAGACGGTTCTGCTTCAAACGTGTTTTGCTCTGCGGAAGCATCGGTCATACCCCAAAGGTGCCCAACCTTATCTGCCTGGTCTGTGTGTAACTCAGTTTGGGATCCGAGGGCAGCTGGCTCCCGGGGGGGAGGGTACTCGGAGGTGTGGGGGTCGGTGTTGGAATCCAAGGGGAGAGCTGTGGCAATGCGTGGGAAACTTTTGAAAACTTCCAAGTTGAGATCCCGCTGCCAATAATTCCCAGAGAGGAAGGCAGAGTTTAGGGGAAGCAGACAATACTTCACTGTGGGTGGCTGACCCAGCGAAAGAGGCAGGCTCATAATAATGTTGGCTTCGTGCAGCAACAGGGCAGGATCCCCTGGAAAGCAGCAAAGACACCCGGGGAGCTCTGGGTCGACTCAGATGCCTCAGCGCCCTGAATATTCCCAGGAGCAGAATGGGTGCCCAGGTCTCAGCAATGCAAGAGGGTCGCTGCAGGGCACCAGCCTTGGACCCCGGGCCCAGCCAGAGCCCCATCGGAACCTGCCGTGTTGGTGAAGGGGCAAAAGCTTTGGGTTTGGCTCTGCTCCGCTCTCTGTTGAAAAGAAAGGCGTTTGGGATGAAGAGCAAGCAGGGAATAAAAGAAGGACGCAAGGCAAGGAAGGGAGAAGGACGGCGTTCCCCATGATCATTATGGGGTTCCTGGGCCCAGGACAGCCGCTTTTGGATGGGTGCTGTGTGAACTCGGCCACTGCTGAGTCCTGCCCACTTACCTGGCTGCTTAAAGGTGTCCTTTAGAGCAGGGGTCACCAACCTTTCGGACCTCAGGGACCACTAAATTCATAATTTTAAATCCTGCGGACCAGTAATATGAATCCAGTGGGCTGCTCGCTGAAGCGCCTGGACTCCCAGTGATGGGATGGGGTCCTTCAGGCACTTAGCTTGGCCACCTGTTTCTGCAACCTTAAACACTCAATTTGGACCTGTTTCCCACAGAAAACAAAACACCAGGATCTTTCATCTCTCTCTCTCTCTCATCTCTCTGTATCTCTCTCTTTCTCTCATCTCTTTCGCTCTCTCATCTCTATCTCTTTTTCTCTCTCATCTCTCTCTTTGTCTGTATCTCTGTCTCTCTCTCTCTCCCCTCTCTGTCTCTGTCTCTCTCATCTCTTTCTCTCTCTCTCTCTCATCTCTTTCTCTCTCTCATCTTTCTCTCTGTATCTTTCTCTCTCATCTCTCTCTCACTTTGTCGCTCTCATCTCTCTCATCTCTCTCTCTTTGTCTGTCTCTCTCTCTCTCTCTCATCTCTCTCTTTTTCTCTCTCTCATCTCTCTTTGTCTGTATCTGTCTCTCTCTCTCCCCCCTCTCTGTCTGTCTCTCTCTCTCTCATCTCTTTCTCTCATCTCTCTCTCTCTGTATCTTTCTCTCTCTCATCTCTCTTTCTTTCTGTTTCTCTCTCTCTCATCTCTCTCCCCCCTCTCTCTTTGTCTGTCTGTCTATCTGTCTCTCTCTCTCTCTGTGTCTGTATCTCTCTCTTTCTCTCTCTCATCTCTCTGTCTGTCTGTCTTTCTCTCTCTCTCTCTCTCTCTCATTCTGATTCTCCGGTGCTCTCTGGGTCTCACGGGTGCTTCTTCAGCCTTTGTTGGTGCTGGATGCATCTCAGTCGCTCGGGGAGACGCACGACCTGCTCTCCGCCCCAAGACACTGGCCCGACCCAGCTGCAGCCGATGCTCCGTGTCGTAATGGGCTCCAGGAGGAGGAGGGGACGTCGTTTCCCCCACTGTGAAGCGTGCTAAATGTAACTGTGCTGCAAGAGCAGCGGGCAGGCCATGGAGGCGCCGACAGCAGCGGCGAAGAGAAACGGCTGGGTCGGGCCAGTGTCTCGGGGCTGAGAGGAAGTCACGCGTCTCCCCATGTGACCGAGGTGCGTGGAGTACCAACAAAGGCTGGAAGAAACGCCCGCGAGACCCAGCAAGAGATGAAGCTTCACTCCCACTCTGGAATATGGAGCGAATCTCCATCCCCCGCCCTGCCCTTCTCAGGCCAGGTGAGGAGTGACTGGGAGGGGAGGGCGAGGGGCAGGACCAGCCAGTGGTGGGTTCAGCCGACAGGAAGCCACAGCAGGGGGACGAAAGAACCATGGGTTGCCGACACCCATTGCTTCAGCCCGCCTGCGCCGCATACAAATTTAATAAATTTAATAAATAATTTAATAAATAATAATAATCTTAGCCCCCCCCCCGCCTGAAGAAGGTCTGGGGGGGAAAGGCTTGATACAAGAGAAACGCTGGATCAGAGATTTTCTTCCTGAGAGGGAAAAGAAGAAATTAGCCTAGATATTGGGCAGGGGGCCCGGAGCTGCTCTTAAAGCAGGGCAGATTCACCTCCAGGTGACAGAGGGAATTAAAACGCTCACCACCCCAGGCACAGAATCTGCTTTCCTTTCCACAAAGAGGGTTTTAAAAGCCAGATTGTGCACAAATTAATAGAGAGAGGTAAATTCTACCTCCCTTCAGGAGAAAAAGTTTCCCCAGCCGGGAAAGGACGGCTCTCCCACCCGCCCGCCTTGCTTGTTTGCGGCCCGGCCCTCTCCATCAAAGGATGCCCCAGCAGCAATGGAGCGTGTGCGGCCTGCGTGGGTCCTCTTTGTGACGGAAGGGATGAGCAAAGGCACCTGTGGGCACTCCAAGCATTGGAGCAGGCTGGAAGTGTGCCTGGCGTCAACCGTGGGCATAGCAAACTCGGAAAGGGCCGCTGGCACAAAAGAATGACTTGTACACTGTGGAGATCCATTCAGATGGATCCAGCTTGTTTCCTTCCTGCTTCACACTTTCCCCGGCCTCTGATTTGGGACACCGGCAGGTTCCAACAGGTGGTTTCCGCATGCATAAATACAGGTTTGCCTTGCAAGCAGAATTCCAGTTGAGCCGGCCTGGCTGGCATGCAGGAAGAGCTTGGAATCGGCTTGCAGCCTCTCGCTCGCTCGCTCTGCCAAATCCCCCCACAATCTGCTTAGCCCCACTGAGCCGAGTGGGAAGGTCAGGGGCCGCTTGTCCAAAACCTCTTATGTTGGTTTCATCAAGCTGATTGCGGGACACACAATGCTGGCTCTGCGGCCAAGGGGAGGGGGACTGACAAAAGCTGGAGGGGACCCTCCCTCCCACCCACACCTTCCGTGTAGCTTCTTAGCTTTCCAAGCTGTCCTGAGCTGACCCAATTAAGAAGAACATACTAATTAACTAACAGCGACGACGGCCAGCCAGGGGTTCCAGTCACACTCCCCACCAGAAATTTGCTCAGGCCGAAGAGACCGGCTGGTGGGGGGAGGCAGAGGCGGCGGCAGAGGGATACCAGAAGGGCAGGTGCTTTGAGGAAGGGGCATCTCACTAAGGTGCCCATCTGTTGGCCAAGCTCAGAGGCCGTTGCCTCTGCTGAGAACGGAAGCCTCCCGAGGGAAAACCTCCGGACGGAGGAGAGGCAGCCGGATCGGGGCCTTTCAAAGGATGCCGTTGGGACCTTCCTCCCCCAATGGCCGAAGACATTTGCGACATCTGCCCGGTCCCCCTTCGGGCTCCGGTTCCATTCAGAAGCGGCATCCCGGGATCAGCAACCAGGCAAGGGCAATTTGCTCGGAGAAGCCGGCTCCCCATCCAGGGAAGGGTGGAACCCCAACACACGTCTCTCTACACAATCACTGCCCCAGACTGGCAGGCGGAGGAAATTTGGCTGGCTGAAGATGTGGCAAGGAGAGGTTCCAGGAAGTGCCACATCCTGCTTAGGAGAGAGGCAGCCCCAAACTCTCGCCGAAAGGTGCCTTGGAGGAAAGGGGGAGCTGGCACAGTGAGCAAAATCTTGCTGGGTTTTTTTCCTCCCTGGGTTCGGCATTCCCAGGGCGTGCCACCCGTTTTCCATGCTTCAGGAGCAGCGGAAGTGGACAGCTGTCGGTCGCTACCCATTGCGGCACACAGCCTCCAAGCAATAAACCCAGCCCGGCACCATGTTTTCCGGAGGCAGAAGTAACAGCCACTGGGCCAGGATCTGCGGTCCAGTCCTATCTGGGCGTTGCTGCCGGTTGCTTTTTAAGCTCTGCAATGCTTGCTGGAAGGGAAGCAGGGGGCACTTCACCCAGGCCTTGGCAATCTGAGATGCCAGCGAGCCTGCGCAGTAGGGAGCCCTGGCCTTCCTTGGTTTCCCACACACAGCGCCCAAGGAGGGTTTTCGGCTGCTGCTTTGAAAGTATCTGCAGCCCCAGATGCCGCTGGGAGGAGCGGGAGGAACTGGCTCTTTTGAAGCATTTGAGGAGCAGCTGAGCCGGAGGCGCTCTCCATTGCCTAAGACAGGAATCCTACGAAAGGCTCCGAGTTCGTGTTCTTGGCCTACTTGGCTGCAGCCTGCGGAGGAAGAGGCCGCACTCCTGATGGGAGCCTCCACGGACGCCATTTAGGAGACCGGAGCGACGGAGCCAGGATGAACCTAGGAATTTGTTGATCTCAGGATTTTTATTTTTCCTAAGCATACGAAGTTGATTAGCCTGCGAGCGGGAATGTGACTTGCGACCCGCAGCTGGGTCTGAAGCGTCTCCCAGCACGGCTGCAAAAGTTTGGGCATCGCCAGGGTGGGAACCAGGACAGACAGCGAGAAAAGGAACCAGGGTGCCGAAAACAGGTGGGGAGCCCTGGGAGAAATCCCAGCACCCAGCTCTCCCTGCTAAAGACGAGTTTAAAGCCGAAGTGGCGTTTCCCCAGCTGTCCTCCGTGCATCCATGAAGCCGCCCTCGGTTTGCGCCCCTCTTCGCCCGCCTTAAGGCCCAGCTGGCACGACCGGCCCGGGAGCCTCGTGTGACTCCCTGGGCGACAGGCTCCCTGCAGGCAATTACGCCACAAGCCCTGCTGAAAGGAAGCCGTTCCCTGCCCTCCTGCCAGAGGAAGCGCCAAGGGGCGCTCCAGGGAGGGAAGGCGTGTGAATCACAGCCAAGCCAGGTGGAGTTTCCCTCATCCAGAGGCCCACACGTGTCACTTCACGTGGCAAAGCGGTGGCACCCGTGCCCAGCCTGCAACCACCCCGCAGGCTCTGCCCCGGCTGGCCTTTGACAGGGACACGCGGAGCTCTGGATGGAGCAAGGGCCGAAGCTGTGGCCAGGACAGAGCGGGCAACGTGGGAATACCCCGGGAAGCTGGCCGTGGCGCCCTGTGCAGCTTCCTTCCTTCCTTCAGGGAAGAGGGCGGTGTGGCAGGGACAATTCCTTGAGCTGCTGGGAAGGGACCCAAGATCAGTGCAGCGAGACGGAGTAATCTCCCAGGTCAAAGGTGCCTTCTCACCAGAGCTGGCTTCCAAGAAGCCCCGGGCCTCGAACCGGTTGCCTTAACTTTCTCCTTGCAGCTCCTGGAAGTGGGCGGAAACATTCCCCAGGCATCAGGCTGAGAAAAGACTGCTTGGCCTGACCTGGCATCCCGCTGGGCCTCGCAAGGACCTGCGGTGTGGTCAAGGGTCCACTTTGCAGCCGAGCGGCTGGCCACCCGTCCTCCAGGCCTCACCCGCGTGTGGGCCTCCACCTTGCGGTGAATAAGAGTCAGTAAGTCACACGCACACGCCCGAGCAGGGGGACCCAGTTGTCTGCGCTTCCATCTGCCTGGCAACCTCCCTTGCAACACAGACGCCAATTCCAACATTCGCCACAGGCTCCCCAAAAGCAAAAGACGGAAGGAACCGCAGCAGACTTACTTAAAAGGTTTATTTAACTTTTTTTTTTTAAAATTTGAGGTAAAATATCTCATATCAACTTCCATAACAAAATACAGAGCTATCAGATACCCCTGGAAAAATATGTATATTATACATATATTTCTATAACATTACATCATCATATATATAATATATATGCAAAGGTTTTTTTTTTTGAAGACTTTATAGAAAGTGGAACGTCTAAAGGCACTGCACAAAAGCATGAGGACTACTTACATTTTTTTTAGACACAATTTTAATCCTGCTTTACATGGACAAATACCTCAAGCTATGAGCGGCTGCCCAGCTGTGTTTAGTCCTTCAGTCACGGCCATCTCATGGGGAAAAAACGTTTTCTTTTTTTAAAGGAGTGATCAGTAAATACTTTGCCACTTTTAACACTCTAAAGTTGAATTTTTTTTTTCCTAAGAAAATAACCTAACGGGATGCCCCTCGAACCCAAGACCGGATCTCCCTCCCTAAGTCCACCCGCATCCCTCAGGCGCAAAAGAAAAGGAGACAGAGCAAAGCAGGGGCAGAAGAGAAGCCCCCCCACCCCACCCCCCTCGAGGTAAATTCTTCCCATCCGAGGGGAACCCAGCACACCGTCTCCCCCCCACTCCCCCCCAATGGGGAGGGGCAAGGGGTCTGCCGCAGCAGGCGGCTTCTGGATCTTTAGTCCCCGGCCCCCAACTCTGGCTTCCCTGCTGCTTGAGACCCCTCCCCACACTGAAAATACCCTTGCCGAGGGCATTTGGTCAGCCTTTAACAGCCAGAAGCAGCAGCCCCCGGCCCCGTTCTCCCCAAAGCCCCCCCTACAATGTCCTGGCGAGGGCGGGGGGCCACGGCAAAAACCCATCTAAGGGTCTCTATGGCTACAACACATCAAAACAATTTCCCAAAAGTATGAGCGCTTCCTTGATTAGCGGCAGACGGGACCCCCCCCCCCCAAGCGCTGGAGCAGTGGATTCAGTTTTTGGCACAAGGAGCTGTTTGGGCTGGCAGGCCCAGGTGCCCCCCAACGCAGCTCGCCAGGGGGAAGGGGCTTCGTTGCCCCCCGCCCCGACCCGCCTGGGGCTGGGGAAGGAGGCACATCCCAGGTACTGGTAAGCT
>QLTV01000994.1:443190-457239 GCA_003457575.1 Thermophis baileyi
CACCCCTCCTCGGCCTCCCCTCCCCTCTTGCCTTCCCTCCTCCCACCTTCAACTAGGAAGACAAAACCTGCACCTTTTCCAGGCAAGCTGGAGCCCACCCACCCACACCCACCCACCCATTCACCTAAAGCTAGCAAAGGGGGGGGGAGGGCTGCTTTCAAGCCTGTCTTCTTTTTGGTGGGGGGAGGTCTCTGGCTCTTGGCTTCTCTAGCTCAGACCTGCCCCCTCCCCTTTTCTCTTTCCAAAGCAGGGGGAGGGGGGGTGTTGCAAATTCCTTCCAGCTTGGGGAAAGCATAGTTCAGGATAAATATCAAATCCTCAGGTTTCCTCTTCCCCGTAATTCCGCCTCCTGCCTCCCAGATGGGGATAATTTGAGGAGGGTGGAATTCAGATGTGCGTTTGTGAATCTGTGCGGAAGAGACGGAGAGCGCACGGGGCTCACAGACTGGCAGGAAGCTGGGCCACTTAGGAGCCAGGGCTGTGGCCCAGTTCTTTGGGGAGGAGGTTGCCTGATCCTCCCGCAAGAGATTCCCGGAGGAGGAAGGGGATTAAAAGGGCATCAAGAGCCGTCTTGCTCTTGAGGAGGCGGAAGCGCACAAAGGCAAGTCTGGGCTGGAGCTGCTTGGGGGAAGAGCGAAGCGAATCCTCCAGCCCTAGAGGCAGTCTATCTCCGTGGCCAATCGAGCATCTAGGCCAGAGGTCTTCAAACTTGGCAACTTTAAGACTGGTGGACTTCAACTCCCAGAATTCTCTGGCTGGAGAATTCTGGGAGTTGAAGTCCACCAGTCTTAAAGTTGCCAAGTTTGGGGACCCCTGATCTAGGCCTTTGGGGCCCTAATCCTGCTCTATGGTTGGTATACCACTGAGATGTCCCTGAAAGTTGTGAGCCCCCCCCCCCGCGGAATGGCAGGCTTCCTGAGCAGCCCCACCAGCGGCCCCACCAGCATGCTGTCCTATCCCCCTTTCTTGAAATCCCCCCCCCAACATATCTGGCAGAAGTTTTTGTTCTCTTCCTCTTTGGCCCCTGCCACTTCCCTCGCAAAACGGCCGTTTTTGATCACGTCTCGGAATGGCATCTTGTCCTCACCAAGAGAAACGTGGCATCCGGCTGACTCCGGCCAGCCAAGGGCCACACACAACACGTTTTTCCACGCGGGCCGAAACAGGGTTGGCCCCATCTCTGCTTCGAAAGGGTGAGGCTCCTTCGCGCCCCTGCTGCTCTCCACTTTCTGCTTCATCGGGGGGGGGGGGGGAGGCTCTCGTTCCAGTTATGGGGCGGGATAAAGCGCAATTGGAAAAAGAAAGCAGACTGGGGTTGAAAACGGTCTGTCCAGCACAGGCAGGGAAGCTTCAGCTACGGCGCTGATTGGATCCAGACCTCTTGGAAAATCTGATTTAATAGCAAACAAAAGAAAGCAGTGGGGGAGCCAATCCAGAGGAGAAAACCCTGCCTGACTTAGCTGGCTGGGGAATTCTGGGAGTTGAAGTCCACAGGTCTCAAGTTGCCAAGGTTGGAGCCCCCTGGTTTACACCTTCCTGGGATTCAGCAAGGCTGCCTGGAAGTTAGTGCCTCAGTTTTCCCTGGAGCCTCCGTCCTTCCTGCCTCTTCTGCCTGTTGCACAATTGTTAGCTCCCACGACACCATTGGTGCCGCTTCCCTCGGGCTTGTGCAAGTTCTTGATGACTCTTTCTTCGGAAACATGACAATGTCCCTCCTCACCCCCAATTCTCCTTAAAGTCTGTCATTGCCTCATACTCCGCTCCTTCATCCTGGCTGAAGGCCCACATCTGCAAGTGTGTGTGTGTGTGTGTGTGTGTGTGTGTGTGTGTGTGTGTGTGTGTGTGTGTGTGTGTGTGTGTGTGTGTGTGTGTGTGTGTGTGAGTTGTGTGTTTTAAGAAATAAACCAAAAAGTCAAAGAACGACACCAATGAAGTAAGAAGCATCGGAAAGGCGAACAGGTTCATTGTAGCATCAGCAAATGTCCTGCAAAGACACGCAGGAATGTGCACATAGGGGGGGGGAGGCATTACAAAACGCCCCCCCCCACAGTTGAAGAGCTGGGTGTGTCCCTTGCAAATTGAGCCCAGCTGTAAACACAGCCAGGAGGAGCGAAGAAGCCCCATTTGAACGGGTGTGACTGGGAAGCAGTTGAGAAAAGGGTGAATCAGCCACAGGACTCTTCTGGGCCACTGAGGGAAAAGTCGCCCTTGAACCCAAAGCCAGGGCTGCATCGGTGGAAGTCAGCTGGGCTCCAGACTCCAGCAGACAAAGTCCTCAAGGTTCAACGTCTCCCAAATAAAACTCACCCTCCTGGAGGAGAAGTCCCATGTTCCCCTCCCTGGCCAGCTGGATCCAGGGTGGGCAGCATCCATGGCAGAAGAGCAGCTCCAACCTTCACCGGGGATCCCAGATTCAGTCCGAGGGGGATCAGGTTTCACCCCAGGAAGGGGGCGCTGCCCCCAGTTCAGTCCGGGAGGCCACGTCTCGCCCAGGGTCCCTCGGGGACTGGCTCATCTCAGGCCCCTGTCTCCTTCCAGGGGTCAACGTGATGCTTCGGAAGATCGCGGTGGCTGCGGCCTCCAAACCAGCGGTGGAGATCAAGCAGGAGGGACCCTCCTTCTACATCAAAACCTCCACCACCGTGCGCACCACGGAGGTCCGTTTCGAGGTCGGGGAGGAGTTTGAGGAGCAGACGGTGGACGGGAGGCCTTGCAAGGTGAGGGACAGGCGGGAGGATTTCCCGTGGCTGGGGGGAGGCGGGGTCCGTGGACCAGGGGAGGGGTCCTTTCTGCTGGGTGAGGTGGCCCCTCCCTTGACAATGCAGGCCTCTTGGCTCCGGAGAAGGGCCGCCAGCTGCACAGGGGCTGTTGTGCGGAACAGAGGCTGCCCCTCCCTGCCAAGGGGCCGCTGGCTTTTGTGATTGCCCCCCCTTCCCCAAACATGGCCCCTGCCCAGCTGTCTCCCTAGCCGGACCAGCTGCAGCAAAAGGTGGGGAGCTGCTGGCCTTCCAAAATGGGGGCAGAAAGGCCAAGGTGAGGGGGAGAAGATGGCCCTCCCACTGGCCCTCCCCCCATCTCCCCAATTCTCTCTGCATCTCAACCCACGAAGAGGCATCTCTGTCCCCTCCCAGGCCTTCTTGGGCCTCAGGCAGACAATGACATCAGCGGGGGGGGGGGGACGGATGGCAACGACTCCTGCGGCCTTTCAAAGCCTCTGCCCTCTGGCTGCCCTCTCCCTCTCGGCCAGCCCTTCCTCCCCAGTGATGGATGAGTTGCCCTGCAAAGTGGAACAAACCCCTGGCGCATCGATGCCGCCTCCGATGCCGCCTCCTTCTGCCGGCCGCCTGCCGGGTGACAAACGAGTGTGATGGGAGGGGGCTGCGTGCCTTCGTTGGCCTCAGCAGGCCCCTTTGCTCAAGGGGGGGGCACTTGCTTTCTTTCCTGACTTTCCAGAGTTTGGCCAAGTGGGAGAACAACAACAAGATCGTGTGTGAGCAGAAGCTGCTGAAAGGAGAAGGGCCCCAAACCAGCTGGTCCCGGGAACTGACCAACGACGGGGAGCTCATTCTGGTGAGGACACCCCCCCCTCTTCTCGCTTGGCACTGCGGTTCTGCCTCGCCCTCCTGCTTTCTCGGCTGCACTTTTTTCGTTGGCCTAAAGCACAGACTTACGCCGGGATTGGGCTCTGTGAGACACAGTGCAACATCCAAACCTGGGGTGCACCTTCTCAACCCCCCCCAGATGGCACAGGAGGTGGGAGCTGTAGGGAAAGCCCCCCACCCTACAGAACTCTTTTCCCTCCTGAGGAAGGCAGGAACAGCAAAAAGTCCAAACTTTGTAGTTCTCCCATGTCCCAAGGTGCTGATTTGGGGGGGGGCAGGCTGGGGGGGATCCCCTCACCCCGTCTCCCCCCCTTTCGGCCCCTTTGCTCCCCAGCCTGCAAGAGGACTAGAGCCACTCCTGCTTCCCCCTCAACTCCTCCTTTGCTTTCTCAGACCATGAAGGCCGACGACGTCGTCTGCACGAGGATCTACGTCCGCGAGTGAGAGGCCTCCGGCCAGCGCCAGACACGATGGGGAGGGGGGGCAGACCGGACAGCCCGGGAGCATCCCCTCCCTGCAGCACAATGCCAGCCTTCCCCACTGCCTGGTCCCTGTTCTCTGTCCGTGCTCAGAGGCACGGTCTGCAACAAGACTAAACAAAGCCCTTCAGAATGGTCCTTCTACCCTGGCTGGAGGGGGGAGGGGCTGAAGCAACCTCTCCTCTTCAGAGACCCCCCTCCCTGACCCGCTTCCCCCTTTGGAGGAGGCGTAGAGAGGCCTGCCTTGTTTGGGCGATTAACTGTGAAATCCGGGGTCAGGCTTGGGGATCAGGCCGTGGCCCCTACAAGCTGGAGCCTCTTCCCTCCTCTCCCCTTTGGGGTGGGGCAGGGGGGCTTCCCTTCAGGTGTCCCTGCCGCCCCCTCCTCTTTGTTCCTGGCTGGTTTGTGCTGCACCACCAAAGCAGCAGAGAAGTCGTCTTGCAGGCACCCACCGAAGGGCTGGCGCAGATCTGCTCCCACCCCACACGTTCCCCTTTCCTTTTAGCCCGAAGTCTGTAACGTTTGTGAAGGTGCCTTCATTCCCCCCTCCACCCCCCACCGCCTCCATTAAAGCTTTTTCCAGGTCTTCTGCCTCCATCCTTTCTACGATGCGGGAGGCGTTTCCTCGCCTCACCACCCTCCATGCCCAGTTGGTGCCCCCCTCGCCTTGCCAGTCCCTCCTCTCGATCTCACCATCTGGCACTTTCTCTCTCCTGGAACTGGGGAATTCGGGGAAGGGGAGGGGCTTAGGAAACCATCTCTGAAGCCCCTTTGATTCATTCCCACCCCATTGGACCCCCATCCCACTTTTTTAAGATTCCAGAGGGGGAACCTCTGCTGTTCCTTGGGGGTACCCATTATGGGAGGGGAGGGTGAAATTGGGGCCCCTGGAGTCCAGGCTGGGGTCTTTCCAAAGGGTTCTGGACCCGCACTGCTTCAGGATCGGGGGGTGCCAGGCCTCGGACATTCCTGGCAGCTTTAAATCAAGGTGGCCACCCCCTATCCACCCACCCAGCAGAAGCACAGGGGCTTTGGCCTGAGGGGAGGCAGAGTTGCCCCCCTTCACCGCTCTGCCAGGCTGCAGCTCCTCCCAGCCAGGTGGGCCCAACCTTGGAGAGGCAAGCGCTCCATTAAGCCCCCCTCCGTTGCCATGGCAAAGCCAGGGACCCCTCCTGCCTTCTGCGCCTGGGAGCCTTCGGCGTTATCCCAGGCAACCTCGCTTGCGGTGACCTCGTGCTCCGCTTTTTCCTCTCGGGTTCCCAGGAAGGAGAACAAAGCGCACCCCCCTCCCTCGCTCTGAAAGGGGCACCTTTCATCCTCAGACAAAGCCTGTCGCGGCCCTCTCCCTCCAGGCCCCCGGCAGGTCAGAGGCCACAAGAGACTGGCGGTCCCTCCTCCAGCTCTGCACCCATGGGGGGGGGAAGAGTTGGGGGTGGGGTGCCAGCCCACCTCCTTTGCGGGAGGCTGAGGGATGATCCGCAAGGCTCCTGGACAGCCCTTGGCCACCTGTAGCTCTCTGCGCCTGCTGACCCCAGTCTGCTTGGGATCAAAATTGGCCGATGCCTTCGAGCCCCATCTCTCCACCACATCGGAGAGCACAAGGGTCTCCCAGGCGGCCTGAGCCTCTCGGAGGACCCCTGCCACAAGCCGGGAAGAGGGCAGAGAACCAGGAAGATGTTCCAGGACTAGCAGACCCTTCACTGTCAGGCGGGCTCCATCCCTTCCCAAATGACAACCAAGGAGCCATTTTTTTTCCCTCTTAAAAAAAAACAACAGGGTAGATTTGTTCTAAATCCAGGGGGACTGCAAGTTCCAGGAATCTCTCCCCTTTGCAGTTCCACAAAGAGTCCACCAGGGGCATAATTTGCTGCCTAGAAGACATCTCTGTTCCAGGAGTGATTTCCCCCAGTGGCCACCAGGGGGCAGGCTTCACTGTCGCTCAGCTTTCCAGCAGCCCTTCTAAGCCTTGGGATGAAGTTTTGTCCAAGGCTTGGGAAGAGGTCAAACTTCCCCCCCACCCCTTGCTTTGGTCTTGCGAGGAGCAAAAACCAGCAATGGAGACCCCCGAGAGGATACCTAAAAACAACAACTGGGGAGTACAGCCCCTAACGTGGACCCTCTCTTCTCAAAGCAAGGACCTTCCTTGCCGGGTTGCTCGCCGGCAAGCGAGAAACCCTCAGCCCCTTTCATCAGCGCTTCTGGGACGGAAAAGGTGCGGGGGTCCCAAGCATCCCACGCTCTTCTGTCTCCTTGCCCCCCACCTGCCCCAACATTCCCGAGGAGCTGGGGACCCCGTGCAACCTTCTGCAAGGACCCCAACAGTCAGGAGGCGAAGCCACCCCGACCAGGGAAACTCCGTGCATTGGACTCGTTGGTCTGAGCATCTCCCCCCCCCCCCCGTAAGGCCCACAATCTGGCAGCCAAGCTCTGCTTTTCCAACCCTTTCAAAGAGGGAATTAAGTTCCGTTTGGAAATCGGAAACCGTGCGCTGAGAAAAAAGGCTCCTTTCCGCAGCCCCAGCTCATAAAAATTTGGCAAATCAAAGCACAGTTGGTGGAATGTCTGCAAATCCTCCCCCATCCGAGCGAGCCCCCCCCCCGTTCAGAAGCAGAGCTGGGAGTTTGTGGGGAGGGGGCCAGCTGGGCCCTGCGCCAGGGGCGGGGTCTGGCTTACCTCGCTGCCGGTTCGCTTCCTCACACGCTGCGCGGGCACGCACACATGCGCAGTGCTAAAAACAAGATGGCGGCGAGAGAGCCGGTTTGGGGGCGTGTCCAGCCGGCCATCGCTGCCGGTTCGGCGAGCGGGGGGAAATTCCCGCTACCGGTTCTAAAGAACCGGTCCGAACCAGCAGGAACCAACCTCTGTCCTGCGCCCATCCCACCTTGTGGGGAGTCGGCTTGTTGTGACCCCCAAGTGGGCCATCCAGCCCAGAAGCTGCAACCGGCGTCCCCGGCTGCATTCGCACACCGATCCAGAGGAAGCTACGAGTGAGGGGACGGTGGGCCCCACTGCACGAAGCTCCAAACAAAGCAGTCCGGGAGGGGGGAGGAGAGGGGGGACAATATCAATAACCAGGCAGAGAGTGATCTGGAGAATCTACTTGTTTCCCTTGAAGCAAAATTCAAGTTAAGTTCTTTAGACCCCCGAGAGCCACTCCGGGGCCTCGTCCGACTCCCACAGGCGCTCCAAAGTCTTTGCGTTTCTTCCAGTCGATTTGCAGACAGGAGGCAGAGAAGAGCAGAAGCGGGGGGGGGGGATAAAAAGAGGAAAAGGAAAAAGTGGGGAACGAACCCCAAAGGTTCCTCAGCAGACACCAAGCTTTGCTGGGTTTGGAAACCGAGGATGGGCGGCTCTCGTCTCGTCTGGCCCCACATGCCAGACGGGGGCTCAGGGCAAGCAGGACCACCCTGGACAACCCCACGAGGCCGAGAGGGCCCCCCCCCCCGCTAACACCTAACACTGACTATGCTACCTAAAAAAGGCCCGCTATTATTCCGAATGCAATTGTAGAGAGAGGAGGGGGCAGCACCCAGGATGAATGGCACAACCGGGAAGGCACTTAAAAGCAAAGGTGAGCCCACCGACCCCACCCACCAGCAGACCGGCAGCTGAAGGGGTGCCCCACTGGTGTCAACAGAGGGGCTCCCCTTGCCGGGGCTCCCAAGACGTGCTGAGGTCCAGCTCCCCGCCTGTCAGCCGCCACTTGGCTTCTCTGCAAGACCCCCATCCTGGCTAGACTTTGAAATGGCCTAGAAATCAGCTGGGAGACGGACGCGTTCCCACGGCCCCTGGGACTCCTTGCCCATAGAAGATGGCAAGCCAAGGTCAGGACTAACCCTGGATGCAAAGGAAGCTGCCTTGCAGCAGATGGGGCCCTGAGTGTTTTGTTTCTCTTTGGAGTCGGGGTCTCTGAGAGAGAAACCAGCATTAGCGTCCGAAGCTGGCAAACTAGGGCAGATCCAGAGCGGTCGGGCACGAAGGGGAAACGTCCGGCTGAGGCTCTAAAGTTGATTTCTAGGCCGGGATCCTCGGGGGAGCTAAGAGACCCTAAGCTAAACGGGGGTTTTCAGAGGCAGCCAACCTCCAGAGGGTGGGGGACCTTTGGCCAAAGGAGGGACTTTCTGCACCCTTGACCGCTCCGGCTGGACATCCACAGGCAGTTGTGCTTTTTAAGGCATCCTGGGCTTCCCCCCCCCCGCGAGGCCACACGGGGGGGGCGCTCTGTCCGCCGGGCTATGAGGTCTGGCACTGGACGTTGTGGCGCAGAGGGTCTTCAAAGTCGCCTTCGTGGTAGATCTCGCTCTGGAAGCGACGGCCGGAGAAGTCCGGCTGTGGGAAATACTCCCGCAGCTCCACCTCCTCCATGTCCTCCGTGGCCATCACCTCTTCGTGGCGGGGGAAGAAGGACTGGAACTGGCGCAGCTGGTGGGCGGGCAGCCAGCCGGGCTCCGGGAATTTCACCTGGGCAGCAGAGGGGCAGGAGCGTGGGCAGCTGGAGCTGGGGGAAGGGGGGCGGAAAGAAAGCCAGGCTCCTTCCCAGTGAGACAAGCAGCAGGAATTGGGGACCAAAGAAACGGGGAGCTATGGGGGCCCCAAGGCGGCCAATGGCTCTGGCTCTCCTCCTCCTCCACCACCCCTCGTTCCGATCCGGGTCTGGAGCCAACAAGGTTGGGGGAGGGGGGCCCTGGGTAAGACTAGCGAGTTAGAAGACCTCACCGAGACTTCCCCAAAGGAGCCGGCTGGGGGGAGCCGAGGGCCTCCGTACCTCGAAGTGGATGACCAGCCTCCCCTTCTGGCCGGGGCTGCGGTAGACGGGCATCCCCTCGTTCGGGATGCACCGGATGTCCCCCGGCTTGATCACGCAGCCTGTGGGGAAGAGCAGGCAGGGGTGAAGGGTGGGCAACAGCCCCATCCAGAAGGCAGCCCCCCCCCAGGAAAGGGACCGGCGAGACCCATTTCGGCTTCCGAGGGGGCCCGGCCCCTCCCTCCTCGCAAGCCCAGAGGGCCCCCAGCTGCTCACCGGGCCGCGAAGAGACCAGGAGCCTCCGGTTGTCCAGGGTCCGGATGACCTGCTTGCAGCCACACAAGGCGTCCACCAGAGGCACCTCCCGCCGGACGATGAGGTCGCTGCCGCTGCGCTGGAAGACGGGATGTGGCTTCTGGTCCAGCACGATCACGATGTCCCCGGGCTCAAATCCGGGGGCCTGGTCCCCCTCCTGGTGGAAGGTGATCTTCTGCCGGTCGGCCATGCCTGCGGGGGGGGGGCAGGGGGGGTGAGAGCCGTGGGCTAGGAGCAGCCAGCCTGTGGGGTGAACCCTCGCCCATCCACGGGGCAGGGACTCTCCCGATACGTTGGAGGGAAGGGAGGGAGGGTCCGTCGCTTGGCAACAGGCTGAGTCTGCCTGAGTTAATGAGTTAAATCAGCCGGAAGGGATTAAAACTAACCAAGGTTACAACTGACCCAGGAATCTGGGGCCGGGCGTCTGTAACTGAACCGACATCCTTGGGGGTGCGAAGGGGGCCCAAGGAGGCGGAAAGGGAGCCGCAGCAAAGGGGCAACAGGGAAAAGGAAGCCAGCAAAGTTCAGCCCCCCTGCCTCCCCCCCCCCCCGCAGGGCTCACCTTTGTCCAGATGGACGTTGAGAATTTTCTTCTCCCGGATGACCTTCCGGCCGTTGCAGGCGAGGCAGCGGTCGAGGGGCCGCACCCATTCCCCTTGGCCCTGGCACTGCGAGCACATGGCCTGGATGTGGTGCACCATGTTGGGCCCCAGCTGGTGGACAATGACCTCCATGCCAGACCCATGGCACTTGGGACATCGGACGTCAAGGCCCTCCCTGCCGCCACGGCCTGCGAAGACGGAGCGGTCGGCCGGAGGACGCAAGGATGGCATCGTTGGGGGCACACACCCCGGACCCCTACGAAGGGGCCCAGCCCATCCCCCGCCTCTTTCAACCCCACTTGATGCTCACCCTGCCCCCTTCTCCGCTGAGTGCCTGCAGCACAGGAAGAGCCTGTCGCTCACCCAGCCCCACAGCCAACTCTCCGTCCCAGGAGCCCCCCCCCCTTGCCTGCCTGAGGATGGGTCTTCCCCATCAGCTGTCTGGTTGCCCACCTTCTGGTGATCCTGCAGAAACAAACCCCCCCCCCGCCGCCCTCACCGTCCTGCCAAAATCAGCCAATGCCACTCAGAAACAGGGCGCAGCAGACTGAAAGGGGACCCCCCCCCCAAATCCACTCTGCGCCCAGCCGCTGGGCCCAAGAACCCGCCGAGCCAGTCCCGGGCTCAGCCACAGCTCCGTTCAGCTAATTCCAGCTCCGGAGCATTTTTGCGGCTTGTTGAGCCTCTGAACACGCCCGAGACGAGAGAGCTTGGCGCATTGTGCAAACCTGGCCCATGGGCTCAGTCGGGTATCGGGTGAAGCTTTGGGGCTCAGCAACAGGTCCGTCCTGCTCCCCAAGTCTCCCAGCGCAGCAGACGGAGCCCCCCCAACCTCCCCCCCACCCCTGCTCCTGGGGGGAGAGCCCCGTGGCCCCACTCACCCCCACAGCTCCTGCAGATGACGTTCTTCTGCAGAGAAAGCTTCCGGGTGGCCCCGTTGTACAGGTCCTCCAGGGTGACGGTTAGCAGGTGGACGGCTGTTTTGCCTGCGGAGGGAGGACCCAGAGACAAAGGGCTGTTTTCGGGAAGGAGGAGGGGGGGGCGGTGGCTGCGATGACGGAGCCCCTGGGATTTGGGCAGGATGGGGCTTGTCGTCGGCAGCCTCGGTTCCCTCTGGGCCGAGTGTGCAAGGGGGACGCCAGCCATAGAAGGCCTCCCTCGGAGAGTCTGGAGCCCCACAGAGCCCCACGGGACACTAACGGGGCACACCCGGGGCGGGGGTGTTTCCCAGGAAACCAAGCACCCTCCCTGAAGCTTCTGGGCACCAACAGGGGTGGGGAGAAGGCAGGGGAATCGGGGTCCTCTCCCAGATCAGCTCATCATTTGCCTTCCAGCCCCCACATCCAAGAAAGATCCACCCCAGCCCACCTGCCCTACAGGCAGTCCCAGAGCAGCCTCCCCTCCGGCCGAGCTCGCCTACCTCTCCTCTCCACCCGGGGGCCCTGCGTGCGGCCCCCTCCTCCAAAGAACAAGTCAAAGATGTCCATCGGGGGCCCAAAGCCGCCCCGCCCGGCTGCACCGCCCTCCTTCATGGCCCGTTCCCCGCCTCGGTCATAGACGGACCTCTTGCTGGCGTCCGAGAGGACCTCGTAGGCCTGCGAGATCTGTTTGAACTGGGGAAGGAGGGAGAGGGAGGCTAAGACCAACCCCAGAGCTGGCAGAACCCCCCCACCCTTGTCGTGCCCGCCTTGCTCTCCCCACTTACCCGCTCCCCCTCGCTGGGGTTCTTGTCCGGATGGTATCTGAGCGCCAGGCGCCGGTACGCCCGCTTGATCTCGTCCATCGTGGCACAGGGCTTGACGCCCAGCAGGTCGTAGTAGCCCGTTTCCTTCACCATCTTTCCTCCGGAGGGGGCGCTAAGGGGGGAGGGAAGGCTGTTGGTGTGGGGCAGCCCCCAGCGGATCCAGCCAATGAGACGATCAGTCAGAGACCCACAGGGCTCTTTGCCCCATCGCCACAGACCAGCCGCCACCCGACTCCAACGGCTGGCAGGTTTCGCAGAAGGGGCCAATCCGAGGGAGGGGAAACAGGAAGACAAGCAGCCCAAAAATGTCCCGGAATCTGGACGGCTCGGCAGGGTTTCTCCAGCAGCAGCAGCAGCCGCCGCCGTGCCTCTGCCGCTCAGGCCCTCCTCCGCCCAGCCTCCATGGCGGCCAGCTTAATAGCCTGGCAAGGGAGCCAGAGCTGGGCGTGGGGCTGTGTCAGCATCTCAAGGCGCTCATTAGCCGGCCTGCCCCACAGGATGAGCGTGTGTGAGTTTTCAGCCTTGCAGGGCGTGGAGGGCGGACGGAGGAGGAGATGGCGTGCACACCGGCCCAGCCGGCTCGGCCTGCCCTACTTTCCTTGGCTCCTTCTCGGCAAGCCCAGGGGACCCATCGCCCCAAAGGGAAGTCTCGGCGGAGCAGAAGGCGGCTGCCTCCCTCCTTCGACCCCACCAGGCTCAGCCCCCCTCCCTCTCCGGCCCCACAGCCTGTTTCCTGGGTCCCTGATGGGCAGGGCAGGGGTGGGGTCCCCAAAGAGTTTCTGGGAGGGGTCAGAAGCCTCTCTGGATGCAGCCAAGACCACCAGAAGCCCGTCTCTGCTCCGTCTCCAGGCAGCCTTGCCGCCCCTTCTGCCCAAGTGCCCCACAGCTGCCTCTGCCAACCTCACAGCTCCCTCCCTCCCTCCCTCCCTCCGGAGCCCCGACGCGACAATCCACCTTCTCCGGAGTCCTCCTGTGTCTCCTCAGAGAACCTGACCCGGAGGCCTGAAAGAGCCCGATTCCCTGGAAATCCACAAAGTTGCTGAGCGAAGAGTTTCTCACCTAGAAATCTCCCCGGTGGCAACTTTGTGGGCTCCGTCAAGCACCCAAGCGCGGGGCGGGGAGAGGAGACGCAACCACCGCCACCACCCACAGAGCGGCCCTGCCCCGTCAGCTCTTTCGGGAGCCGGGAACTCCTTCGCGCCACCTCACCCAAAACAGCTGGGCCAAAACAAGCACCCGGTCCTGCAAACTCCTGCCACGCTCCTTTGATGCCGTGGGGTGCCCAGCGGTCAGAGGAATCCGGCCCTCCCCACCTCAAAGGAACCGCTGGGAGATCTCCACACACAGCCCTTGGCAAGCTGGCACAAGACGGGCTGGCACGGGGGCGCAAGTGACGCTGGGCAACTGCAACCCCGTGAGCCAAGCACTCGCCCACTTACTCACGCATCCGCTGCAGAGAGACCCGAGGCCATCGGGTCACATCCCAGGCCAGCCCCCCAGCAGCTGCTAACCCCCTCTGGTGCCGCTAAGCCCGGGCACCAGGCAAGGAGTCAGAGGTCACATGCAGGAGGTTCACCTGCCTGCCGAGGGACGTCATGGGGGGCAGAATGACACCCCCCAGGGGAGAGGAGCAGAGGCTACTCATTTACGCCCGGCCTCCTCTTCCAAATAATAATGGGTTACAGAGTGAGTAAGAGAGGGGAAGAAATGGCGTCCTTCCAAAAAGTTGTAGGTTGCCCTCGACTTACGACCGCTTGTTTAGCGACTGCTCAAAGTTAAAACAGCAGTGAAAAGAGTGGGCCGGTCCTCACACTTATGACCGTTGCAGCATCCCCACGGTCACAACTCGATGCTTGGCAACTGGCATGTATTTAGGACGGTTGCAGTGTCCCGGGGTCATGTGATTGCCACTTGTGACCTTCCCAGCTAGCTTTCGACACACAAAATCAATGGGGGGGGGGGAAGTGTGATTGTCATGTGATTCACAGGACAACTGTGATGATAAAAGCTGTAAAGGGAAATTTTGGCTCCAATTGTGGTTTTGTAAGTCGAGGACTACCTGTTGTTAGCTCCCCCCTCCCTCTCTTCCACCTTCTCTCCATCTCTGGGTGGGACGCGGGGCGGGGGGGGGGGCTGGATGGGAGAGGCTGGGAAGCCCTCCTGAGCGAGCAGGAACCAACTCAGCTCCCAGCTGGCCTTTGATCTCCTGGTGGCCCCCCTCCCCGCACCCGGCTGGCTCCGGCAGAGACCGAAGCAGCCAGGAAGGTGCCCCACATCAAAGGCCCGCTCTCCGGGCCACTTTCAGGCGCTGCAAAGCGGCGTTTTCCAGGAGTTCAGGTCCCACATCAAAGCCAGAAAAACCTCGGACTCAAGGCTTTTTCCCCCGCCGAGGCCGAGCCGCAAGGATGAAGTTGCCCAGATCCCGAGATAAGACGGAGGGAATTCCGCGTGGGTCGGGCGACGGGGAGTCCGGAGCTCCGCCTGCCCGGGGCGCCCCCAGACCGCCCGGCCCCTCTTGCCCAACCGGTCCGCCCACCGCTCCACCCAGCCGGGGAAAGCGTCC
>QLTV01000994.1:457514-471113 GCA_003457575.1 Thermophis baileyi
ACGGGCTGCCGGACCCCGGACGGCGCGCCCACCCACCTACCTACCCGCCCCCATCCCGCCTTCGGGACTACACTTCCCATCGTCCCCAGCTGGGACGGGACGGACCCGACGATACTCACCCCCCCCGCCTCGGAACTCTCTGGAATGGCGGCCACGCCCCGCCCGTGCCCATTGGCCAGCCTAGCTTCTCCCGGGGAGGCCCCGCCCCTTCCCCCCCATCCCTCTCGGGGAGGCTCCGCCCTACGCCGTCGCCATTGGGCCGTTCGGGCGGGACGGCATTCCGCCCGGTGACGTCCGTCTATTCGCCTTTGATTGGGCGCATGTTAAGCGCTCCGGCTACTCTGATTGGCCAGGGTGCAGTGAGGGCGGAAGTAGTGCAAATTTTGCCCTTCTGCGCCTATAGGTGTATTCCACAAGTTGCCAGTTTCGGGATTTTCCATTTAAGAAACGGGATTTTGGCGCTTGGGAAGGAAGGAATGAATAATTTGCTTTCTAAAGGTATCGAGGAGCAGGAGGAGGAGGAGGAGGCTCTGACCTCCCAGAGTCTGTGGGAGTTGGGCGGCATATAAATTTAAAGCATTACAGCAGGGGTCCCCAAGCTTGGCAACTTTAAAGACTTGTGGACTTCAACTCGTCCACAAGTCTTAAAGTTGCCAAGTTTGAAGACCTCTGCCTTACAGTATGATTATTACATAGACAGCAATCTGAAATATTATTTACAACCATGCGAAGGATTATTACCTAATGATAAAAATAGTATTGATTGCATTCATCATTTATATGCTGCCCAACTCCCGGTTACATTCTCGAACATAATAATTATACTTATCAATATTATCGTTAAAAGAGGTTTGATCAGAAGCTGTTGCAGCTCAGTGTTGCTTCCTCTGAAACTTCAGTCTGGAGCTCAGGCCGGGTGGGATTTTCTGAGCAAGGGAGCCGAGAAAAGAGAGCTTTGGGCTGGCGATCCTCCTCTTAAGGCAGGGGTCGGCAACCTTAAAACACTCAAAGAGCCATTTGGACCCGTTTCCCACAGAAAAGAAAACACGGGGAGCCACAAAAACCTTTTTGACATCTAAAATGAAGATAACACTGACTGCATATATCGTTTGTTTACCTTTATGCTATGTATAAAAAAAACTATAGTGTGTTGCATTTATGTAATCAATGAACTGCTACAGAGAAAACAAATTTTTATTTCTGCATGCAACAAAAACATTTTGAACTCCGAAAAAAAAAAGATGGGTCGAAAAGCTCAATAAATCACGTGCCGGCGGTTGTGACACATGTTTTGGGCGACAGGGAGCCGCAGCAGAGGGATGAAAGAGCCACATGCGGCTCCAGAGCCGCAGGTTGCAGACCCCTGTCTTACGGGATCCAACAGATCCTGTGAGGGATTTTTGTTCTGGGTTTTCCCTGCTTTGCTCAGTCCTTCTGGGCGCCGGAGGCGGCTATGGCTGCACCACTAGGGGGCGCCCGGGCTCCTCGCTTGGCTTCCCCGCTCCTAATCAGCCGCTTGCCTCACTTGGACAGCTGAGCTCCGCGGTGGCTGATAAGGGTCTGGGGGCCTCTGCTGCTGCTGCTCGGGCAGGTCCTCCGGGACTGACGGGTGGCAGAAGGCAGGTGGCAGTCCAGGGGCCTCCAACTGCACGGGAAGGGCTCACACCCACTTCCAGCCCTTTGGGGACCCAGAGGCTGGCTAAATTTTCCAGCCAGCAAAGCCCCCCCCCCTCTCTCCCCCTCCCCAAAAGTCGGTCTGTGGTTGTGAAGTGGGCCCGGATGGAGTGAAGTTGCTGGAGAACGTCACTGCGGCTGAAGAGCCCTCTGAAAATAGGACTTCAAAAAAGGAAAGAGAGTCGCTTTTAGCACCCCGAAGAATAGGCTAAAAATAGAAGCAGCCTTCCAATGTCTCCCTTTTCCCTGGGGGGGGGCTGAGTAACTTCCATCTGGGAGCAGAGGAGGAAAACAGGAAAGGGGCTTCCAGCCAATCTCTCTGGCGACCTTTTCTCCTCGGAATAATGGCATTTCCAGGCCTTTTCTGAGGGAGGCATTACTCAGCGGCTGCCTGTGGCTGATGTCATCCCATTATCTGCAGAAGCTGCCAGGGAGGGAGGGAGGGGAGGGGAAGCTGGCCACCGAAGAAAGGGGAGAAAAGACTCACATTTTCTGGAGTCCACAGACACACAGCCCCCCCTCCCCCCCTTCATCTTTTGCTGCAAGTTGAGACAAAGGGAAGGAGAGAAAGGCATTCAGGAAACTTCATAAAAATCCACCGGGGCATCTGCTTTACCCCAAATTAACTGGAACCCAGTTATCTCTCTGGGTGGGATTGGTTGAGCGGTTGCAGACAAAGCAGGACCCGTGGTGGGATACCCCAAAGGGCCAGGGGTCTGTCCCTCGAAGGGACTGAAGCCGGAATTTGAGGGGCCATGGTCACAGGCCCACCCAAACTGGTTGCCTGTTCTTCTGTGCCTGCAGGAGTTCTCCTGTGCGTCTGCAGAGTTTCTTTCCTATGTGTTTGGGGAGGGGGCTCATCTGGAGGACTGGAGGGGCACAAAATCACTGCATGAGGAACCAACCAGCCCCTTCCAAACTGCCTGAAGCAAGGAAATCATCCGTCCAACCACACACACACAACACACACACACACACACACACCACAGCTGAAACCGGACCCTGGCAGACAGTTGGCACCAGCTGGTGTGAAAATAAACTCTTTATCTTCCCCTGTGCGAGCTGAACCTGCCTTGGATTCCTCTTGGCTGTAAGCATGATTTGGGAATGCCTGCAAGAAGCTGACCCCTGGGGAGGCTGGGGGTGTGGGGGGCAGGAATGAGGCTGACTGGGACTGGAGAAGGACCAGTGATGGAGGCCCTGAGGCTTTCTGGAGGAGGGGGCCTGCTTGCCCCCCTCCCCGGCTTACCAAAGCTGATGGGATCTCCTTCTATGGCCTGCCAAGGAGGGCAAGGGGCCTCCTGGCCCTGAGTCCACCAGCTGCCGGTCTTCTCCTGTCTCCCTGATGAGAAGAACACCCCCCCCCGGTGCCAGGAACCCTCATCTGGGCAGGGCTCCCTCGGCTTTGCCCCCCAAGAGCACTAAGAGGCTCTTAGCGCCCCCTCCCTGGTCCCATTTCCACCCAGGGAAATCAGGGAGGTTCCATCACCACAATGAAGCCCCCCGGATGGGTGTTTCTCCCTCAGGCCTCAACAGGTGCCCGGAGCCCCGTGCTGGCTTCCTCGGAGTCTTCTCTGCCCAATGGCAGGGTGCCAAGCGCGGACTTGGATGTCTCTCGTGCCCAGCTGGCAAACACACCTGCTGCCTCGGCCCCCTGCCGTCCTGGGACCAGATAGGAAGCACTGGGCTGGCCAGTCAATGGACCTGCCCCCTTCCAGCCCCCCCCCATGGGCCCATTGCCCCCAACCCTCCCCACTGCCCACTTCCAGGCTCCAAAAGGAAGCCTCAAACCAAGCTGGCTGGAGGCGATTCTGGATCCCCTCTTGTCCCTCCTCTTCTCCTCTCCGGCTGGACTTTAATTACAGGCAAAGCACCTTATTTACTGCTTTGGGAACGGCTGGCGCCAACTCCGCTCCTATCCAGGTTGTCCTGACACCTCCAGGGCCCCGGCCACTTTGCGTCCCAGTGGCAAACCCGGCAATTTTGGGGGTCCTGTAATGGGCACCCTCTCCCCTTTGTCAGCGGGATTACAAAGAGTCGGTTGTCAGGGTGAGGCAGGCAGGAGGTTCCCTCCCCCCCCCCCGAGGGCTCATTTATGGCAGCCCCCACCTGTGTGAAATGGCCCCCCTGGAAAGGAGCCCAGTGCTGACACTGCTGCTGTCCGGCCTTCTCTTCCTGGCCGCCGATCAGAGGTGGAGGGTCCCAGGCAGGGGCTGGAGGGGCAGCAGCATCTGCTCCCCACTCCCCCCCCCCAGTTTCCATGAAACCCAAGTGCTGGCAGCTCAGTTACCCCCTTGCTGTGACCCCTTCTTCTGGGGGGGGCCTGCATTCTGGAGAGTCCGAATCCCCTCCCGCACAGCTGGTGAGGCTTTAATCCGTTGCGGTGAAGCTCTGTCAAAGGTGAGGGGGGTCTCCTGTGATCTTGGCTGCCCCCTCCTTACTGCGTGCTTGTGCTGGGGAGGGGGCTGAGGCAGGCAGCAGCTGCAGACGGGAAGGGCCTGCGGATGACCACTGGGCGGGAGCCACGGCCATCTTGGCAAATGCTTCTCTGCTTAGGCAGGGTCTCAGAATAGATCTGGCAGCAAAGGGCTCTCGTCTCATCCTTTATGGCACCCGATTGCTCGGGGTGGGGGGGGAGGGGGGGCTCCTGCCTGGACACTGCAAGGCTGCAATGCAAGGGGTCAGCTCACGCCAGCCACAGTCCCCAAAGGCAGGCAGACCCCAGGGGGCCTGGGGGTGTCTGGTCCTTTTTGCCTGGTACACACACACACACACACACACACACACACACACACACACACACACACACACACAGAGTTGGGGAAGTCTCCCCTCTGAATCCATGGCAGCAAAACCAGCTCCAAGGGCCCTCTTGCAGTGAGGGGGCCAGGGGACTGAGCAATCCCGCCACCCTCATGCTTTCAGGGAGCCCCCACGTTGTCCAAGGGGTGGCCAGCCTTCCCCCCACCCTCAGCGAGCCCTTCCTGGCCTCAGCACAGAAATCAGGATGCCCCTTGCCCTCCGTCCTCCTGGTCAGCCTTCGGAGCTGAACTTCTGAGTCAGTCTTTGTTCAGAGGTGGGAGGGGCCGCTCGCCTCCCCCCCCCCAAGTGACTGGCTTCCCATTGACTACAACGGAGGAATGGGGGGGGGACAGAACAATGGCCAGGGAGGGGAGGGAGGAAAAAGCTACCAGCATGTCCTTCGCAGGCTCAATTCCATTTCATTTTCTCCCTCCTCCTCCTCCTCCTGCTCCTCCTCCTCCTCCTCCTGCCAAACAAGGAGAGTCTGCTTGGCCCATTCTGGCTGCCTCGCAACCAGGCAGCAGGTGGGGTGGGGTGTATGTGGCCACATCGCTCCATTGTTCCCTGACTTGGGGGGTGGCGGCAAAATGAGATTTTTCAGGCATTGAGAGAAAGCCAGCTAACCGAGGGAGCAGACACAAAAACGGCCTGGCACAGCAGTGGCGAGTCGGAGGCAGAGCCCTTTGGGCAGCCAGAAGCTCTGCCCATTTCTCCTGAGCAGAGCGTGAGCTGTGTGAGGCGCAGGACTACTCACTCCCCCCCCAGCCCCACCCCCGTCTTTCTACGCCCTGCGGATGTTCAGAGTTGGGCTGAGTGAGGTCATTGCTTTGAGGCTATCCTGCCCTCCCCCCTCCCAGTCCTTCCCAGCCCCCATTGAAACAGGCCACAGAGAGCTCCTAATTGAATGGACTCTGGCCAATTGTGGCTGCAGACAAAGGAGCTGCACTGGGGCAACCCAGACGGATCTGGGGGGTGGGGGGGATGGATGGGGAGCGACCACCAAGGGAGGGAGGAGCTGCGGTCATTTCCGTGTAAGGCCCCGAGATCACTGAGGATCAGGGGCCCACTGAAGCGCTCAGCCGTAGGGGAGGGGGCTTCTGCCAGAGCCGTGGTGCCTTTTGGGATGCAACAGCCCAGCAAGGACCCTTCTGAGCTGAAGCTTCAGTATTACTCTTTATCTGCAGCAATGGTGGGCAGTGGGCCTGTGGGCATGCCCACCCACACCCGGCCTCTCTGGCCAACCCACAGCCACCGCCCAGCCATTTCTGAGATCTGCCAAGCAAACGAGATCCCCCCCCCATCCCTGCTTAGACGGAGTCACCGCTAAGGCTTCAGCCTTGATTGGGGGCCACAGATCCAAAGTAGCTCCAGATTTATCCAGGGGCGGGATGGATTGTGCTTCTGACCCCCGGGGGTCTCCTCTCCGCCAAGGTACCAAGGCCTTGCATTCCACAGGTGCCCATAGCTGCCAAAACCTGGTGCCTCCTCCCCCGACAAGGGCAATGCCGCCCCCAAAAAAGGCACCTGGCAAGTGTATCTTTTGTCAGCCAGCAAGCCGAAAACAGCCTTTGCTCATCCCCAGCGACGCCAAGGCCTCCCAGTCAGGTCTGGTTCCCGATAGAAGAGGGGGTTTGAATTTCCAGTTGGGTGACTTCAGCCCTGCTATTTGCCCTTAAAAGGACTGGCTGGGCCAGAGGACGGGGCTTATCTGGCCTTGGAAGGGGCTTCGGGGCTGATGCAACCTGAGCGCAAAGCCAGCTCCTGCCTTCCAAGCCCTTCAGCCTTTGGAAGGACCTGGGGTCCATCAGGAAGTTTGGGGCAGAGCCCAGCTCCCCCTCCTCCTCTTCCTCCTCCGGCAGGAAATACAAATCTCTCCTGGGGGGGGGGGAGAGAGAGAGAGAGAGAGAGAGAGAGAGAGATCTACCCCCGGGGCCAGGAATCCCTCCCCGTCCCGTCTCTCTGCCACCCAAGAGCTGCCAAAGGCTTTGGCTGCCGGCTGCTTCACCCTGGCATCCTCTTATCAGCCTCAAGTCCTCTTGCACCTCCCACGAGCCGCCTGGCCGAGGCCCAGGTCTGCTTTCCCCAGAGATCGCCGGGCTGCCCTTTTCCGCCTCCAAGGAACCCGGGCAGGAACTGCCAGAAGCCCTTGGACTTGGAGGCCCGCTATTGCCTCGTTTTGCCACGGCTGCTGGTGGCAGCTTTGTCCCTGGAAAACCAGCCGACTGGGCTTTGCAGCTGCATTTTCTCCCCTGCAGCCTGCTGTTGGTTTCAAAGGGAGGCCTTTGCTAAATATTTTCTATTTTCAAGAATATGGTTGTTACTTCCGCAGCTTGTTTCTCTGTTAACGTTGTACTTTGGAACACTTTGAATCCAAACTATTTGCCACGCTGGGCCAAATGGGAAGGAAGCAGCGGTGGGATTCAATTTTTTTTACTACCGGTTCTGTGGGCGTGGCGTGGCTTGGTGGGTGTGGCTTGGCAGGGGAAGGTTACTGCAAAATCCCCATTTCCTCCCCATCAGCTGGGACGCGGGAGGCAGAGAATAGATGGGGGCGGGGCCAGTCAGAGGTGGTATTTACCGGTTCTCCGAACTACTCAAAATCTCCACTACCGGTTCTCCAGAACTGGCCAGAACCTGCTGAATCCCACCTCTGGAAGGAAGCCCTCCCTGCCCAGCCCTCCCGGGTCCGCTTCAGTGTTAAAAACAGGCACAAGTGACGGGTGCAGAAACAGGTGGTGGGCTGTCCATTCCCCCCCCCCCCCGTAGGGGGGGGGGAGGCAGCCACATTTAACTCCTCCAAATATTTCTGCTCTGCAGGGAGCTGGCGATTGGGCTGCATCAGTGGTCCAATGCATATTTTAAGGTCTTCCATCACTTCCCCCATCTGGTCTTAGCTATAAAAAGTGCCCCTTTCTCTGCTTAGTCCCCACCGGGGAGCCGAGAGGGCAGGGCATCGGTCCCGCCCTGTCCGCGGTTGCTCAGAGCACCTGTTTTCGGCAGCCAGGAAGAATCTGCAAGAATTGGACCCATCGACTGGTGAAGGGAGAGGCCTCCCCTGTTTCTTCCACTTCCCCACCCACCTTGGCTAGAATACCACATTCCACCTGCACAGGGAGGAAGCAGAACTAATAGAGAGAGAGTGGAGGCTTTTTTTTGGTTTTAGACAGAAAAATGTCTTTTCTGAGTGCGTATTAAAAATGATTTCACCCCTGTCTCTTTATGCCTCAGCCTTTTTTCCTAGCATGGCCGGTCGCGGCAGTGACCTTCCCTCTCCCAAGAACCAACACGGGATGAAGACGTGAAGCAAAACACAGAGAGAGTTTGTACAGGATAAGAAATCAATTGCTTTATTAGTGTCTCAGAGGCACCGACTGGCGCTCGGGTTTTTCTTTTTATCATCCTAGCTTTATCGTAGAAGGCACTGAAGTGCAGGGGGGGAAATGACACTGGAACGTGTTTCTGGAACATCCCTCTCAGTCCCTCGTCCTTAGCCCTCCTCTGGAGAACTCTGCCCATGTTCTGAGGCTGAGCTGGGCTTGGATCAGCGGTGGGTTGCTCCCAGTTCGGCGAACCGGTAGCGGCGGGAGGCTCCGCCCACCCGCCTGGGACGCTTCTGCGCATGCACGCACGAGCGAACCGGTAGCGACGGGATTTAGAACCCACTGGCTTGGATGGGTGCTCGAACCCTTGTCGTTAAAAAGAGAGCAGGGGGAATCAAACCCACGCTTGGGGAAACTTCTGCTCCCACTTTGCTACGCTTCTGTGAGCTGGGCAGACGAAACGAGGACTCGCAGTGATTCTGGGTTCATTCCAAGGGACCGAAACGCTGGCTATTTCTACCAGGGTTGTTAGATCGGTCCCATTCAAAAGCAGAGGCACCTTTGCCAACATGGGTGTCCTGACACACACACACACACACACACACCCCACACACAGAGAGAGATAAATGGCGAGTGGATAACAGGAAAAGCGATTCCTGGGAAATCAAGAAGACGGGGACCAGAAGGGAGCAGCATCAAATCACATTTATACTGAAAACTCCAGAGTTTGTTCCACGTATTCCTAAAGTAAGGCACACTGGCATGTTATCGGAGCCACCATCAGAAAAAAAAATCTCCCTCTAGATCTCAGCCTCAGCGCTAGGTGAACTTCAACTCCCAGAATTCCCCAGCCAGCATGCTCTCTTGGGGAATTCTGGGTGTTCTGCAGCCAAACACAAACTCTGCACTAGGTGAAGCACTTCTGACCCAGATAATGGCGGGGGGGGGGGGGGGGGGATGTTGTAAAAGTTTGCCGGGACAACTTCAGAGTGCCTCACTTAGGAAAAACAAGGTATGAGACTGGATCTTACTTAACAACTTGTTTTCCTGCTGGGCAGAACTAGAGCCGGATGAAACATTTCATTTTCTTAAAAAAAAACAAAAAACAGTTTTGCCAAATTGCTGGTTACACTCAAGGTGAAGACAAAGGCTATCAGACACTGGACTTGAGTGCCTTTTTTCTTTAAAAAAAAGCCTACCATGGAAAGCGTTAAAGGGCCTATCCAGGCTTTTGATTGTCAATGGGGCTATCTCAAATTTGGAGGGAAGGAAGGAAGGTAGCTACAAAAAAAAAGAAAGAAAGAAAAATTTGGGGGGCTGAGACAGAAGGGGTGCGTTTAGCAGGAATTACACTGTTTGTCACTGGCTGGAATTAATGGCCAAAAGGGGACCTTTCAGTCGTCTCCCGAAGGCTGGAGATCCAGGTCCCCTTCCGGATGGAATTCCAAGGGTTGGCGCCGAATCTCGTCCCCGAACAGGAAGGGCATGGGCTCCAGCTTGGTATCCTTGCCTCCTTTCACACAAGTCTTCTGCCGTAGGTCATCCAGGATGTTCTCATCTAGGAGCTCCTGGCCTTCCTGATCCAGGGAGACCTTCTCAAGAACTTCAGGGCTGGTGTCTCCACTTCTAAACCCTTCTTCACCGGCTGGGACTGGGGGTGGACTGGGGGTCTCTGCCATGGGGAAGTTGTCCTCTGTGCAGAACTGTGGGGCGATAGTCACCTCCTTGATGAAATCCTCATCTCCAGGAGGGTCTGTCTTGCCCTGCCCGAGGCCGTTGAGAAGTTCGCTTGGGAACTCATCCAAGCTGGGTTCCTCCTGAAGCCCATTAGCCTGGCTCTCCCCCAACGGGTGGGCTTCCCTTGGGATGGGAGAAGAGCCTTCTGGAGCTTCTGTGGAAACCTGGGGTGGTCCCTGGTCCAGACATGCAGGGGGAGCATAGGAAGAACTTTCTTCTGGGGAGCGTTGGGCCCCCTTGCCAAGGCCCCCCCGCTCATCCTCAGCTGCCTTCATCAACTCTTGGTTGAACTCCAGAGCTCGTTCTACAATTTCCAGAATATTGGGGTCTCCCTTGCTTTCTAGAGGAAGACCCACCACGTCCTCTGGGAACGTCTCAGGGAAGCCGGTTCCTGGGGGATCTTCCAGAGTCACAAATTTCTGCTGGATCAGATCTTCTGGGTCCAAGACATGGAAACCTTCGTCCTCACAGGATTCCAGCATGTCAGATTCTACAGGCCCCTTTGGGCCACTCATAGAGCCATCGCCTTCCAGCACTATTTCTCCCAAATCAGTGACGCTGGTCAGGGGTGAAACCTTTGCAGGAGCCACATCCGTAGGCTCTTGGTCACTAGATTCCAAGGGCCCCTGATCTTCCTCCTCCTCCTCCTCTTCCTCCTCCTCCTGCTGGGTGTAGCTGGGGTCAAACCCGTCCGCTGGGGACCCAAAGCCATCTCCTGGCTCTAAAGGAACTTCTGCGGCCACCTCTTCCTTGGGGACCGCTGGCCCTTTGGCCACCTCACCCTCCTGCCAGGGGTCTTCCTCTGGCTCCAGGCCAGGGGCCCCTTCCAGTTCTTCCTGCTCATCCTCTCTGGGGACCTCATCCTCCCTGTCTGCCGTGAACGGCGATCTTTGGATCACAGCTTCTGCCGAACCCTCTGTGGCCAGCGGCTCTTCTGTGCAGGGCCCGTCTTCCTGTGGACTGCGACCGCTTTCTCCCTTTGGAGGGCCTTCCTCCACTCCATCTTCCTTGGCCAGCGGAAGCCTTGCAGGGTCTTCTTCTAAAATGGGGTCCTCCGCCTCTTGGGCCAAAAGAGGCATCTCTTCCTTCTCCAAGGAAGGAAGGGATGGTGTCTCAGGCATGGTCAGCCCATTGTCTGAAGCCGGGTGTCCTGGCCACGTCTCCTCTAGCTGGACGTTCTCCTCCCCAGCCCCACCTCTCTCACTCTGGGAATTTGGGACGAAGTCTGAATGTCCGAGGGTCTCCTCGGACCCTGAATCCTCCCTGTGGGAAATGGAGTCTTCCGCAGGTGCCTTGGCCTCTGGGGGGGATCCAACCTCTTGGACGTCTTCTGGCCAGGTGGTCCCTTCCCTGGAGGGGTCTTCAGCCTCGGCCGGCGGCTGCTCTCCTGCCTGGTGATTGTCCAGCCCCAATCCTTTGTCTTCAGAGCCCTCGGGGGCATTTTCCTTCTTCTGCAGCAAGTTCTCGGTCACAACGGCACCACGTACATCTTCCATCTGAAGGGCATCCATGATGTCTTCACTTTCTGGCCCTCCAGAGATTGCCACCAAGTCTCTTTCCTCCAAGTTGCTACCTTCGGCTTGCAATGGGGTCTCTGGGAGCCCTCCTCCTCCTCCTTCCTTCTGTTCCTCCAGGGGCTGTTCTTCAGCCACCTTCGTTCTCGGCTCTTCTTGAAGTGTCTCCTGCACCTGGATGCTTGCCACGTCCTCTCCGGGCAAGGTCGCACCCAGTTCCAAGATCCTTTTGGGTGCCTCCATATCTACGTAGCCTTCGGTCTCCATTGTTCCTTCATCTCCCATATCTTCTGTGGGAAGAGGTCCGACAACACCTTCTCCCTTCTTGTCCTCCTCCTCCTCCTCCTCCTCCTCCTCCTCTTCCATGACTTCCCTGCTCTCGGTCCCCTTTGGTTCATCTGCCAAGATGCCATCTTCATCTATGGCAGAACCTGAGCTTCTGGGCAGGGCATCTTCCATGCAGAAGACCTCCTCATTCTCTGGCAGAGCAGAATCGGTCTCATGAAGAAGCTCATCTCGGCTCTCCAAGATCTCCTGCTCCACCTCCAGGAAGAGAGCTTTCTGGTGTTCACCTGCAGACAATGCCTTATGGGTGGTGGGTGGCCAGTCCTCCTTGGCTGGGCTTCCTTCCACCTCCAGGTGCTCATTCTCAAGCAGCTCTGCCTGCGGACCAGACTGGTCATCTTCCCTGGGGGGACTCGGGGGCTCTTTCCTTTCCTCGGAGAGAAGATCTTCTGGGCTGACCATCTCTACATCTTCAGCCCCTCCGCAGACCTCCTCCATGTTCACTTCTGGGGCTCCTTCGAGGACATCAGTTGCGGGGCTGCCAAGCTCCCAGCCTTCCTGGCTGCCATTCACATTTGTAGCTGCCTCCGTGGCCAATTCTGACTTCTTGGGTGCTTCTCCCACTGCGTTGCCCAGCGTCCCCCCCAATAATGCAGGCAGCTCCTCATCCACCTCTCTCTCCTTCCATTCTGGAGACCCCGTGTCTTCATCGGTCTCCTTTTCTCCAGGGACCAAAACTGCTGCTGCTCCTCCTCCTCCCATCCTTCCTGCCCTCGGTAGTTCTGCCCCCAGGGCCATGGGGGCCTCGGCCCCCAGAGCCTGCCAAGCCTCTTCGGTTCCTTGCAGCTCAGCCCAGGCTTCCTGGCCACCATTGACCTCTGCAAAGTCTTCACAGACCTGGAACTCCTCCAGGGGGTCGGTGGGCTGTCCCCCTCCTCTGTGGTCTTGCTGGGCCTTCTCCAGCCCCTCGGTGCTGCTTAGGGGAAGGCTGTTCTCCTCTTCCAGGGATGAAGAGCTGTCAGAAGAAACATCTGCTTGGCTTTTCACCGCCTTGAGCAAGCTGGATTCAAGGTGGGTTTCTTTGGGGCTCACTTCCTGGATCGCAGTTTCTACGGCTTCGGTAACCATCTGGCTCAGAAAAGGCCCGTTCAGGACTTCTCTCTCTTCTGGTGGCTCACGGCTGAGCTGTCTCTCTTCCTCCTCCTCCTCCTCCTCCTTTTCTCCAGAGGGTTTTTCTCCCTCCTCTCCTCTACCTTCGGCCTCCCTCTCCGCTTCCTGTTCACTCTCCTCTCCTTGACCCAGGCTCCCAGTGGACCTTCCCAAAGCCTCCTCCGGCTCCACGGAGTTGAAAGTCAGCGGGGGTCGGGCGCAGAAGATGGACTGTGCCAGGCTCTCCGTGTGGGTGACCGTCACCCTCTGGCTGCGCTGGGAGGAGTCCAGCCGAAAAGCGGAGGGCTCCTTTGGCGGGGGCAACAGCCCATCGGCGCTCTTGGTGGCCTGAGAGTGCCGGAGGGAGGCCTTGGCCTTTTGGAACTCCCTGGCCGCCGAGCTCGGGGTCTTGGCCCCCCAGGAGGGCGACTCGACTTTGCTCTGGAATCCCCGAAGCCTAGGGAGAGCGACAGGGCTGGGGCGGACATCCCGGCTCCCCGAGCAGCCCCGATCCACCGACGGCCCCTGCAGCCTGCCGAGAGTTGATTCGGTTGTCGCATCTGCAAGCAACAGAAACGGGGAGAGTGAGAAAAGGCTGCTGGACTCAAGTGGCACCAGGGAATAATCCTCTGCTAAGACTGACCCATCCGAGCGGATCTGCCCCACTTCGCCCCATCCGTGGAGGGGGAAGGAGAGCAGAGCCTCTCCGTAAAGGTCTGCAAAGCGTCCTGAGGGGAGGATGGGTTACTCTCCCCCAAACAGCCATGGATTTTTCTAGCCATCCTTCTTTGTGAAAAGTAATTCAGGGCAACCCACAGGAAACAGAAATTATGAAGTGGGGGGGGGCTGGATATACAAACAGGGAGGTGTGTGGCCCAGTTAAGTTTTCCTTCTGGCTCAGCAAAGCTCCGACTTTCCCTGCTGAAGGGGTAGCTTTGTAGCGGGAGAAGCGGGCTCAGACGCTCTTGAGGCGTCCCCTCGAAGCCCCCCCCTATGCCTACCTCTGAGCCCCCTGGCCAGCTGGAGATCAGTTGCCGGCAGCCGCAGCCTGGTGCTCTCGGCCTCCAAGAGGGCCCTGCAAGGCAGAAAGGGATTCTTGAGAGGGAAAGGAGGGCGGA
>QLTV01000994.1:491162-502595 GCA_003457575.1 Thermophis baileyi
GGGGGGGGGGGGGGGGGGGAGAAAGCCCTTCTCCTCCCCGGGGTTGGCGTCCCGCTGGGCGGGGCCAGGACGGGGGTGGGGGGGCTGCGGAAGACCCCCCCTTTGCTTCCAGGGGAGCCACTCCTCCCTTCAGGGGTCTTCCTCCACCGGCTCCTGGATCCGGCCGGCAGCCTGACATGACGCGGGGTACGTTAGACTGCAACACCCCCCCCCCCAATTTGGATACTGCGGAGGGGGGGGCGCGAGGCAGAAGAGGAGCCCGCCTGTTGCTCGCCAACCCTCTTCCTTTCTTCCCTCTGCAGCTGATGGCGAGAGATGGAACCGAAGCCTGCCCTGGCAACCCGGGGGCTGCAGGGCTGCAGGTGAGGGGGGAACCAGGGCCAGGCCTCCCCTGCAGATTGCCCAAGGTTTCTGGGACAGGGTGGAAGAAATAGGAGCCCCACCACCCCATCGGAAAGGGCCTGGGACCCCCTTTCCCACAACAGAAACCGGTTGGATTCAAAAGCAGATTTTGTGAACTGTGGGCTGCGTAGAATGGCTGGAGGGACTGAAATTGGGGGGAGGGGGAGGGAGGGAAAGTGCTCACAGGTCCCCTTCAGCAAACCCCCCCCCCAGGGCTCAGCAGCTCCCCTTGTCTCTTCCTGGAAATCCTCTGCCCACATGGGCCAACCTGGCACCCCAGCCGTTCCCCTCTTGCCAGCCAGGCCAAATTGTAGCTCAGGCGCCAGCCTGCAGGCACAGGGCGCTCCTTCAAGTGGGCGTCTTTGCCACTCAGCTCCCCCCTTTCCTGCCGCTTCAGGAGCCCCCGTGCAGCCTGGAAGATGATGAGGTTTTCCTGGGCACCGAGGCGAGGCCCAGCGCCACCCAAGCGGATCCCTTCCGCCACTGCAGCGTGGAGGAGCTTTATGAACTGCTGGAGACGCTGGGCAGGTGAGGCCTGCAGGGCATGGAGACCAGAGAGACCAGCTCTGCCTCCTCCTCCTCCTCCTCCCCTGCTCCACTACGAAGAAGAAGGCAAGCAGGCGAATGGGCGCCTGTGACCCACCAAGGCCCTTGGGCGTCTCCTGGGCCTCGTCACCCACCTTGGCCGCCCTGCCAGTGGCTCACCGGGTGCCAGAACAGGAGAGGCACCTCCGTGGAGTGCCTGACTTCTCACCCTCCACCTTTTCTGCCCCCTCCCCCTTGCAGCGGACACTTCGGGGTGGTGCAGCGTTGCCAGGAACGGAGCACCGGAGTTTTCTACGCGGCCAAATCCGTAAAGGTGCGGAAGCGCAAGGGCAGCCGGCTGGGGCTGGAGCGCGAGCAGGTGGAGCGCGAGGTCTGCATCCTGCAGCAGCTGCAGCACCCCAACATTATGCGCCTCTACGACGTCTTTGCCAACCAGGCCGAGATGGTGCTGATCCTGGAGCTGTGAGTGCCCAGGGGGAGGGTCCCTCCCGGGGGAAGCTCCTCCTCCTCCCAAAGGCCCCCTTTGCCCCCAAGGGCCTGAAGCTCCTGGGGGGGGGCTTTAGGGGGCTTCAGGAGCCCCTCACCCCTCGCCTCTCCACAGCATCCTGGGAGGCGAACTCTTCGACTTCATTGCGGAGAAAGAGCTGCTCTCCGAGGACGAAGCCATCGAGTTCCTGCAGCAGATCCTACTGGGCTTGGCCTACATGCACACCCTCCACGTCGCTCACTTCGACCTCAAGGTACCGCTTGGGGGGCTTCTGGGGTGCCCCATGCCGGAGCCTGGTTGGGCAGAAGCTTCCATCGGTCTCCTGTCTCTTCTGCAGCCAGAGAACATCATGCTGCTTGAGAAGGGCACCCCCAAACCCAAGATCAAGATCATCGATTTTGGGCTGGCGCAGAAGCTGGAGGAAGGGGTGGCCTACAAAAGTCTCTGCGGGACCCCCCAGTACATCGGTACGACTTTTGGCCCTCGGAATAGGGAGGCTGAGGAACGGCCGGCTGGGCCCTCCCCAAGTCCCACTTCCGTAGCAGCCAGCCAGGCCCTTGCTTGGAGAAGGCGACGGAGAAAGACTGTCTGTGGGCTGGGGAAGCCGGGGGCGGCCTTGTACGCCTGAAAACTCCTGCCCGCCTCTCTCCCGGCTGCTGCTGCTGCGAGGGAAACGGGATTTTGGCAGCTGGGGTGGGGGAGCCCCTGAGGAGGTCTTGGGGAGCCAAATTTGGTCTCCTATTTCCTCCCCTCCATTTCTTTTCTCCCCAGCTCCCGAAGTGATCAACTACGAGGCCCTGAGCACAGCCACAGACATGTGGTAAGAGGCAGCCATGGGGGGGGAGGGGGGAGAGACGGACGGACGGACGGACGACGTGTGTGTGTGTCTGTGTGTGTGTCTTGGTGGCATCTTGCAGGCCTTGGATAAGCCCTGTGGGGAAAGGAGGGTCAGGAAGTGGTTGCAGGCAGTTTCTGTCTCGGAGGCTGCTCAGCTGCAGCTGCAGCGAGGAAAGCCCGTGAGCTCACCCCTTTCCTGTAAAGGAGGGAGGGACTGGGGGGGGTGTCTTTGTTCCACCCCTCCTTTTGTGTACCTTGACAAGGTCCCTGGGGACAGAAATGACCCCTAGCCAAGGCGAGTCTCCGCTGTGCCTTCAGCTCTCCCTTTCCTTACTCCTAGGAGCATTGGGGTGATTACCTACATCTTGTAAGTACTTGAAAGTATCTTTTTCTCGGTGGGGGGTGCTGCCCCCCCTCTCAGCAGACTCTCAGGGGGATGGAGTTGAGGGGCCAGCAAAGGAAAGGAGCTGTGGGGCTCCTTCTGTCTGGGGCAGGTTGAGGATTGATCTATGGTCCAGCGTGGTGGGCTCTCATGCGCCCCCAAATCCTCCCCCCCCCCAGGCTCAGCGGCATGTCCCCATTCCAGGGGGAGACGGATGAGGAGACCCTCTCCAACGTGGTCTCCGGGAATTACGAGTTTGAGGCCAAGTATTTCGGCCAAACCTCCGAGATGGCCAAGGACTTCATCCAGAAACTCCTGCTCAAGGAGCCCAGGTAACTCCCGGCCCAGTCCCTGCAAAATGTGGGCGATGCCCTGCCCACGAATGCCCTGTCCGGAGAAGAAGGGGGGAAGAGCGCCCGGAGGGTGGAGAATGTCCCTCCTTCAGCAGAAAGTGAGGACCACAAAAATGAAAGGGGGGAGGAGCACATGGTGGCAGGATGGCCGCTCCCCCAAATGGGGTCTCTCCTCCTCTCCTGGCTCCCTTTTGGCCCCAAGGAGTCCTGCATAGAAGGAGGAAAATGGATTTTGGTCTGTGTCTTAGGGACCGAATGACGGCAGCTGAATGCCTCCTTCATCCCTGGATTAAGGTAAGCCCCCCCCCTCTCCCTCCCTCATTTCCTTCCTTCCTGCCTGCCTGCCTGCCTGCCTACCTATTATCTATCTATCTATCTATCTATCTATCTATCTATCTATCTATCTATCTATCCATCCATCCATCCATCCATCCATCCATCCAATCTCTCTCTCTCCCCCTCTCCCGCTTATCAATCATCTATCTATATCATCTCTCTCTCTCTCCCTACCTACCTACCTACCTATATCTCATACCTCTCTCTCTCTCCATCTATCTATCTATCTATCTATCTATTATCTATCTACCTACCTACCTACCTACCTACCTATTATCTACCTATTATCTATCTATCATCTATCTATCTATCTATCTATCTATCTATCTATCTATCTATCTATCTATCTATCTATCTATCTATCTATCTATCTATCTATCTATCTATTTATCCTCTATATCTCTATTATTTATCTCTTGTCATCTATTTCTATCTGCTATCCCTCCCTCCCTTCCTTCCGATTTTTCTCCTTCTGCCCCTCCAGCCCCTGACCCGGAAGCAGGCCACGAACCGGAGCCGTTCCTCCATCAACATGAAAAACTTCCGTAAATTCAACGCTCGCCGGAAGTGGAAGGTGAGGGGGCTGCACCCCCATTCCATCCCAGGCTCACAGTAGCAGAGGAGCCAACTTGGCCCATGCTGGGCAGCCTGCCTCATGGGCAGCATAGTCCCAGTCTCATCCTCTGTCTCCTCCCTTCGCAGCTCTCCTACCACATGGTCTCGGCCTGCCACCGTCTCTGCCGGCTGGGGCTCCTGTGCCAGCAAAGGAAGCCGGACGAGGAGGTGACGGCCCTGGTGGGTGCAGAGGAGCCCCTTCGCTGCCTGGGGGTGGGGGGGGGGTGGGAGGGCTGCCTGCNNNNGACCTTCTCGCCTTCCTTACTCCATGCTGCAGCGGGACTGCGAGAGTGACCAGGAAGACCAGCCCAGCACTCCGGGGGTCTTACTCCGCAGGCGCCGAAGCATCTGCTCCTGAGTTCAGCATCGGCTCCCGCCCAGCCACCCTCCGTCCTTCTGCTCAGAGGCCAGGATGACAGCGTCCTCTCCGGTCACCGGGGGTGGGGGGGACAGGAAAGACCCCCGGAAGGAGGCAGCGCTTGGCTCTTCTGAGTGGCCCGAAACGGGAGCGGGGCTCCGGCTGCTCAGCGCAGGAGGGGGGGTCCTTCCCTATCCCGCCTGGGGGAGCTCCTTCCTCTTCAGCATTTCAGCTTCTTCACCTGCCAGGGAGGGGAGGGGCTGCCCTGGCCTGCCACCCCCCCCAGCATGGCTGCCTTGGACAGCCTCACTGGGGGTCCTCAAGAGGAATGGAGGCTCCCTTTTCAGATGGGGAGTCCTATGGGTCTTTTTTATTTGTTTGTCAATCATGTACAAGATAGCAGGTATAGGTATAAACAAACATAATCAAAGTGAATACAGATAGATGAGGACAATAGGACAGTAGGACAGGACGGTAGGCACGCTGGTGCGTTTATGCACGTTTATGCTTGTCTCTGCTCTCCTTGACTCGTGTTTCTGTGGTTGTGGGGAAAGGCCCTTTTCATGCAACAGGGAGGGCCCCTTGCTGCTCCCCACCCCACCCCCGGGCTCCCCCTGCCTCATTTGGAGAACAGTCCTCAAACATCTGACCAAGAACAGCCGTGTGCAAGTGCCTGGCTGATTGTAATTAAAAAATAAAATACATATTTGTCAAAAGGGAAAAAGCACCATTTGAAGGTGTTGCCTGTTGTTGTTTTGTGTTTCACTGGTTTGAATTCAAATTGCAAAATGGTCACAAAGTGTGATTGATTCAAGAAGAGGCAGAGAGTGGACAAGAGGCTGAGCTGACCAGGAGCCAAGAAATCCCCCCAAAAGGTCTCCTCCTCCTCCAACATATACAATTCCAGCTGGCTGCAGAGGCCAGTGCTGGCCACCAGAGGGCACCCCACTCCCAGTGCTGAGAGCTCTTGTGCCAACTTCCCTCTCTAGGGTAAAGTGCCAATTGTCTTCCCCAGCTGACCCACCGGGCAGGATCCAGGCTTCCACTGGCCCAGCAAAGAAAACAAGCCTCGCCCACCGAGTGCCAGAACACTCGGCCTGCCGGTGGGGGAGAGGAAAAACCATAAATTAAAGGGCACGAGCACCAGAGGTGGGATTCAGCAGGTTCTGACCAGTTCTGGAGAACCGGTAGCGGAATTTTTGAGTAGTTCGGAGAACCGGTAAATACCACCTCTGACTGGCCCCGCCCCCATCTATTCTCTGCCTCCCGAGTCCCAGCTGATAGGGTGGGAATGGAGATTTTGCAGTAACCTTCCCCTGCCACGCCCACCAAGCCATGCCACGCCCACCAAGCCACGCCCACAGAACCAGTAGTAAAAAATTGAAACCCACCACTGACGAGCACCCTCGCACAATGTCCTCCCAGCTTCCTGTGTGTCATCAGAGGCCCCACATCCAGGGGAAAAGAACCTGCAGGGGGGAGATTCCTACCAGCCTTCCCCTTGCCTCTGTCCTGAGCCCCCCCCTCCCGGCCTCTTTTCACCCTAAGGTTCCCCCTGCTGAGCTGAAAGACCTTGGCTGCTTACCTGCTTTGCCTCTCTGACGATGGGGGAGGGGGTCACCTTGGCGTGGGTCATATGGAGAGGCTGGGGGCACCTTCCTGCTCCCTTTCCCAGTGCTCCTCAAGCAGATTGCCCCCACCTCTCCAAATTCCTCCCCTGAACGGGGTTAGGGGAAGTGTTTGCGCCTGTGGCTTCCCCCCCCCCTCCTTATTGACCAAACACGAAGGGCAGCACTTGTGGGTCCGAGCCCATCTCGCTGGAGTTGTCAGGCTAAATATTTTGAAGGTAACAGGTGAAAACAGCCCTTGGAACGCATCCAGCCCCGGCAGAAGGCCAGGCAGGGCTTGGGGGGGGGCGTGCACGAGGGAGGAAAGAGGCCCGGCCCCACCCAGCCGCCTGCCACACCTGGGGCTCTGGACTGGCCATGCCTCCATTTTCCCAGCCCTTTCGCTGCGGTGTGTCCGTGCCAGAGGATGCTTCTGGTCAGGGACAAGGGCTCCCTGCCTCCCTGCTTCAGACCGGCGGCCCCGCAGACAGCAGGGTGCTCCTCTCGCTTATGCCCCCCTGGCACCAAACGATAGTCCAGGACTGCTGCCAGCTGAGAAGCCAGCCTGGCCCCCACCCGTCCAAAGCACTGCGGGCTGCCCTGCCACGTGCCACACGCTTTCCCGCCAGCGCCGGGCCGTTTATGGACCATGGAGAAGAAGGGGAGAAGGGGAGTCCCTGGTGCCCCCCTCTGGCGAACCCGGGGGGCCCTGCTCTTCCTCTGCCTGCTGGGGCTCAGCCCTGCACCAGCCTCTCCAGAAAGTAAGTCCCTCCTGGGTTGAGCGAGGTCAGCCTCCGGCCAGGCACAAAGGCACAGGACTCTGCTGCCCCCCCCCCACATCTGTGGTGCCCAGGGCACACGCCTTGGCACGGGGCATGGCGGCTGGGGGGAAGCTGAGCTCAAGGGAGCCGGGCTGGGTCAGCCTGCAGGGGGCATCAACAGGTGGCTCCATCCACTGGATGCTGGGATTTGAGATGGCATCTCAAGCCGAAACTAGCCGTGATGGTTCAGAGTTTAGCCTCTTGTGTGAGCTTGGCTAGTGGCTTCAGTCAGAGGGAAGCCCTTCAAATGTTTGTGTGTCTGTGTGAGAGAAACCCAGCTCTTGGCAGGGCCTGAACAAAAAGGGCCTGTTGGAGAAATTGGCATTTGGGTTCCCCTGAGAGAATTGGGGATAAAGGAAGAAAAAGCAGCCCCCCCCCCGTTTGCCTCTACCAAGTAGGGGGAGGAATCCACCTTGCAAACCTAGGTTTAAAGTGTCTCTTTCTGGAACATTTTTCACCGGAGATGGCTGAGGGTCAGCGCTTGGCTCCCTCTGCTGATAATGCCAGGAGAGAGAACTGGATTAGCCCATTGTCTGCAGGGGGGGGGGAAGGGTCAAACTCTGCAAATGTAGAGCGGTTCTTCTGCTTTCCTCTCAAGTTGGCACCCGTTCTCAGGGTGAAGCTCTTCTGCTGGGTGTTCCGGTGCCGCTTCGCTCCGAGGTGGCAGCCGAAGGTGGTTTCTGCAGGGAAAAATCCACCAAGGGAGAAGAAATTTGTCCTAGGGGGAGGGAAAAACTCTTCTTTGAATGGGGGGGGGGGGTTGGGGCAGGAGCCAGCAACCTTGTTTCTGCTACAGGGGTCTGCAGGGTGAAAGAAGGTAGACCCCCAGCACAGAAGCTCTGGCCCCCTGCAGCCTCTCCCCTCTCTCTGCAAGGGGTTCAGGGGTGCTGAGCGATCGGGGGTGGGGTGGGGTGGGGGTGGGAGATACATAGCTGAGCAACCCTTTGCTGGTTCCAAGCCACTTCTGCTGCAGTTCTGGAATGGGGGGGGGACAGGGAGAGGAAACGGGGGTGCCCTTTCGCCCCTTAGTCCAGGGGTTTCCAACCTTGGCAACTTTAAGATTCAACTCAGCAAAGCTGGCTGAGGAACTCTGGGAGTTGAAGTCCACAAGTCTTAAAAGTTGCCAAGGTTGGAGACCCCTGCTTTTAGTCCATCCCTCTGGAGAGGCGGGAGAGAAACTGCTGGGTGCTAACCCTAACCCCTCCCCCCCCCCCCGTGAGGGTCCCAAGTCCATCCCAGGCACGCGCGCGCGCGCGCGCACACACACACACACACACACACACACACACACACCGCCCTTCCTGTTCTCTGTCCTCTTGTGGGATTTATAGGCACAAAAGACACTTTCAGGTGTTGCCAAACAAGCCGAACCAAAACAGAGCAGCCCTCTGGAAGCCACTTTAGCCAGTCTGGCTGGGGGAAGGTCCTCTCCCCCCCCCAAGATAGGAGAGAAGGCAGGAGCATTTCTCTAAGGACCGGCTCACCCCACTCCCCCCCCCATTAAACTGTATTGAGGCTCCTAGCTGGAATCAGGATGGCAGCCAGGAGGGGCGGGGGGGGCGCCCGGGTTCTGAAACTGGCAGGGGTGCCTTTCAGCAAAGCCGATGGGCACCTAACTAGGCATTTCATCAATTAACAAGCCATTAATTAGCAGCATCATGCTAATTCAGAGACTTCCTGCCAATTTCGGCAGTTTTTAAAAGGAAAAGCTGGGTTTTTTTTTTAAAAAAACAACCACCAGGGAATGGAGTGAAGCATGGGGGGGGGTCCCTCCTTCCTGCCCCCAAAGAGAAAGAGGGGGGGAGGAAGCAAAGGAGCACCAGAAGAGGACACCCCACCCACCCAAGACCAGTCACAGGACTGAAAGGACCAAGGGGAAGGTTGGGCCAAATTCAATCCTGGTTTCTTCTACATCTCGGTTTCCACCCTATGGCAGATCTTTATCGATTCTGCTGGATATTTTCCGGCAAGGAAGCAACGCTATCAACCCCCCTCCCTCCCTTCAGGTTTTTCCACATCAGGCCCAGAAGAGAGATGCATCTCTGGGTCAAACAAACAGGCTCGGCCAAGTCCACCCAAGTCTTAATGGCTGCATTCATACGACATGCTGAGTTTGGGTTGCTGGGACTTTGGTTGGGGTTGCTTTGCTCTTCCTGGGACTTGCAGGCTGTGAGGAGCACCAGATGTGCCGGCCTTCCTCTCTGGGCTCCACGGAGGAAGGTTTGAGGGTAACACCACCAATTCTGGCTGTGACTTCCCACCTGCCATTTTCTTTAAAAAGAAGGAGGGATGTGTTTTGGGCATGACTCCCCAAGGAGGTGGGCTGAGGGCCGGGCAATGCCAGGAAGTTGGCTGCCATGATGTCAACCCCACCACCTGTGGGGTCGTCTCCTCCTCCTCCTCCTCCTCCTCCTCCTCCTCCTCCTCAGAGCCTCAGCAAACACAAAGCTGGGAACAGAGAACAGCACCTGTTTAAACAGTAGCTGAACCCAGCCCTTCTCCCTCTGCAGAAGGTGCTTCCCAGGGAGGGGGGGGCAAGGAGCCCGCAGGCAGAAGCGGGGGCGGGGGGGGGCTGGTATCCCTCTCTTGTGCCCCGAGACCCCTGGGCCTGGACTTAGCCAGGCATTGCGAGGGCGGCTACTTGATTAAAGCAGAAATGGCTGAGGAAGGGATTTGGAGGGGGGGGCTGTTAATACAGTGGACCCTCTAAGTTGCCTTTTCAGAGCTGAAGATGTCTCAAGCTGGAATCCAGCTGCCAGAAAGGAGCTGCTGCGCCAGCTGTACCTCCAGACAGTGCCAGGCTTGGAGGGGGCTAGTGTGGGCACCGCAGCAGCAGGCACGGGCAGGGGGCCTGGGGCTCCTGTGCAAATACCAGATCAGCTGGGGGGGCTCAGCTCCAAGGCAGGGGCCAGATGGCAGCCCTGCTCACCGGGCGCTCTGCCAGATGTTGTTGGGGAGGGGTCAAGGACAAGAGGCCCCTCGCGAGCAGTGAGGCAGTTGGCACAGACCAGGGTGGGCAAGACCCCCCTCCCCTTGGCTGCAAGGGAGCACCTGCAGGGACACACCAGCACTCTAACACATCTCTCTGGAGGGATGGAGCACTCTGCACATGCCCAAAGGCACTCGCTCCCTTATCTGAGGAAGTCAGAGTGGGGCCAGTTCCTTTGGGAGCATTTTTTGGGGAGGGCATTTCATTGCTCCTCATCCTAAGCCACACAGGGCCATCCCCGACCCAATCTCTGGCCTGCATTTTTGCCCAAGGAAGCCTGGGCACACAACTGACGGTAGCACGGCAATCTTTCAGAATTCTCCATTAATTTGACTGGAAGACCTGACTAGGTGGCTCAGTGGCTACGACGCTGAGCTTCTCGATCAGAAAGGTCGGCTGTTAGGCGGTTTGAATCCCTAGTATAGGTTTCCTGCGCGAGCAGGGGGTTGGACTAGATGACCTCCAAGATCCCTTCCAACTCTGTTACTGTTAATTTCAAGAGGGAGCGGGGAGAGGATAGGAAAGGCTTGGCATGGCAGCTCCTGGACGGCAGGTCCCCTAACTTTCCGCTTGGCCCGGCAGTCTGCGAGAGCATGGACATCCGCGTGGATCCCGCGCAGCTGCGCCGCCTGGAGAACTGCTCGGTCATCGAGGGCAGCCTGCAGATCCTGCTGATGTTCACGGCCGGCGGCGAGGATTTCCGCTCGCTGGCCTTCCCGCGCCTGGTGCTCATCACCGAGTACCTGCTGCTCTTCCGCGTCTACGGGCTGGAGAGCCTGCGCGACCTCTTCCCCGGCCTGGCCGTCATCCGCGGGGCCAGCCTCTTCTTCAGCTACGCCCTGGTCATCTTCGAGATGCCGCACCTGCGCGACATCGGCCTGCGCAGCCTGACCAACGTGCTCAACGGCTCGGTCAGGATCGAGCGCAACCAGGAGCTCTGCCACATCTCCACCATCGACTGGGCGCTGCTGCAGCCGCCGCTGGCGCTCGAGCACAACATCATCCTGCACAACAAGCCGGCCGAGGAGTGCGCCGACGTCTGCCCGGGCATCCTGGGCGGGGAGGAGCCCTGCGTGCAGACCCCCGCCGGCCTGGCCGGACCCTTGGAGTACCGCTGCTGGACGTCCAGCAACTGCCAGAAAGGTGCGTCCGTCCCCCCACCCCCACCCCCGGGGGCTGCCGGGTGGAAGGACCAGGGCAGCCACGGGTCGTGGGAAGGCGCCACGCGCTTATACACGTGCACAGTGGGCGGGCGAAGGGGGCGCTGGGGTCAGTTGAGTTGCTTCAATTTCTCAGCCAAGGGAGAAACTCAAACCGCAGCTGGAAGGGGGGGGGGGCGCACGCACTCCCCACTCCCGCCAGGTGCGAGCCCGCCGCGCAAAAGAGAAGGGCGAGGCGCGCAGCCCGATCCTGCTCCTCGAAAGCGGCTGCGTCTCTCGGATTCACTTCCGCCCGCTCGCTGCGCCCCCCCTTCCATCTGGGTCTCTCTCTCTCCCCCCCTCTCTCCCTCCCCCCCCTCTCTCTCGTGAAACCCTCGTAAAGGGCTTCCAGTCTCCCCGGAGCCCGTTTGCTGTAAACAGCAGGGCTGCTAATGCAAACAGACCGCCACGTCTCCTGCAAGAGGGGGGGGGGAGTTGGCTGCTTGCCCGCCTGGGCGCATCTCTGTCGGGGCGGGGGGGGGGGGGGGGGGGGCCACGGGT